>NW_017547103.1:2338123-2476642 GCF_001854935.1 Bemisia tabaci | reverse complement strand
GTCCAAACCGGGCCTCAATATCTTGTTTCGTTCGAAAGATATTGAGGGTCCCAGGTTTTGACTTCCACCCCCCCTAGCGCCCCCCCAAAATTTTTTGGGGGTCTGAAAATTTGGGGAAAGAAGCGCTCCAGTATTAGTAACTGATAGACGAAGTTTGAATAAGTTTTAGTGGGGGGGCGAAAAATGTCGTTTTTGCATACGGCTCTTTTGCACATTTTTTATTGAGAATGATCCTTAAGGCTCATGCGCCGGGGCCATCGTCCTTTTTTTTTATATTTCAAATTTAAAATATTCACCCTCTTACATAGAAATTTGAATGTTTTCGATCAGACTTAAACTTAAGACTAAGACTTAAAATCAAGACTATTATAACGGGAGTTTCTTGCTAAGAAGTCAAAATCCACCAAGATTTTTTACTGAATCGATGCGATGTATCAGCCACTAGTTCAAGCACGCCAAGAACCCTGTGGCATGGCATGCTTTACGATAAATCGATTGATCTGCCATTTAAATCCGTGGTAAAGTATCGATAATCAGGGTGTTCTCGACGAACACCTTAATAATCGATTCTTTATCATAGCTTCAAATGGGGAAATATCGATAATCAGTCACCCACGCCTCGCCACTGCAAGAGCCCGAGATGAATCACCCTTAATGTGGGAAACCTTGAGGACCTTGTCCCACTTTGACCTTGGGACACCAAATTTCTTCTCCATACATGATCAACAGACAACCTCGTCCCATCACCTAGTTTTTTTTTTTTTTTTTTTTTTTTTTTTTTTTTTTTTTTTTTTTTTTTTTTTTTTNTTTTTTTTTTTTTTTTTTTTTTTTTTTTTTTTCCGGAACCGTACAACTAGATGTTGATGCGTTGACGAGAGGGTGAAGGTTAACCGATCCGGATACCCGTGAAGGGAGGCGAGGGAAGTGTCCGGCGATTTATTAGGCACACACGGGCAGTTCATAAATATGAGCTGACGTTGAGTAGAGGTATCGCGGGGCACCATGGCCCCCATGGGACTCGTATATCATCGAAATAGGCGCGAACGGCACGCACTCCGTCCAGTAGCCGAGCGAGAATCATCGACTATCTATATTTTCCCATTTGAAGTAATGATAAAAAATCGATTGTTCAATTGCCCGTTGCAAAAACGCTAATAATCGATATTTTCCCATAGGTTTAAATGACAGATCGATCGATTCATCGCAATCGACTCCATCTGATCCAGAGGGCGCGTGTAGAGGCTATCGGACGTTACCGCCCGAACATGGATTCGATGTTCCATTCGGTCGTTCACTTGTTTTTTCGTCTACGCACTATCCTACGGGGGCTGAAACGCACGTAGATGCGATTCCTGAAAATATCACTTATGGCTCTAAAATTTTACGATCGTCGAACAACCCGGAAGGATTTTGTTATCGATCTCTATCAGACTGGATTACACCTCTTCGTAATGTAGTTCGTATTTAGCTTTCGCTCGAGGTAAACGGTGAGATGAAAGGATGCGCGATGCGGTCTAATCTCAAGTCCATGCAAAATGGACTAAATTTTGCAATGAGGAATTAGAATGCTAAGCTCATTTCAGAAACAACGTAAATTGCAAATTTTTCCTAGTCGTTTTCTTGACTTCTCATTTCCTCTTTACTTCTCATTTTTTCCTTTCTTCCTCATTTTCTTTCTCCTTTTTTATCCTTCTCCTTCCTTTTCTCCCTCTTCCTATTTTCTGACTCTTCTTCTCTTCTTTCTTCATATTGTTCTTTTCTCCTTTCTTGCCTCTTATTTTTCTCCTTCCATCTGCCTTGTCTTTTCTCATTTTCCTCATTTTCTTCTACCACCTGCTTTTCCTCCTATTTTTTCTCGTCATTATTATTTTCTTCTTCTTCCATTCATTACCACTCCTCTTCCCCTTTTCCATCCTCTTCATCTTCTTTATCTCTCTCCTTTATGCTCGCCTTCCTTATCCTCTATTATCTCTTTCTCTGTCTCAACATCCTCTTTCTATTATTCTCCTAAAGGAATAGTATACTATTCCTCCTCTCCGACATAAAATTTTCCGATGCAGATACACATTTCAGTGAATTAGCTGCAGTCATAACCAAAGTGATTCCTCATTGCAAAATTTAGTGCAGCCGTAGCACTAGAGAGAGCTGCTAGAAGAGCTGCGTACACCGCGCGCAGTGCGACAAGAGGGAACGCCTTCAATCTTCTCTGCATGCAACATGGACATCCTGTGAGCACGAATAGTTGCATCCTGCGATTGTCACCTTTCCGTCGTTGACTTTCCGGACAGCCTCTACGAGTATATGGTCCATACATAGGTCTCTTAATTGGAAGTATCTCCTCTAAGCGGATCTGTAGATGAGTGGGAAAGATGGGATATGCTCTAGGGAGCTGGATAAGAAACAATATAAAAGTGGGCGTGGTTCCCTTTGGAGAAATGGAAAAGCGGAATTTTACATTCTACCAAACGGAGCTAAGAGCCAACTGTTTGCGATACTCATGAACCGTAGGCAAGAGGGAAGAGCATTTCGGACAGGGCTCATGAGTTAAAGCGGACCACGTATGACCGCGTCAGCGGCTAAATCGCCGCTGACGTCACTAGCGGATTATAATTCTCATTCATTCCTACACAGTGGATCGAGTCAATCAGAGAGGTCGGACATGACATTTGTGACTAAAACTGCAAATTTTGAAGCGTCACATTTTAAATATTAAGGGATGCCTAAAGAAGAAAATTTCACGAAGAAACCAATGGAACCACCTCAAAGTTTTGTATAAACGGAGTAACAAGCGTTTAAAGTTTCCGAATTTTTTCCGACCTCTTTAATTGACTCGATCCGCTGTGCGGCCCTTGACTTATGGCCTGGTTACACGCTCAAATTTCCGTCAAATTCCGATCAAAATGATGACCGAGATGGCCTTCGAGAGTTATCTAGATTGATGAGTCAAAATAAGTAAAACAGCGTGTTGATTGAAATAAGCATGAAATAAGCACGGTTGTGTGGAAATCAGATGAAGGATGAGCCCCACAGCTCCATCATCTATTATCAAATTTTTGCAGGCCGCAGAAACTTGATGGTAGATAGTGCGCACCAGTCACCATTTGATCGGAATTTGACGGGAATTTGATCGTGTAACCAGACCATAATGAGCACACTCCTTCTCTCCCACCTGTCTCTGGTTCCGCTCAGCAGAGAGTCCAATCCCTCTTCATCTTTGTCCTTCGTTACGAATCGACGTTTGAGTTTGATTTTGTTTGTGTTGCAGGTCGAAGGTGGCGGCGGCGCTGCTGAACAAGCACCTGCAGATCAACGGGATCTCGGCGGCGGGGCTGGGGGCGCTGCCGCAGGAGCCCGGGAGCGGGGGCGGCGTGGGCGTCGGAGTAGGCGTCGAGCAGGAGCAGCACATCATCGAGCCGGACCCCAACTCGGGGCAGATGCGCCCGACGCCGATCGCCTCCTCGAGCAAGATGAAGCGCGAGCGCAAGGCCGCCCGCACCCTCGGCATCATCATGAGCGCCTTCCTCACCTGCTGGCTCCCTTTCTTCCTATGGTCAGTCAAAATAATTATACCTGGAGTCCCTTTATACTCAAAGTCAAGACAACACCCCCTCATGGAGTCACAAACGGGAATAAAGATTACACAAATTGAACGTTTTTCGTAATCTTTGATCGGCCCATTCTCAAATTCCTTTCTCCGTTATATTCCTTCTCTTATTCCGTTTGTTCCTTGCCGAACCCGTAATTCCCTGGTCCATTCCAGATCATAATCTTTGCAATCGGTGAAAATGTAATCTTTACTCCCGTTTGTGACACTGTGAAGGCCTAAAATTCGGGAACCAATCAGAAATGGATTCACATTGTCTTGACTCTCTGTATGAAGGGACTCAAATTATACCTACTCTGCCATGCTAAGGAAGAACGCCAACGAACTACGACACCTCTAGAATGGCCGCTAAATAGCAAACCTGCGTAACACGCATGGGCCGGTTTTGAAAGCAGGAGGGGGGTGGGAGCCCAAGTGGATTGCATTTTGCAAAAAGGAACCGCTAGCATTGCAATGATGCTAAGATTGTGCAACTTCATCTTCTGCAATAAAATTGCGGAAATCGTGAAAAACTATGAAATTTAGATGGTAATTTTTGTCTTAAATTTACAGTTTTTAGCGAGTAAAATAGAAACTATTAATGGATAATCGGGGTTTTCCTCCAAGACAAAAGAAGTTGCACAGTCTTAGCAACATTGCAATGCTAGTAGTTCCTTTTTGAAAAATGCAATCCAAGTATAGGTAACCTCAATCTCCATTTCTGCTGCGTCTTGCACATAAGGACTACATTTGTAAATTTCAACCTTGGTAAACTTTAATTATTTTGAGGTTTGCTTTCACATTTCCTATCTTTTGAGTTAAGGAAACCTTTTAAGATGCGATTATTATGCCATCTTTTCATTGCTATCACTTTATTCAACAATATTCGGCAAAATGTGGGCAGTGTCTAACATGGGTTTAGATGGCAGCTTGCCGTGTGAGCCCAAGTAAACCTAACCTATATCAACTTCAAAACGTTACGGGTAGTGGCTGACACTGGTCAGCCATTCTAGAGGTGTAGTTCGTTGAAGAACGTCGTATGAACGTTCGAGGGTTGTCAAATTTCCCTTGGTAAAATGTTCATATTTAAAGACAGTTATGAATATATTTCCCTTGAAATTTTCAGGGTTTTTCGGCGAAATTACGAGAAAAATCATCTGGAAAATTGGAAGAAAAATATTCATGAGTTTACCAGGAAATTCGAGTTTTATCAAAGGAAATTTGACAACGCCTGATGGTTCATTCGGCGTTTTTCCTTAGCACGGCCGTCAGTACTCTCTGAAAAAACTGAAAGATAAAACAAAAATTCGGTATCCGAAACTCTGAAGCTCTTTTGGTTTTCTTCAAGATAATTATGATGAAAAGGGAAAAAACTTTGGTTTCTCATCAGGAAACCAGCTCATGAAAATCAGGAAAATAACGGGGAATGAGCACGGTCAAGAATTCTACACACCATGCTTTCACACTTTTTGTAGACGCCTTTTACAGTTAGAGTTGGGATATCTCGGGTCTTGATGTCACCATGGGTGGAGCTCGGCAGAGCAGGGGATTATGCCCTTTCAGAAATCTACTTGGTCTCTCTCAAAAATTGTGAGAGATTTCTGCTAGAAAGTGCGTGACATGGCGTTTGTCTTAGAAATTGCTACTACACCAATTTTCTTGGTGAAAATAGCTCAAAATTGGACGTATTTCTGCTAAACGATACTAAGCGTCAAGGTGGGGAGGGGGAGAAAGGGAGATGGGGTGATGGATTGACAGGTTCATGTGACAGAGAAGCTTCACCCGTCCTACGCTCTCAATGCTTTCTGATGGAACTTCGTTCCGTTTGGCAGAACGCACTATGCGGTGTGTAATGCGTGAAGTATTCATATAGTCTTGTAGGCGCTAGTATGTGCTAAAAATACGTTCACTCGCTTATGAGGCGACTCAATTTTTCAAAATTTTCCCGGGAAGATCCTTTACACTCCCTTTTAGTTAGAGTCAAGGAAATCTCCCAAATCCTCCTTTAGAGTGAGAGAATCATACATATTATTTTATTTATCCATTATGTTGAAGCCTGTTTAAGGCGGGCTTTCACTAATGCCAAGATACGTGTGAAAGGTCTCTAGTTGTCTTTATTTTCAACGTAAACGGTGAATCCTATCACCAGAAAATCTAGAGATAGGGAATACTCAATCCATTTATGTCAGCTCTGAAGTTGTCGAGTCTCCTTGATTTTCTGTCTAGCCATATTTCGTGACTCAACAGGCAAATTGAGGCATTTGGTGTAGAAAGGGAATTTTTTGGCTGCGGTGTCTCAAAATCTTCTCTGCTAATTGGACGTATTTCTGCCAAACGGAACTCTGTGTATTATGACGTGAGCCCTGTTATGCATATATTCTTATGGGTCTCAGGGCTCATGTCTTGATGCACACAGTTCCGTTTGGCAGAAATAAGTCCGATTTGTATTTTAGAGAGGGAACTATTCAGTGAATTTTCTAAAAATTTTCGTTTTCAGCATCATAAAGTTATGAAGAAAATTCAGTAAAAGTTTGAACGAATTCCATTCATTTGCTTTAATTACAACGGATGAAACGTCGGCGGAAATTCGATGACACCTTAATCAAGAAATGCCCTTAATCAACCTTAAAATTTATAGTTATTAAATCGGTTAGTTCTGCTAAATCACCTAAAATATCTATGAGTTGAAGTTAAAAGTACATGAAATAACAAAAAATAATGATTCAAGAATTTCTCACCCTAGCCTCTTTTATACGGCCACTAAAAATGTCGGTGCGGTGAGTACTTTTGTATAGGTCTGTCAGGAATAACGCGATGTTGATGATAATGTCTGAATCAGTGGTGAGGCGTGAATGATCGATTATCGATATTTCCCCATTTGAAGCTATGGTAAAGAATCGATTACTGCGGTGTACGTTGCGAACACCCTGTCTATCGACCCTTTTCCATAGGTTTAATAGTGGCATCTCAGTTGATATATCGCGAAGCACGCCACGCCACTGGCTTCAATCTGTGGGCTAATCAAAATCAAAATGGTGCCCTCAATTTAACCTAATGCAGAGTCTTTTCCTGACGTTCGGTTTTCATTTTTTTCCAACGTCACCACTCGTCGAGTCATCTCGGCGGTAAACGACAACGACGCGGTCTTGAAACCCACCCGCAACAGTTGAGTGACGATGCCTCTCCCGGGACATCTCCGAAACCAGATTTGAGACGAAATTTTCCCGTTTCATCCTTCGCAATTTTGATCGGATGTTTTTCCCGCGTCGCATCGACGGCAACTACTTCCGCCGAAAGTCAACTTCAATCGGAGCTCAATCGACGCGACGTGACGTCCTCTCTTATTTCTCATCTCCTGTAGTTGTTTTTCTAAACTCCGCGTTTCATATATCATGAACTTTGACGCTTCCTCGATGTCTCGTGAATAACGACCTCGCCACATCCCCCACAGCAACTATCAAAGAAAGTTTCCTACACCATCCAGTTTTCATCTTCGCGTTCTGAGTCCCGCTAAGTCTCCTTTCCTTTGCCTTCAATATGCTTTTAAGTTTTTTTAATGGACGCCAATCCTCGCAATAGGTGTTTCCGCTTGCATGGTTGGATCTCTGACTCCAATTCGTCACGAGATTTTTCCGTAGTAGAGAATTTGCATGCATATTTTTTATTGCTTCATCTGAAAGTGCCTAAAGAGCTGATTTCACAGTATTTTTTATACTTTTTTTCTGATATGGAAATTTAAAAGTGAGAAAATACACCGCTCAGTGACGTTATCTGGCAACATTTCCCTTTTAAACACTTGTATCAGCAGATTAGGTCATTTTGTCATATCTCCTCCAATCATTGTTTAATTCATGAAGGAAGGGTATCCTCGTATTCATTTCACTCAGTAGTTTCCACTTAAACATGAAATTCATTAAATTTCAGACACCTGTGAATTCTCCACTCAATTAAATATCATGATTACAGAGGAAAGCATATTCATGGATTCATTGGGAGCCATTTAGGGAACTTGAACCTAAATAAGAATATGATACACAAAGTAGCCCGAATAATTTTAGGAAACAAAACACAAGAAAATAAGAGACCAGAGCTGAAAACTAACAGAATGCCTGGGACGTTTCAGGGTGGTTTCAACCCTCTCCTTGACGAGAAACAAAAATATAAAAATCAGGAAACCCCTCAGAACCCCATTGGTGATAACCGAAAAAAAGCCAAATTTTTCTGGTGACGTCTTCCAAGTAGTAGAGCGGCACGTCTTGGTAACGCTTTTGAATGGCAACGTTCTCGACCAAAGTGAATCCTCCACAAACTGATTGCGGCGGACACACGGGTCGTAAGACAGTATATTGAAGTTTTTTGCCATCGGTCGTTAAAAAATTTAGCATAAAGCTGAAAATCTCAATGCAGAGGGAAAACGCTCATATGTACAAACATCATATTTCTTCGAGGGAAAATAGTGCTCATATGAGCTTTTTCCGCCTGTATTGAGATTTTCAGCTTTATGCTGAATTTTTCAACGCACGTTGGCAAAAAACTCCAACATACTGTCGAATCCTCCAGTAGCTCTTCTTTCCCGATGAAGGTACTCTAGCTTGAATGATGGGCTTGTGGTAAGAAAGGGTTTTGCCACGACGTTACCTCAGTTGGTTCCAGTGGCGTAACTAGAAATCTTCACGCGCCCCCGCCGTTCTGAGGCTGCGCCCCTTCATATCGGAAGTTTTGAGCGGCGCACCCCTCCCCCGCCCGTCTAGTCATTCAGATCTGAATAAATGGGAGAAAATCAAGGTATCGCTATGAGAATAGAAAGAAAAGTGAAGAGGAAATTCAAGTCCCAAAAAAGTATGAAAAAATGTGAGACTTACATGAAATGTTTGCATGATCAAAAATCTGACATGTCAGAGATCAGGTCGCAAATTACCTTACAAAGTCACCTGTGGGAGTGTTACGTACTTGTTCTCCTTGCTTTCCTCTTTCTTTCTTTCATACCTCTCTTTCTCCCTCTCTTCCTTTTCTTTTTCTTTTTCTCCTTCCTTTTCCCGTTTTCTTTTCCCAAAATTTTGTGCCCCTCGCATCGCTGCCCCCCCCTCCCGCCCGGCGGTGGCGGCAGGTATGGTAGTATTACGCCACTGGTTGGTTCTTTGGAAACACTGATGAGAGTGTTGGCTTTCTCCGGGCGGAATCTGAGAAGGCGTCAAAAATAGCATTGTCGTGGCTGAGGGAAACGAAATGGTGGCCGATCAGGAAACAAAAGGGGATTTAATTAAACTTGTCGAGAGGAAGAAGAAGGAGGGTGGCGCCTCCACGATAACGTCGTTGTAACACAACAATGACAAGAAAAGCCTGGCAGCCACGCACGAGACATTTTTGCTCCTTCCCTTACAAAAGAACCTAACTCAAATTTCAAACGAATCCCAAACCGTACAAGGGCACGCCAAAATCAGGGTTAGGCTGGAAATGCAGATACGTCTTTACATCCAAGTTGCTACGATTCCTGGTGCTATTCAAGAAGTGACAAAATTTTAATCATACCCCCGTTCACGAAGCGACGCGACAGTCATTCTGAAATATCTCGTGGAATTCCATATCACTATGAAATTTGAGATATTGCACACTCTCGCTGCTGTTTTCGACGGCGCTTATTTTGCATACTTGGGCACGAGAAACGGGAATCAATTTGAAACACTTTGAGAAGCAGTTGGATAGTAGAGGTTGATGTACGAGGGTCATCCAAAAAGTAAGTTTCCCTACCTTGTATCTTCCGAACGAAAAGAGATAAATCAAATCGATAAAGATGCACATATTAGATATACTCTAAGCTGTAAAACAAGCTCAAGTTTTTGAAAATCGGTCAAGGGGTTCGCGAGTAAACTTAACTTTACTAAGACAACCTCCTGTCGCCGCGTGCCCACCTCCGGGGTCAGGATGCGCGGAGAGTCGATTATAGAAGACTCGGGTTATCGCCTCTAAACATCACATCAACAAGAAATGCTAAAGTTTTCATTGAGTAACTACCTTACTAGTAGTTAGTAGTAGTTACCTTACTTTTTGATGTAGTCTCCACATCTTCTTTGACATTTTTGGTATCATTACAGCAGCTTCTCGACGCCCTCCGCGTGGAAGATCTCGTCTTGGCTCCGAAACTAGTCATTGACAGCGATCTGCACTCCCAAATCAGTTGCTTTGCGTAGGGAAATTTTCCCCCAATCCTTCAAACTTTCGTAATTTAGCTTCATGTGACTTTCATTTGTTCCCGAGCGGAAAAACTTCCACGATGGAAGCGATTTTCAACCGATTCAGAGGTACAGATCGCTGTCAATGACTGGTTTCAGAGTCAAGGCGAAAGCTTCTACGCGGAAGGCATCAAGAAGCTGCTGTGATGATACCAGAAATATCAAACAAGATGTGGAGACTATGTCAAAAAGTAAGGTAAGGCCTACTCAATGAAAAAATTAAAATTTCTTGTTGATGTAATGTATAGAGGCGATAACCCAAGTCTTCTATAATCGACTCTCCGCGCATCCTGACCCCGCAGGTGGGCACGCGGCGACAGGAGGTTGTCTCAGTAAAATTGAGTTTACTCGCGAACCCCTTGACCGATTTTCAAAAACTTGAGCTTGTTTTAAAGCTTAGAGTATACCTAATATGTGCATTTTTACCGATTTGATTTATCTCTTTTCGTTCGGAAGTTACAAGGTAGGGAAACTTACTTTTTGGATGACCCTCGTATTATTGCACCTTTCATCAAGTTTTCTCTTTGAATTTCACCGTAGAATATATGCAGAGCATGAATTAGAAGAAAATAAAGTTGTCTCTTTGACCAAACTAATAAATTGATACGTGCATTTCTTGACCAACTTCGTCCACTTAAATTTCGCCTTCAATTTAGCTGTACAGGCAACGAATCTACAGCGGATCACGAATATCCGGATAACATTCAGTTAGATACTCCCCTTTAGCTTTGAGTGAATTAGTTAACGACGTGTGGAGCCATTGACTGATCATCCTTTTAAATACCATAGTGACAGTATGTATGTTTTGTTTTGTTTTTTGTTTTGTTTTTTTTTGCAAAACACTCATAAATTAATGAAGAAAACTTATCGTCAGGGTCACAAAGTATTAATTACAAAGGCCATAACTTAATTTCAGACAGTAGTAACAATTGATAACAATTAACAGATCAAAACATCCTCAATTTTGTGACCCCGACGATGAAGCGCCTGCTTCTAAAAGCTTCGGTCAAATTTTATCAATAAAACGTAAGTTTTCCAAAAAAATGTTACATTATTTTTAGCACTTTGGTACACTCCACATACCGATATATATTTCAGTGCTATTACCTTTTGGACATTGCGGTAATAATACAATGTTCGCTGAACTTGGGTAATGACAATTTGAGGAAAGTTAAGAGGATGAAGTTCCCCAATAGAGGTTTTTATAGGACGCAAAGTATGTGAGTAAAGCGGTGCTTTTAGATAAGTTTCTCCTTAACCTATGGTCCACTCTTCGAAACAAGAACACTCTGTGACCCTCATTTATTGCCAAAACAGCGTATGCCACTTCAAAATTTGTGGCGAAGCAACCTATCTCGCACACTCTTATAACTCCGATCTTGTAAACTGCAAGCGTGTATCTCTCAAGGATGCGGTAATTTCGCACGGTGTCTACTGGTACCCTATCATTCTAATGGATCACTGGACAAGGTACGAATTTAAGCATTCTGATACCTGTTTCTTAGCCAGAATTTCACGTAGAACATGATTCGCGGAACGAAAATTACTGAAACCAAATCCTAACGAAGGTATTAACGTTTTTATTTCACATTGGTTACGAGGAATTTGAACTGCTCGCTCACAAGAAACTCTAAGCTCTACGTGAATCAAATCCCGCACCACAATGGTTTCAGTAAGCTTCTCAATCGAGCAATGTTCATTTCCCACCATTTGTTGTTCAAACTATAAGCAATTTGCTATAGCTGAGCCAAAGCGTCAAAACTGAGGTTGCCGGATTTTTATACCGCACAGACTGTCATGATCATGTCTAGCGCGCGATGTGAATCACGTAGAGCATTGAGTTTTAATGAGCGGGTGGTTTGAACTCACGCATCAAGAATCATTAAATATCGTTGTGAGGAGTTGATTTCGATAATTTTCGATGTGCGCATCGTGCTCTAGGTGAAATTTTGGTTAAGAAACATACCTCAGAATGCTGAAATTTGTACCTGGTCTAGTGGTCCATTCCTTGTTTTTCCTGGACCATTTCCTTGCTTTTCCCTCACTTGCTCGAAAATTTCTCTCTTTGACGATCCTCAAAAATCCTTGCTGTGTTGCAGGTATCTGATCTCATCCCTATGCGGGGACGCGTGCGACTTCTCACCCTCCGTGGTGGTGGTGGTGTTCTGGGTGGGCTACTTCAACTCGGCGCTCAACCCCATCATCTACGCCTACTTCAACCGGGAGTTCCGGGTGGCGTTCAAGAAGACGCTCCAGTCGCTCTGTCAGACGCTGCTGCTCCTCCTGCCCGGGCGCAAGGGCTGCTGGGGGCGACGGGGCGACGCCAACGCCCTCTCGACGCCGGCCAACCGAAACTGCATCAGCAACAGCAACGTCTCCTCCACGGCCGAAATGAACTACATCAACCACTCCACCATCGTCCGACTCACCACCGACGACGACCTCAAGATGACCACCTCCACCTCCGTCGCAGCCGAGCTCCGACCCCCTTCCTCTGTCGACAGGGTATTCTAAGCTACTTTCCAGTGGCGGGGCGAGCTTTGCGATATATCGATTGTTATGCCATTTAAACCTATGGAAAAGGATCGATAGACTGGGTGTTCGCAGCGAACGCCTTAATAATCGATTCTTTACCATAGGTTTAAATGGCATAACAATCGATGTATCGCAATTCACGCCACGCTACTGCTACTTTCCTCTGTGAAAAATCACAACTATTCAATGATCGAAATTGATAGACGAAGCAGGGTGTCTACAAGTCTGGAATTTCCGGAAAGTCCGGAAATAGTACTGATTTTGTAAGGGCGGCTCGGAAGTACTGAAAAAGTGCGGAAATTCCGCAGGAAGGTCCGAATTTTACTCACTTTTTTGTCATTTTTGTCGCAATTTGAGCGAGAAATTTACATATTTGAAATTTGTCGAATCTCGTCGATCGGAGGTACTGGAAAAGTGCTGAATTTCTCTGTTGAGGAGGTACTGAATTTCTTGGGAATGTACTGAAAAAGTACTGTGAAAGTACTAATTTTTGGCCAGTCTGTTTTAGTGGACACCCTAGACGAAGCTACAAAGAGGGAAGACAAATGGATGGGGAGCGATCCTATCCTGCCTTGCTAAGGAAGAACGACGTATAAGCCTTCAGGCGTTGCCATATTGTCTTCGACATAATACGGATTTCCAAGGAAACTGTTGGTTTTTTTCCTTCCAATTTTTAAGAGAATTTCACTAGGAATTTGATTTGGAGGATATGAAAATTTCGAGGAAAAATATTCATATCTTCCCTCAAAAATTAATGTTCTACGTGGGGAAATTTGACAACTCCTGGTGGTTCATAAGGCGTTTTTCCTTAGCACGGCAGTATCGGTGGAAGCGGGTGGTTGAAATCACGAAGGAGGTAGGCACTAGACTAATTTAAAAAACGACACTTCACGAGTGACCATATAGTTAGTCCATCATTTTCTCCCTTAATCTACAGGAACCACCCATTTCAACGGATAGGGTCGCTCTTTAATCCCTATGTCTCCTTTGTCTATTGCTTTGTCTATAAATTTCAATAATCAGACCGCTGGACGTGTTTATGCTAAAAAGGGATGAAAGACGGGTGGGAAAGAAGGTGTGTGCTGGTTAGTTGAGGGCCGTAAGAATGAATGGGGATTAAGAAGCGCCAGTGACGTCAGCATCCACGACGGAGACCCAAACGAAGACGTGAACACTCATAAACTCATGAGCCCCGGCCATTACGCTGTTGTAACATCCCCACGGCTCATAAGTTAGCATATTATGAAGCTTAGTTCCTTTTGATTTGATGTAAAATCCCACTTTTACCATGTTTCTTATGCAGCTTTCTAGAGCATACCCCATCTTCCCCACACGTCTGTAGTCCTTTCAGCACACATACTTCCAACTCACGGCGAGGGACTGAGATGGGTTGGTTCGGAGACTACAAGATACCGTCTACTAACCTCTTGGCAACTGATAGACAAAGGAAATGGAGCGATCCTACTGGTCCTCTTGCGTCGCAATTGATTGATCTCGAATTTTCATTCTTTACCTACATTTGTCAGATATTTGTGAGGCGGGGTGGATATTTTTTCGGTGTGTCACGTCCGGGGGTTCATAATGGAAATTGATAGACAAAGTGTTAGAACAAAATAAACAATGAAAATGGGAACGGGTGGCAATAGACTAAGGAGGGAAATTATTGACAAGCTTCAGAGTCGCCCTACGAGGTTGCCGTTAATCAGTTTATCGCTTACCACCCTTGTCTATTACGACCACGAGGCTCCACCAACAGGATCGCTCCATTTTTCTCTTTTTCTTTTGTCTAAAATTGTGTCCAGCAATTCCAATAAGCAGCCCGCTAGTAGAACTTTTACTGTAAGGTACTCAAACTTTTTCATAGCCTCTATTCTAACGATTAAAAGGGACATCAATGCGACTATTTTAGTGTCGCTCATCGAAATTTATATCTCCCTATTTTTTATCAACGATCGCAAACAGAGTATCAAAATACGTATATTCGATACTCAGTTCGCAGTACGTGTTATAATCAAAATAGAGAGACGCCTCTAAATTTTAATGGGTGACGCTCAATAGTCCCATCGATGTATGCCATATTTTAATCGCGTCATTTTGATCGTGGAAACAGACCTTAATACAAAAGTACAAGACAGCAGCACTGCCGCACTAAGGAAGAGCGCCGTATGAGCTTTTGAAAGTTGCCATATTTCCTTCACTAAAAACCGAATTTACTGGGAATATTGTGAATATTTTCTTCCAAAGATTTTAGACACTTTTTTTTACGAAATTTAATCTAAAATATCTGAAACTTTCGAGGAAAAATGTGCATACATTTCGTTGAAAATACATGTTTTATGAAAGAAAATTTGGCAACTCTCAAATTTTCATACAGCATTCTTCCTTAACACGGCAGAGCAGTCATTCACCGTGTGTTCACCGTTGATTACCTCAAACTGGGCAGTTGGCCTACCCATTAGTTGGTCGATAAGCTTCGGGTGACGCAATGTGCCAAAGAAGATTACCAAACTTCGGCTTGTTTGCTGAACGAACTCATCCGTAGTCGTTGAAACTTGTGAGGATGAGTCAACAGTTGAGTAACTTTTGAGTCCAAAAAGTAAAAGCTACCACCATTGCCAAGATATCAGCTAAGAAGTCCTCAATGTTTCTGGGTTAAGAAATGTTTGTTAATGTTTCTGGGTTCTGGTCATATAAGAAAGGACTAATCGGGCAGGGTTCGGAACCAAGCATCATAATACATCGATGATAAAAAGTCGCAACTTACGAATATCGATTTGCACAAAATTTGTGATTTCATTCACCATACAGACTAGTGTGTCCGTGTTTGGAATTTTCACATTTGATCGGTAAATCAGAAATTCGCGATTTTCTTGTGTAAATTCACACTTTCCACTTGACAAAATACCAGAGTCTGCGTAGATTAAAATGGGCGCGGATTTTTACTGATTTTACCGTGTCCTGCGATGAAATTCTTTAATTAGGAAGCCGAAAAGTTTATAAGCAATGATGCAAAGCATCAAAGAAGTTCATCAAACTTTCGCTTGTTTCCTGAGGGAAATGCTGCATCAGAGGAAGAGTAGAAACATTTTTAAGAAATTTGACTCTCATCATTCATTGCTCGATAAGTTTAACTTCAATGACCAATTTGACCTAAAATTATTTTAGTTTTCATTTTGAGCGATGGATTTGATTCCATTAAAAATGTATGAGCTGAAATAAATGTCAATTTTTCACTGCAGAAGTGGTACTCGAAATATGTTCAACCTTTTTTGACAAGAAAACGTGTCACACGACACTTACCTTCTCTCTTTTCCTTTCTTCTTCTCTACCTCTAATTATCGCATCGTCTAAAAGACCACTACATTTTGAAGGCTGAGACTTATTAAATGTGAGCAAAGAGTAATAAAGTTTGTCCAAACGGCAAGTCTCTTCATTCTGTCTGAACTGATATGTAATTGCCCTCGAAAAATACAGTGATTGAAAATATTCACCTCGGTAATGTGAACCGTAATCTCTTCCATTTTGACTTTGTTTTTAAAGTACGTTGATCAATCCGTGATAGTGTGGGCATTCTTGATTTATCCAACTAAGCCGAAAAAATAATGCAAGGTCTGCGGTGGATGCCATCAATCACTGTGTTTTTAAGGGCCTTCAATTACGGATAATTGCGTATGCTAATCTACTTAATTAAACCATCAAAACACGGTCAAGCGAATAGCGCATTCGACCCATTTATGTCAAGCTGGTCCTCGGATGATAGCTGGATGCTGGAGTTTACTAGAATAGAGTACTTATCTTTTTCTCAATGACAGGCATTACATGACGCCAGTCAAAATCTCGACGAATTATTTTTTCTAATTCGACGAGATTTTGAGTAGCGTCATGTAAAGTTGTTCACTCAGCAGCAAAGAAATTAATTGAGATCTGTACTTCGTACCCGCAAAATTTGACATGTTAAAATAGTTGAAATCCTTTCTCAAAATTACTTTTGTATCTGTTCTGTAATTACAAATGATTTTTATTCCGAATAATTTGGACCACTAAAAATAATTGCTAAAAGCAGGGGGGGGGGATCCAAAATATGCTTCCAGTGATTTTGAAATTAAGGAGCCAAGGAGGGATCTAAGTTTCTCTCTTCTAGTTAAAGTTTAAAGGAAATAGGTGTATACAAGTTCTGTAATTACTTACTTCCTCAAAGTCACGAAGTTGGATAAGTGCAACATCAAAATTTACTTTTTTGAACCTGACTCTATACGACTGTTAAGCACAACTATTTTCGATTGTTCGCTATATTTCTTTCATCCACCGATACGAATTATTAGAATACCTGATGAGTATGATGCAACGCTCAGTGCTCCTGGAGACTGAAACGTAAAAAGTCCTCTGGGTTTCTTCATCCTTTGGGAGTATTTTAAAACTGAAATATACGCATGTTTTGCCATACCTTTGAGCAAATTAAAAATAGACAAGTGGAAGAGCCCTATTTGACTGCGATTGATATTTATCTCTGATTTTAATAATCCTAAGTGTTTTTCCTCAATCTGAACTGACTGTCCGAACGTTAACCACAAGTGGTATTGTATGCTCTCCGCATTAGGCATTTTAGTAAAAATCAATGACGGCACATTTCATCATAACACGTAGTAAACTTTTATTGATGAAAATAGCCACAGTCAATACGTAATTTCTTTTTTAAAGCGTGTCCATGTAGGGCGTGTTTTTTTTTCCTTTTTTGTTAAATCGTGAGTAACATAATGACTATCACAAATTGGTTATTTTTATATAATCGGATCCCTTATTTTCAAACTGTACAAATTGTTCATTACCTTGTGAATTTGAAATAATTTAGGTTAAGTCATCCTGTGTTATTTCAGGAGTTGATCGAGCTACACCTGATTCAAAATGATGCAATTTTACCTAATAACCGAGTTTCATGTTTTCACAACCCACATTGTACAAAAAAGAGCTTGTATTTATATTACGTGTAAATCCTGTTGATCAGTGTAAAAAAATAAGACTCTTGAGTTTTCTCTTAGAATAAATGTAAAAACAAAGCAATACTTTGATGATTTCTTTCTTTTACCACAAATACCTCCCTAATTACACATTGAAGAGGAAATATGGCACTCCAAAGATCACTTTTTTTTCAATGACCGAAAAATATGATCCCAAATTGCGGTGATGCGAATATCCACTCATATTTTACTCTCAAAAGAAATCTGGCTAAAGAACAATGCAACTTGTGCAATGTGTACATGAACATGTGGAAAAAATATCAAAAGAGAAGAACCTAAACTAGAGTACCTGTATACGGGAGAGTGTTGCCATCTCAATCCTTTTACCACAGAAAAAGTGTGCCGCTCTCTGATTGGTCGGTTATCATGGAGCCCCAAATTTTTACCAATGTAAACAAACCCCAGTCCCTCTGCTCCTAGTTTGGTCCAATGTAAACAAACAAGATGACCGAAAAGTTCTAAAAACTTCTAGATGTGATTTTGGGTGTGATAGAAATTGTTTTACATCCAACTTCTGAATTGAGTTCGGATCGAACTTTGACAAATATTTTTGCCGAAAATTAAGCTTCGAGTGTGATTATCATTCATTTCTCAGCCGGTAATACGTGTTCCTTTGGGCCGAGTTTATTTACATTGGTCCAACTTTGGAACTCCATGACAGCCTAAAACTGATGAATCAATCAGGGACCGGCACAAAGATGGCAATACTCTCCCGTAAACAGGTACTCTAGCCTTATAAAAGTTTTGGATTTGGTGCTCCCCGGAATAAGGCAACTGGGACGTTCCATGAAGGAATGGTAGTATTGCAGGATTGGCAGAGCATCAACGAAGAGATATTACGTTGTCAGTTGCTCAAAAACCTTTGAGAAGAAAGGCACATGTGGCGTTTGGGTGTTGCAGAGCGCAATGGTGCGCTGAAGGAGCAACGCATATCGAGGGTGTAAGTCGGCAATCACATAACTCGGTTTACGACGTCGCAGACATCCTGTCATACTTACTTTTTTAAACGGAAAACCACTCAACGCCAATTCTTTAAAACTGCCGTGATTTTACGTCTCTGTGCGAAGAAAATTCCGCAAAAACTTCAAGGAATGATGTCAATTTGTTCTCCTTTAAAAAAATAACATAATGGTGGAGATTTTCAGACACCGCAAACGAGTTATGTGATTGCAAACTTACGCAGTCGATGCGTATGCATAGTACGTATCTAGCTAAAGTATTGCGTCGAAATTTTCCTTAAAAATTTCCATTTGTTTCACTCATTTTTACAATGTCCGCAGAAAATATTAAAGAGATATTAAGTTAGTTTAAAAAGAATATAAATAAAAAAATTAAAAGATCCTTTAAAAACATCAAACAATCGAGGATCTCGAAACCTCACAACATTGGTATGGATGTTTCGACACTAGCTAATGAATACACCCCTAAAAAAACTAGAACAACAAGTAGCCTGATGATAAATATAGACAATTTATTGCTTTATTATTTTTTCAGACGAACAAAATGAGAAAGTTTATTCGTAGGTGGGTTTGATTTTTGGCGCTCCGCGAAAGAAAAATGAGCTGAGGTGCGTGATATCGTTCGGAGTATAAATCAAAATGCGCTACAATAACTACGTAATGAAACGATGTTTAAACGGAAAGGAGGTCGAGATAGGGGACCGGGGTTAAATGATTTGCAGTCCGCACATGAGGAGTTGAATCCAAGGTCGCCCAACAAATGTGTAGTCAGAATAAAATGTACACGTCGCGTCTGCCAGATGGGGAGGGAGTAAAATTCACTCACTGGGGTTTTATTACGACGATCAATCTTGTTATAAGGCACTTATTTGTAGTTTCCGCGCCCTCCCCTCTCGTCGCCACGTTTCGACCCCCTCCCCCCCCCGCTTTTTATCAGAATTATCGCATAGCCCCTCAACCGCACCGGCTCCAAGCATCACTTTTACGAGTGGCGAAAAACTTCGCACGTTCCAATTTCGCAATCGGGCGTATTTCTGCCAAACGAAACAATGTGCATTAAGACATGAGCCCTGAGACCCATAAGAATATATGCATAACAGGACTCACGTTGTAATGCACATAGTTCTGTTTGGCAGAAATACGTCCAATTAGAAACAATGCGCTCGACAGGAGTGCAATGGGCCACCAGACAAGGTATGATTTAAAGCGATACGTATTACATCCATAGGTCGGAAAAGCGTCTCTCTGTTGCGAAGCTTCGTTAATATGTCTGTAACGAAGTAATTACCCACTGCTAACGCCACGTATATGTTCTGAATTACTCTATCAAACGTAACTCTTACACCAGCTGCATACTGAAAAGTTAAAAATAATCCTGTTATGAACTGAATCGACATTATAAGCCCCGACGAGGAACCAACATTTCAAAAACAAAATATATTAGAAAGTGAGACTAGATCTGCAATAAATATATTTATTTGATTCGATTTAGAGTTATCTATAAATGTAAGATGCTTCTAAGTTTTCATTTGTAATGGGCGTCCACAGTTTTTGAAAATTTCATAAATGACAATGAAACAAAACAATAGGTAGAAATTTGAAAAAATTAAAATCTATTAAAAGGAAAAGATAAAACTCAAGGATGAAATATTAAAATTCATAATAATTATGAAAAGAAAAGTTTGAAAGTTGTAAACTGAGATTTTGGTATTTTCAGAAGGAGATTTTGATTCAAAATCTCTGAAACAGGAAAACAGACCAAAGGCTCTCCTTAAAATTTTTCGGTAATGTCTGAATGTGTGATAAAAATTAACAGAAATGTTCTATAAAAAAAAAAAAAAAAAAAAAAAAAAAAAAAAAAAAAAACAAGTAAAAACTGTCGTTTGGTGTCTCGTAAAAGAATCACAGATAGAACAAGGAGATGCCAGAAAAATGAAACAAGGAATAATTACTGAAATGCATTACCACCATGATCAATCTTCTAACTGTAATTTCACTCGTTGTTCCTCACCATGCCCTAATTCTTTTACAAAACCTTGAACGAGATAGAGGGTACCGATTTCATTCAACTCTAGTTGGGTTAAGCAACTAAACTAACTCTGCGGACACGCATACGGTGTCCAGCAGAATTGAAGGTGCTTCAAGTTGTTATCGTTATGTTTGTAGGTTGCTCATCATTATTTATTAATTATTACGTATACTTTGATAATTTTATTTTATCCTTGAGATGCGACTCTGGTTGCAGAGTAGCTTACCCTCTAAGCGCTTCTCGCTGTAAAGGGGAGCCGCTTTAAGACCATAAATATCTGCACCATGATTTGACCAGTGTGGAATCACCCGGAGTATTATTATTATTGAGTGCTAATCGCCATCGTATAATGTATCCCGGTGGATTTCAAGGTGTTACGGATTAAAATTTGGGGCAAAGAAATCGTTTTCCATATCGTGGATGAAGTTTGAGGGACAAATATTTGACAAACTGCTGAAGTTGTGTATTTACAAGAAGAACAACGATACGGTAGTTTTAAGAGACATTCATATCCGAACATATATAGATCACTCGTAACAATAATATAGTTGTTTTGCCGACAGATGTAAATGACGATGTCTCGATCTTTTGGAGTCTTTGACTTCAGTGGCGTGGCGTGAATTGTGATTTATCTATTGTTCTGCCATTTAAACCTATGGTAATGAATCTATTTTTAAGGTGTTCGCTGCGAACACCCTGTTTATCGATCCTTTTCCATAGGTTTAAATTGCAGAACAATCGATACATCGCAAAGCACGCCACGCCCTCTGTTTGACTTAAATAAAATGATACACTCAACTAATGAATTCCTATGAGGAGAAGGCGGCCTATGACGATAAAGCATTGACGTGAAATAAACTTATTTTTCAGAATTCTAAGTTGAAAATTTTGTCACGTGTTTTTCCACATACATCATGCAGAAACTTCATATGCACACACTATAATTTTGCGCCTCCAACCTCACACATGTATGTAAACATATTTTCATTTCAATCAAAGGGAATGTAACGGATACATGCCTACAAATTAGAGTCGTCACAAAATGACTTTCCAAGACAATCCATGACCTGCATTGCAGATTGCGACGTTCAAATCGCAACTTAATTGCAAAATTGCAACAAGTCTGCGCCCCTTGATCGAATCGTACCAATAAGATTGCAACGAAATTGCTATCTCTTCATGACAAAAATCGTAATAAATTTTGGTAGCTAGGCACTTAACCCAATTTTTTTCACCCGATACCTAGTTTGGCCATCTAATTTAATCCAAGTCATACTTCGGCTATGTTGCTCACATCACCCTTTAATCCCCGCTATAAATAAGACGAACGGAACCGACACAATGTGGAAATAGAGTAAGAGAAAGGACTCGCTTTGATGACGGCGCAAAGATACAACTATTCGTGCTTGATGGATGTCCGTGTTGTATTTGCTAACTTGAAGGCGCGATGCTTGAACTCGCAATGCTCTGCTTTATGCCGTCAATGAGGCATCGCTTGGATTTAAGAAAAAAGGTAAAAAAAAGGTCAGATTACATCTTTCCTATTTTCGGCTGTTTTGCTAACGTAGCCCTTGAAGCATCACTACAAATAAGACGGACGGAACCAACACAATATGGGGAAAGAGCCAGGGAAAGGTCTCGCGTTGATGACGGCGCAGGGATACAACTATTCGTGCTTGATGGATGTCCTTGTTGCATTTGAAAAATTGAAGGCGCTACGGCGCGAGACGTGAGCTCGCGATGCTCCGCTCTATGATGCCAATGAATTGTCGCTCTGATTCGGGAGAAAACTTATATAAACCAGACCCAAAAACGTCTCTCCTATCTTCGGTTGTGTTGATATTTAATTTTGTACTTTTTTCAATTTGATGTCTTATTTTTTTAAAGATGATTTTGTAGACCTACATCTCAGTTTGGATGTACCAGCCCCATGGAACCTGCAAAGTACGTATTTCAGCGATCCTTGGGTCAATTTTATCTGGCTTGGGAATCTAAGTGTTACATTCCATTATTTGGCAAAATCTCAGCAGTTATACAATTGCTTATAAACTGGACTAAGTAAACTATTGGTTCATAGAACATTGCACACAAAAAAAAACTATTGGACTAACTTTACAAGGGTACAGTGAAAAATTTGGATCAAACAAAATTGGGTAAAATGTCTCGCCACCTAAATTTTGCTTGAAATTTTCTGTGAAAATTATCAGAGCCTCAAAAAGGCGTCTACTGGCCTAATGTGGATTGCTTTCAGTTGTATTTCAATTATTTCCGCATTTTAGTTGCAATTTTGATCCCATTATAAAATTTTTCTACGCAGCACTATTGCGTGGTTCTTGGAAAGCTTGGAAGCACATTGCGTTTATCTTAATTTAGGTATGGCGATCAGCAGCATGGCTTCTATTTTTGGAGTTCAGAAATTTAATTTCAGGTCGAGGTCTTTGAATTTTTCTTAAATATTTGATGCAACATAACTATCAGGAGGGTCGCCAAAAGTGAATGAACCCACACATGGAAGAAGATTTTGAATTTTTCACGTCATTTTTAAAATGCACATGTTGTATATATATGCAAAAAATGTGTCGTGTATAAGCCCTTTATGCACGACCTATTCTTGTTATTTTTTCACGCATCATCCATGCTCCTGAATAGGATCCAAACACAACAGTCTGGACGAGAGGCTTTCAAAAGTCCCCCTACATAAATGGAAGGACCACTTTCCTTCAAGCACAAATGAAGAGGCGAATTTTGGTACAAAACCGGATCTACACAGCTGTTTTAATTAATAAATCGCCGTATGTTTATTCTAATGTTTTCAAATTTCCCCCATAAAATATTCCTTTTTTTAGAACACTTTTGAATACGTAATTTCTCCTAAATTGTCAGGTACATTATACCGTCTTGCTAGCAAAAATAACTATAAAAAACTCGAAGAAAAAGTACCCAGGATTTCTGAAAATTGACTATTTGATAGGAGGAAATTTGGCAGCGTTGAAATATTCATACGGTGTTTTTCCTCAACACGGTGGATGCACCCAGATTTTCACTTGGACAATGCGCTTTGAAGTCATCAGTTTGTCGCTGCATTCAGAATAACAGAGTGATTAGCTCTCCTTTTTTTCACCCATCCATTTCCTTTATAGCCGTGCAGGCCCCCTCCCCCTGCCGTCTGCTCCCGAAGTCCCGAAGAGCGAAATACTTATCGGATTGACATTATTGGCGTGGAAACGGAGGGGTGGGTAAAAAAAGCGCTGCACTCCGCTAACGATGACACGTTCGAATGGAATCGCAGCGCCTCCTATTCAGTGACAGTTTTTAACCCACATTGACACTCTTCATCCTGCAGTAGTTGTTGTCTATTTTATCTGGTATTAAACACATCATAGGGTCCAAAGGGCAAAAAATCACTTTTTCCATGTTTCATACATACACTTAAGTCGCTTTCACAGCGCGCCCGGGCGCTCTGCGACACCTAATCGCCACTCTTGTCTGTCGACCCAGAGGTCATCTGGTAAATGGTATCTTGTAATTTCATCTTGAATATTCCATTTTTCAGAGAACCCTAAAAATCTGTAATTGTTGGTGGGTTGCGTTGAATGGGCCTCTGGAGAAGGCATGAATTTAGCACAGTGCTAAGTGGTTTCTCTTCAACATTTTACAAGGAAAACGAATTATGCAACGGGAAGTCTGAAAATCAACTCCTGAACAAGATATAAGTGTTTTCTACATTAACATTGTCTAGATGACAAAAATACAAATGGCGTCATTTACATACTTGAACTTCCATTTGATCTGTGTTCGAAAGACTTGTTAATATCTCGTTTAGGAGTTGTTTTGAAACACTCCGTTGTGTGAACTGTTTTCTATGTGAGATTTTGAAGAGGGAACAAGTGACGCTTTCTTCTACTGCAGACATTGTCTACATAAAGGCCCATTTATATGAACTGCACTCCGAAATCCTCAAGAATTGTCAGAAATCATCCAAAAACCTTCTAAAAATTGATCGGGTGACTAAATATTAACGCATTTCATATCGCAGATTATCTTAATTAATACCGGCGTGGCGTGCTTTGTGATAAATCGACTGATCGGCCATTTAAACCTATGGAAAAGTATCGATAAACAGGGTGTTTGCAGCGAACACCTTATTAATCGATAATTTACCACAGCTTCAAATGGAGAAATATCGCTAGATCGCAAAGCATGCATGTTCATTAATTACAAAAAATTCACAGAGTTTTTTCTAAAAATGTCAAAACTAAATAATTGCAACTCAAATGACACAACATGCTTTTCCATCGATATCTAAAAACGATAGCAAGACGAGGAAATTTTATTCAAAATTCCGATTGACGTACACGACGACTTCAAGTGACTCTCATTATCACTGAACGCCTGGATGCAACTATTCGTACTCTATGGATGTCCGCATTGCATATATTCAAAATTGAAGGCGTTTTAAGCTCTCGTAACCCTCTCAGTTACGTTTCCGTGCTCCACGTTTCCGCGCCATGATAATATTGAAGCTTGTGGGGTTGGAAGGGTAGAAAAGTCACTTTTTTCATCTTTCACTTGTTTCAACAACAAGTTTTTGCGGTTCAGAGAACCGCAAAAACTTTAACTTCATTTTACCATAAAAAAAAAACTTGCAATTACAGCTTGAGTTCAGTGCGTTTGGATCCGTAAATTTCAAAAGTCAAAATTAGCGGATTTTTTTAGAGAGAATTTTTCAACATTTTTTCATTTTTTTCAACATTATAAACTCTATACTAGGAATTATGCATGGGGCTTCGACACTTACTTAAATACCTGGTGTAATTTTAGATTTTCCTGCCTTTTTTGCAGGTCACAGTTAATATAGGAGGAGTGTGAGTACACAATTATTCTCAGTGCTCATATTTTTCATTTTTTTTTTTTTGACGTCATATTTTTTTCATTTTCAGTCAATTTTTGACAAAGTTCAAAATTTGAGGGGTAAACTTTCTCTTGGACCCTCGAAATTTAATGATCACCAATTTTGTATAATTCTTTTAAACGCGGCTGAAAGGTTGGGTCTGTTAACGATGTACCTTAAAAGCCCTTCGAAAGGTTTATAACTATGAGCCAATCGGCGAGTGACACAGACATGGCAAAACTTTCCTTACACGCAGATGCAGCTGTAGTGCTTCGCAGTGATGTCTCATCGATGGATGGATTCTCTCCAAGTCTCGTTTAATCCTTTTCGAGAATGAATCGTTGAAAAATATCGTCTTAACCTCAATGTTCAATGTGCAAGACTGTGCAGCTGTTCAGGCGCAGGATCGCGCGGAAACGCTACCTGCCGACCGCGCAGCGGTGGGGCACCCGTTAAAAACAAAACGCAAAAACAATGGGAGCTGAGAAACGGTGCCGCCAACGACCAATGAAGCGTACGATAAGGAAATCGACGATGAGCAGTAGAACACACTTTGAACCGGTGGAAAAGCGAAAAAAACTCACCGTTATTTAAAATAAACGGGGTCTTCTCTGCCAGATTGGGCTTGAAACGGTATGCCTACACTGCTGGAAAAAAAGTCACTTGGATCTAGAGTCCGGAATTTTAATAACATCGACAAGAAAATATACTCTTGATTAAATACGATTTTTTCTCGAATCGATGAGCCAAAACTCTTTATCTGGGCGGATTTCCTTTTGATTCAAGCAAAAAGTACGATTGAACCAAAAGTATTTTTTCTATTCAATGTTTTTAAGAGCCTGGACTCTAGATCCAAGAGACTTTTTTTTCCACACCGGAAAAAAAAAACCAATTGGATCTAGAGTCCAGACTCTCATTGTATGAGGTTTGATTTCGTAAAGCGATGCTCTCAAAAACTCACTGATTTTCAGTCACACTAGACATTTTTACAGAATATTCTGTTATTTGAGAAAAAATCTCTGAGAATTTTCCAAAAAAAAATTACGTCATGACAAACTTTCCGAATAAAATGAAGTATGGCAGAAAGTTAACAACGTTGCATACAGAAATAAGTAAATTCGCACCTTCGCCTTCGATACAAGGATTCTGAGATAAAACCTTTTTCCTCCGATAAATAATTTAGATTTCAAGGGTTAAAGTGGTGGTATGCCTTACAGTTTTATTGAGGTTTGAATTCACGAAGTGATGCCCCCGAGAGTACCGAAGTCTGATTTTCAACCACACTGGTCGTCATTTTCCCCGACCACTCTACGTCGCGTCGTGCCGCACAGTGGATCGACTCAATAGGAGAGATCGGACAAAATTTGGAAACGTTAAACGCATATAACTCTGTTCATACGGAATTTGAGATTCTAAAAGTGGTTTTATTGGTTTCCTCTTGAAATTTTCTTTTAGAAACACCCCTTAGAATTTAAAGTGTGCTGACTTAAACATTAAAATTCGCAATTTTTGTTAAGAATTTCATGTCCGACCTCTCTAATTGACTGGATCCACTGTGCGCCGGTCGCACAGTCCGCCAAGCTCCGTCGAGTCATTTGATTATTGGAGTGTGAAGCTCCACTACCGATTGCTGCGCCCTCACCACCGCAAAATATCATGGGCTCGGGAAAAATGCCGATCAAGTCCATTGGACAGAACCGTGCACGAGTCATCTCCGTGGAGGAATAAATGAAGAGTGACTCTTCAAGTTGTTACAAGGAGGGATCCGTTACTGACCTCTCCCAATACTGATGTAATTTATACCGTGATAGATTAAACCAAACTGTGTTTTGTCGTATATTCCGAGATGAAGAACGTACTAATTTTAAATGTCAGGAAATTTCACTTGAAAATTTCATTATTACTTAGAAACTACACGGCTGAAAATTTCACTGATTCTCCCCCTGGTAAAAATTGGAAGTAGAATCTGTGTTCCAAAATACCATAGACCTACGGCCGGCTGTAAGATTTCCAATAGCTTCTATAGCCGGCTACACAATTTCTTATAGCCTTTTATAGCCGATGGCGATTAAGCAACTTACAGCCAGGCGATAAAGTGTATGCTAAACATTACTAATTACGGATGCTGGGACTTAGTGAGTTTCTGGACTACTGCTCTCTTTTTGGGCCGTAGTATCTTGATTTATTTTGCGAGGAAAGCTCCGTACTTTTGATGGATGCCTGCCATTCCTAATATATTAGAGCGCCTTCAGTTTTGCATGATACTGTGCAACACCTCTGGTGTGAAATAGTTGCTTCAAGCGTCGCGCCGTGGCACGCTGCGGCGCGGCAGGCGGGCAGCCAGCGCGGAACGCGCATTGGCGCCTACAAACCTAACAGGGATACTTCACGCGTTGCGCAATGCGTGAAGTATCCCTGTTAGGTTTGTAGGCGCCAGTGCGTCGCCGCTCCGCTTTGTGTTAGGCTCTAATATTTAATCTGGCGGAGCCAGCGTTATTCAACTCATGGTTTTGGAATGTTTGCACATCCTGTATGGATTATTCTCATTTTAATTGATGAAAACAAATATGTATTAGGAAAATATAATGTGTGTTTTGTAAATATTTAGGTGGTTCCGTACCAAACTTAATGATTTCCAAAGAACACGAATTTCTACAAAATTTCTTATAGCCTTTTATAATCGATGGCGAAAAAGCAACAGCCAGGCGAGAAAGTGTAAAGCCCGGCGATAGGAACTTTAGCCCGGCTGCATAATTTTTTATCGCTTCGTATAGCCCGGCCGTATGATTTTCTCCGCATTCTACATCCAGCTATATGATTTTCTGTAGCCTTCTTTAGCCAGCTATAAGAATTCCTATGGTATTTTGAAACGCAGCTATTATCGCCAATTTTTACCAGAGCCTCCTCATTACTTGCAAATATTATTAATATAATTAATATTTGGATAGAAATTACGATTCAAGTCCACTTTACCGCGTTGGAATAGTGTTACGTTTCCTCCTTCGAGAAACAACGATCATATGGATATAAAACCTATCTTTCTCCGGTGCACATGACCGACATAAGCTGTTTAACAGTAAAGCGAGTAACAATACGACTTATTTTATTTCACACAACCGAATCAATCGGTATACTGAGTCAAATAATTCGGAACAAACTGAATACTTCGGCTGTATTGACCAACAAGACTATAGGTTCCATATCGTCAAAACAGTTTGATTTTATCAAACTTATTTAAAGGATTCGTGCAATATTTTGCCCGGCACGCTGAGTATTCCAAGTCTCACTCCGGCTAAAATCTAGGTGCGATCGAAGAATAAAGCTAGAATCATTGGATTGATTAACCGTGAGAGGAAGACGACCAGGTAAATACTCAATACTAATTATCGTGACTGGAACTTGTGGTTCATGTTGAGGATGGGCAGTAAGGACCTGAGAGAGGAGCCGTAGACCGGATGGAGCAAAGACAACAAACCACCACCGCCCAGAGCAACGCCCGCGGCCTGGCTCACCGGAGGCCGCGACAAGGATGCCAGGCTTAAAGATAAAGTGCATTTGTTGCAGCTGACCTTGTTGCACAAATGTCATTTTTTCGATAGTACATTCTCGGAGGCAGATGAAATTTCATGGAATGTGACTGGGACTACAGGGCTCATAGGTGGATCCAGGGGGGAGGTTAGGAGGCGCACCTTCTCCCACTCGTCCGTCTGAAACATGGAGGAAGAAAAAAGAAAGAAAGGAAGGAAGGAAGAGGGAACGGAGGAAATGAGAAGTAGAAAAGACGCTCAAATTTGGACCACGTTTAGCAGAAAGGAAGTTAGCCACATTTAACCTGGCAGTTTAATTATTTACACTAGAAATTTTGTGAGGATTTCTTTGAAAACTTTAAGGAACTCGTTTCGCACTCTGTAGGAAATTCACTAAAATTTGCACAAAAATCCGCACAACCCTCTTCATGGAAAACATTAAATTACCCATTTGGCAATATCTGATATGGTTTGGTTCCTTTCCGCTTAACGCGGTCCATTTGATTTTTTAGAACTTGACTCAAAGCATATATTAGATGCTTTAAAATTACGAGCATTTTCTGGTAGAAGCCCGCCGACAACCCCTCTGCCCCCACCGTTCGAAGTGCTCGGATGCGCCTATGTCAGGGCTATATTCATCGTCACTCCTTAGGAAACTCCATTTCGCAAGATCACTCTTACCCAAAGACTAAACTTACCACTCGCAACTTTTTTTGCCACCCCCCTCCATGACCAGTGATTCGAAGGAAATTTAACACCAGATACTAGGAAAAACACTAAAGAGATTTTTCCATCGAAAGCTCATGGGCGACATTTTTTTCTGCACCCTTTCACAACTATGCTGAATGTTTGGGTGACGCTAATTTTATTTTTCCTCTCGATCCTCTTATAATTACCAGTGGCGCAGCGTGCTTTGCGATATATTGATTGATTTACCATTTAAACCTATGGAAATGATCGAATAATAGGGTGTTCGCAGCGAACATCTTAACTATCGATTCTTAACCATAGCTCCAAATGGGAGAATATTGATAATCGATCATTCACGGCTCGCCACTGATAATCACGACACTTTAAGAGGGTCCATTGAGTGGGGACTCACGGTGCAAGACTCAGAGTTGTGGAGCAATCGAAAAGTGGCGTGGCGTATTTTGCGATGAATCGATTAATCTGCCATTCAAACCTATGGAAAAGTGTCGATTATCAGGACTTTTGCAACGAAAACCGTAATAATCGATTCTACAGTGTAGTTTTATATCGAATATCGATTATCACGCCACGCTACTGCAAGCAAAAGATCAGAACTGGCAACGTATCTGAGCAAGTGCATCCTTCGTCTCGGGGCGGACAGATCATGCGCGCACCGCGTTCGACCGTGAACTATGACGTCGATCATGTCTATCAAGTCCTCAGAGGGGTAAACGCAGCCGTGGTCATGCTAAAGAAAAACTCCATAGGTATCGATGGCCAAAGTGTGAAACCACGTCTCTTTGCTTGCGACGTTGCAGACCTCCTGTCATGCTGTATTTTCTCTTCGAAAAGCTACTCCACGAAATTCCTCGAGGACTTCCTTTATTTTTGTTTCATGCTAGCAGCATATATTTTGTAAAAATTACAAACTATAAAGTTGACTTGTTTCTCTCTGGAAAAAAGTAGGAGCGGAAACTTTGAAATCCAGGAATCATGGTTTTGAAAAAAGTTATTTCAAATAAATTGTGATATATGCGCCATTTTCAAGGTACCTACAATAAAGCCGGATTATAATGCAACAATATACCTTCCATTCATAAAAAAGGAACTAAATCTATTGAAACCTATTATTTTAAGATACAAGAGCATGTCTCAATTGTGCGATCCAACTGGACGAAAATTGCACTCTTGTGAATTTATTGTTTCCGGGGACCGATAATCCTCTTCCCAATATGTACGGTCTGATACAATGATTGTTTAGCTCGGAAACCACGCATTTCAAAAATTCCTCTTTTTCAAATCAAAATAGATTTAAAAAATGATCAAATAATGTCTGAAGGGGGCTTTCGCATGCGTGTTAACTTCCTGAAACATTTTAAATATTATAATCGTGTCCTAGATACATAAAACTGCATCGAAATAGTACATGCTTTTTCATCCCTAATCGAATCGACGCACTCATTGTCAGTGGTACACACATTCCTGTATCCGAATCAGTCACGCACGGGAAAAAACCGCCTTCAAATGCTCGTTTATGCAATTTTCGCAAATAATTTTCCTGGATGGAGCTACTGAAAGATCGCGACAGTCATGGTGTCTCGATAGTTTCTCATAATTTCCCTCATCAAGACGGTCTTGACAGGACATATTTCTACGAAACGGAGCTATAGACTAATGGAAAAGATGCGGTGTGCTCTAGAAAGCTGGATATAAAATATTGTAAAAGTGAGCGTGATTCCCTTTGGGGAAGATTCGGCCTAACAAAACTAAGCGCCAACTGTATGCGGCACTCATGAGCCGCGGGCATGGGAAAAGAGAGTTGTGGACAGGGCTCATGAGTTATAGACCGTGTTGCCGCGTCGTCACTCCCGTCGCACAGTAGATCGAGTCAATTAGAGAAGTCGGACATGAAATTTTTGACTGAAACAGCAAATTTTGATGTTTTTTCCGTCATATTTTAAAGAAGGGATTCTTCGAGAAGAAAATTTCACGAGGAAAGCAATGGATCCGAACTTTTGAAACCTCAAAGTGTTGTATAAACGGAGTTATAAGCGTTGAAAGGCTCCTAATTATGTTCGACCTCTCCTATTGACTCGATCCACTGTGCGTCGTCACCGCTGACGTCACTGGCGCTTTATAATTCCCATTAATTCTTACGGCCCTCGACCAATGCGCGCACCTCTTCTTTCCCACCTGTCTCTGGTTCCGTTCTGCAGAAATAAGTCCAACAATTCAATAGTACACTCCATCATTACATAATTATAGGAGGTCCAACTCTTTTTAAGTTGGTAAGTGTGGAATTTCGCATGATATTTTACTGTTTTACCTTGTCTAAAAGTATTCTTTAAAAACTCCTCGAAAATAGCGCTTACACTTTTCTTCAAGAAACAAATTGATTCAAGATTTTTAATACGCCGGAGTCGAGATAAAAGATGTTTTAATCTCATTGCGTCTGCACTGAGTTGAATGGGATCACATTGGCATCCATTAGCTCTCCTCTACCCGATAGATTTACAATTCTGAACATTCTGCGACTACAAATGGGACGACATAAATTCAACAGAATGCAATTATCTCGACAACGAAATGACCGAAGATTAATATACTCCCTTTTCTAAATGCTGGTATACCTTTGAGTAGTTAAGTAGCACTACTTTTAGTGACGGAGATGAACTGGATACAGCGCTTGAAAACCAAGAATGCCTCAGCTAAAGGCTCTTAGATTTGTCCTGTGTACGATAAGTATCTTGATTTATTTTGCGAGGAAAGATCTGTACTTTTAAAGGATGTCTGTCATTCTTAATACGTTCAATTTCGTATAATACTGTGCAACACCTCTGTTGTGAAATAGTCGCTTCAGGCGCCGCCGCATGGCGGACGGGCGGCCAGCGCAAAACGCGCATTGGCGCCTACAAACCTAGGTGGATACTTCAAGCATTGTGCAATGCGTGAAGTATCCACTTAGGTTTGTAGGCGCCAGTGAGCCTCTCGCGCTGGCAGGACGCCGCTCCGCTCTGTTCGGCTTAAATTTATACTCGCATAGTCAGCGTTTTTTAACTCATGATTTTGAAATGTTGGCACACTTTGCATTGATTATTCTCATTTAAATTGATGGGAAAAAATATGTATCAATTTATCAAAGGAGAATAATAATATAGGTGTGTTTTTTAAATATTGGTGGCTCCGTGTCAAATTTAATTATTTTCAAAACACTTTAATTTTTTCTTTTACATTTTGTGCTTTTATTGTGCTGCAGCAAGGTGTCTGTACGCGCAACGAAACGCTCAAAATTTGACGTATTTGACTCTAAAAGATCGATGTACAAAGTGGTTAAAACTAAAGATTGCATGCTACTTGGTTTTTTTCCTCTTTTATTCATTTTTGCAGTTTCTGTCGGCACAACTGCGGCTCATTGAGATTAATGTCGCTTAGAAAAGGTTTTACAAATATTTGTCACGTTTTAAAAATATAAATGTTTTCAAGATGAAGTAATAATTTCGTAAAGAAAAAATAAAAAAAGAAAGTACCTATACATATATAAGGTATATTGTACATTCAATATTTTAAGGATAAAAATAAACCGCAATGACAATTTAAAAAGATGATTCAAAAGCAGAAAGTGATTACATTACCTCCTTCTCTCTCAATTCCTCATTTCCACATATATAATTTTACATACCTACTAAAATCTAACGCTTGGACCAAGTCACTGTTGCTTATTTTACGTGTGGGCGTAAACTACTGGACAAAAAAGGTGCGCGGACAAAAAATCGTTGACAAAATGTCCTGAAACCGCAGTAAAGGTTTTAACGAAATCCAAGCATTTGCTTCAATTACAGTGGATGAAACGTTAACGGCGATCCTGATACAACGCAACCAAGAAATGCCCTTTCTACACCCAGCGCTTCAATTTCTGGTTCATTCGTAAAAACACTTATGTGCGTAGGGAAACTAATGGTACATTCGCTGTTTTCAAACTTATCCAGAAATTGCAGTTCCCGACTGCAAAATATTTTGCAATCATAATGCGTCATTATAGCTTAAATATTTAGCCTCTCCATATCAAGGGGAAACCTTGGCTTCAAGTAGCAACGTAGGCAATCGATAAGCCGGAGGCACCACGCTGCGAAAGGTCAGCAATTCGGTTTAAGAATCCGCGGTTCGAAGACCCCCTTCTTTAATTACAATCATTTGTATTAATTAAGGGAGAGGCGGAGTTTTCGTCGACGATTGTCACCGCAATACACTCCGGGCGAAACTCGGAAAAGTGAAAGACAATTGCGTGACCGGGTCTTATTATTCACCACTCCCACCGAAGACGACGTTGACTCGTCCCCCTCTCGCAATTCTCAATTCTGTGGTAATCTTAAACGCCCCCCCCCCCCAACTCCATCACTCTCCAACAGACGTGAACTTTCCTTTCCTTTACTTCAAAACCACGCGATAAAACTCACCAAAAGATGGAAGACGCAAAAAGCGACACAGACATCATAGAAAAGTATAGGTATCACATTGTACTGATTACTGAAATCGATTGACACAACGATAGACAAAGAAGATATGGATAGTGGTTGTTCCAGTATATCGATTGCCTACCTTACTACTGGAAGCCGAGGTCTCTCCTCTCCTTGATACGGGAAAGCTAAATATTTCAACTGAAATGACGCATTGTAACTATCCATTTATTGGCAAATGCGAAGATAGAAGGAGGACGAGGAAATTTTACCCAGCGATCCTATTAGAGGAAGTGGGTGGTTCCTATCCTATAGACTACGGGAGGAAATGATGGACTATAACTATTTGATCTGTTACGTTGCCGTTAGTAAGTCTATTACCTATCTCCTCCGTTCATTGCAGCCACCTGCCATCAATAGGATCCGTTGACCCCTCTATATCCATTTTGTCTTCTTTGTCTATACCTTTATCTGCCAATTTCAATAATTGGCCCACGGACATCTAAACGGGTGGAACTTCAAAACTTAGTAAGCGCCATCAAGTGAAGCGTGGACATTCAAGACCTTGTGAGTACCATCAGGCTACAAATGCTCATATTGTTTCTGTAAAATACGAGTAGCCTAAAGTCCTCCGCTTCTGTGACCTTCTATCGGGATATTTTCTCTTAATTGTAGTCTCATTTTGGAAGCAAAGACAGCCATTCTAAAAGGAGTAGTGGCACGATCCACATGAAGGAACTTAACTCCATTCAAAGGTTGCAAAATTTACTCAAACAATTTACTTTTTTACAAAAATGTACCTGTGCAATTTCTGTCCAACATTTTCCTGATTTTCGCATGAGATCAGCAGAGGAATGAGTGAAATTTTCCGGTGGAAGAGCCTAAGATTCTCCCGGTAATATATAATGAGAGGGGAAATTTTGCAACATTGAGATGTAGTTACGCTCTTTCATGATAGAGAAACGACAAAACTTGACAGCACTTGATGGCGCTTATAGAATTTTAAACCGCGCTAAGGATACATTCCCAACATCGTGATGGTGTCCGTAACCGTAAAAAACCAAAATTTCTTTCGCGCTTCATTGAATTTGCATTGAAGATTTGAGCTTTCCTTCCTTTCAAGAATCTTAAAAGGATAATTTATGACTGAGTACGCTTCGTACTGTTCTAGGGAGACATGAAAAAGCTCAACACAAAATTTCAAAAAAAGTATTTCTTTATTTTTTTTTAAATTAAAAAGTTTATCCGGAAACTCCTGAGGAAAAAAAATTATAATGATTGACCGGAAAATATCTACAGTGTTAGTGAGATTTTGTAGCGAACACAGATTTGACTTTTACAGTTTACGTATCATAAAAAGGGTTTTGGACAAGGAGTAAAATAAAAGACATTGTTCGGTGGTTTAAAAGTTCATGCCGAACTCGGAGGACCAAAGTCAAAGAGCAAACTGAACAACGCTGTTAAGAAACTCTCAAACTTCGTGAGCTCCATGCAAACCGCCCTTTCGAGAGAGCATATCAGGCGAGGCCCCGGTCCTTCAGGGGTGTAAACTGTAAAGGCTGCTCTAATTTTCATTTTAACTTACGGAGAAACGGCTACAAATTTTCTTTGGGAAACTTGAGCTCATTTTCTTTGCATCAACTTGTCACGCAAGTTTTCTAGAAAAACTGCGCCTTAAAATACCTAAAAATATCCTCTCTCTCTCTCTTACTACCTTCCACCCTAAATGCGAAGATTTTGCGATATTGCTGCTACTAGTTTTAGATTCTAAATATCGCAACGAATGATTGAAAATCAGTGATGATGTAAACCTACCCGGTAGCAACAAGTATGTCCCCATTCATTTGCTTTTTGGGGTTAAAATTTTTGGGAGCAATGAATTTGTTAATTCAGTGATGTCACATTCATGTACTTGTATATTTTTTGCCGCAAGAGAATAATGTGAAATTTGCAACGTGGAGTACATTAGTAATATACCTAATGTCTGGATTTGATGTCGAACGCAAAGTGAAGGGGTTATCCAAAATTTAAGTATCCTTATTTTCTATATCCAAAACTATTAAGGATCGAACAAATCCGTGAAAGAGCGACGCCAAAAACGACCGTTTTTTGGCACAATTTGGGCCAAAAGGGATTTTTCTGAAACCGGGCCCAAACGGTACCCTATGATACCCTAAAACTCTGGTTAAAATTTTAGCTTGAGTATACGCACGGTTTTTGAGAAATGAGGGGGCAAAATTGCCAAATCGCCATCATTCTGGACATCATTTTTACAGCAAAAAGACGGGAAAAATGGACGAAAAAGTTACACCTTTGATGGGTTTCGGCTGTAAATGTTCTTATTGGGCCCCCAAGCATTTAACTGTGTTCAGTTTAAAAAATTTTGATCGCACAGTGGTCCAAAGTGGGGAGAAATCGACGACAAATCATGATTCTTTGTCAAATTTTTGAAAATGGATATAAAATTGTCGGTCTGCTGCAGTTTTCATGGCTAACAAAGTTCTTATCGGTACTCATTGCATGAAATTGTGTTCAGCTTCACAAATTTACATCGCTTAGTGGTCAAAATTGAGGGAATTAGTGAACAAATTAAGATCCTCTGTGAAACTTTTTAAAAATGAAGTGAAACTGTTGGTTCCCAGTAGAGTTTAGATCCTGGAAAAAATCATGTATTTAATTTTCTTAATTATTACTGCATTTCAAACCGTATTGTCTATAGAACGATGTTATAGAATTGACTTTGTAGCATTATCTCAATAAAATATGCAAACTTTCAGAAATTTAAAAAAAGAAGGAAAAATGGAGAGAAAAATTAAAAAAATGATTTAAACAGTCCAAAAAATAATTTAAAGAATTTTTCCGGGATCTAAACTCTACTGGGGACCAACAGTTTCACTTCATTTTTAAAAAGTTTCACAGAGGATCTTAATTTGTCCACTAATTCCCTCATTTTTGACCACTGTGCGATGTAAATTTGTGAAGCTGAACGCAATTTCATGCATTGAGTACCGATAAGAACTTTGTTAGCCATGAAAACTGCAGCAGACCGACAATTTTATATCCATTTTCAAAAATTTGACAAAGAATCATGATTTGTCGACGATTTCTCCCCACTTTGGACCACTGTGCGATCAAAATTTTTTAAACTGAACACAGTTAAATGCTTGGGGGCCCAATAAGAATATTTACAGCCGAAACCCATCAAAGGTGTAACTTTTTCGTCCATTTTTCCCGTCTTTTTGCTGTAGAAATGATGTCCAGAATGATGGCGATTTGGCAACTTTGCCCTCTCATTTCTCAAAAACCGTGCGTATACTCAAGCTAAAATTTTAACCAGAGTTTTAGGGTATCATAAGGTATCGTTTGGGCCCGGTTTCAGAAAAATCCCTTCTGGCCCAAATTGTGCCATTCTTGGCGTCGCTCTTTAAAATCTCGTCTCATTTTTTATTTTAGATTTTTTAGCTCACTTAAGTCTATGAGATTTTTTAAAAAAGGTGTGCTGTAGAAAGATTATTGATTCCAAGACCATATTGATTAGTACATACAATCCACTATGAGAGCTGAAGGCGTGTGTTATTAACAATCGCACAATTTTCTTCAGTTTTGGAAAGATGAACAAGGAAAAGAGAGAACTTACTCCTAAAAGTAAGGGGAGCTAATAGGAGAATCTTAATATAATTCGATGAATTTTAAGATTTTTTAAAAAAAAGAAGAAGAAAAATCTTTCCGGTTACAAACTTGTAGTGCGTTTTACATTTTCCAACAAAACTACTTTCTAGAAAAAACAATTACTCATTCGCGCTTGTCCTTAAATAATAAAAATACGAATAAATCTACAGAAATAATTTACAATATTTTTTTGCGAATGTTCAATTGAAATAATACGAATCACTCTATCTCTTGATTATTAAAATGTTAGACCGTAAAATGTGTGAATCTAGAACAAAGAGGGAATGAATCAATTATGACTCACTACTCGGAATCTCACTATGAGTTCAAAGTAGAGAATTCTGACTTAAAATAGAAAAACAGTTTCGCGGCAAACGATGAACTTTCGCTTACCTCGTTCCGCGATTTCGTAATGATTTGTTTACTTCACGGAAGACATATATCACTTAGAAGATTTCAAATTTGGTTCATTTTTTTTTTCAAACTGGTCATTAGTTCAGGTATAGGTATGTCAATAGTGAAAAAATTTTAAAAAAATTAAAAAAGGTCTAAATTAGTGCGCAGTTTCGTGAGGAATTCTTCGGTAAAAAGGAGTGTAGGCCATGCAACATAAAAGGAAATCAGGTCTTCATCCGCATCTAACCTACTCAAAAGCTCTGATGTGCATTTGAACCTCATTTTGCATATTTAGGAACTACATAATTTCTGGTTCATCCGTAAAAACACTTAAATACGTAGGAAGACTAATGGCGCATACGTTGTTTCTAAACTGAGTCAGAAATTGAAGTTCTTAATTATAAAAAGCAATACCGCATGCATTGTTTCTCAGTTTTCTGACGGTAAATTAATTCCATTTGCTGCAAACGGTTTTGAGCCAAATCGCATAATCTTAGGAGTATAACAAAGCTTACACGCCCCTCTAGCGAAGATATCCTCAATACAAGTTTCTAAAAACAAATACATGCAATTTCTAAAATGGATAAGAGAGAGCGACCGACATCGCTATACTCGCCGTGCACTGTGAAACCCGTCGATAAGAATTAAACAAGAACAACAGAACTTTTTTTAACGGATACAAAGCAAAGTTTGGAGGCAACATTTTGCACAGAGAGCACCTTGACATGTTTCTTACTCTGCCGTGCTAAGGAAGAACGCCGTATGAGCCTTCAGAGATTGTCAAGTTTCCTCGTATAAAAACCGTATTTGCTGGGAAAATTGTGAATATTATTTTCCAAAATTTTCAGACAATTTTGTACACAATTTAATCTAAAATATCTGAAAAGTTCAAGGAAAAATATGCTTAAATTGCGTCAAAAATATACGTTTTATCGAGGGAAATTTGGCAACTCTCGAATGCTCATACGGCGTTATTCCTTGGCACGGCAGTATTTTAACGCGTGCTGTAGCTTTGTGATCCAAGCTACATTGAAAAATTCAGTTTCCCTGCCCACGGTTGAGATTATGCGCGAGCGAGATTGTCCGCGGTTCCAGTTATTCGCGGATTTCGAATATTCGCGATCCTTCCAGTTCCGATTCTCGCTTTAGCGTGCTAGGAAAGAACGCCGTATGAACATTCAAGAGTTGCCAAAGTTCCTTATTGATTAAATGCTTATTTTTGAGGAAATTTGTGAGTATTATTCCTTGAAATTTTCAGCAACTTTAAGTCAAATTGCGAACGAAATAATCTGAAAAGTTGGAAGAAAAATATTCTTCAGTTTACGAGTATATTCATGTTTTATCAAAGGGAATTTGGCAAAACCTGAAGTTTCAAACGACGTTTTTCCTTAACACGGCAACGCAGATAAAAGGAGTCCTATTGTATTTCAAAATGACTAATACTCGATGAACTTCATCAACAATGTTGTACATTCGGACTTCAATTTGCAATTTGGAACTACAATATCTGGCTCAGTTCAGAAACGACCATTAGTTTCCGACGGTATACACGAGTGTTTTTTCAACGGATGGGCTGGAAATAATTGCATTTTGCAATTTGGAACTATAAATTCTGACTCTTCTGGAAAAACACTTATGTGCATAGGGAAACTAATGGCACATACGTTGTTTTTAAACCGGGCTAGAATTTATAGTTCCAAACTGCAAAATGTAGTCCAATTTTGGTTCCCAATTGCAAAATGTAGTACATTTAATAGAAGTCCGTCTTCGTCCCGAAGTTCTCCTGAGTATCAATCGTTCGCTGAATGTTGACCTGGTTGTTGTCTTGGTTGTTGTTCTTCACCTCCTGGAAGCTCTTCGACACCTGCCCGTTACCCCCAGCACCCCCGCCGAACCCTGCCCCCTCCCCTCCCGCAAAAGTTCCCCCTCCACCTCCACCACCCCCTAGTCCTCTATTGGATCCTCCCGCATCCCTGGACTGCCCTGGGAAGGTCACCGGGAGGTTGGGTCTGCTCAGGTCCGTTTTGAAAGTCCACTTGGACGCGGGGAACTCCAACCGGGTGTCGAAGCCGGGCGACCGGATCCGCGAGTAGAAGTCATCGTTCTCGAGGTCCGTCGGGTAGTAGGTGGCGTAGCCGAAGCGCGGGGAGGGCCCCAGGGAGCCGAAGGAACCCGGGTTCCGGAACCCAGAGCTGGGAAGATCGAAGCGGTTCCGGAACCGCTCGGTGGGTACGAGCCCGGTCCCGTTGAAGCCTTGGCCGTTGAAGTAGTAGTTCTGCTGGTTGAGCCGGTCCGCCGGATAGTAGTTTGAGTAGAAGCCGGGGCCGTAAGAGCGCATCGGGTCTCGCTCCATGTACAGGTTTCGTTGCGGAGGAAGCTCTACGATGGACGGGTAGCCGTAGACCTTCGAGAGTGGGTTCCGTCGAAGTGGGAAATTCCTGCAAACAGATAACCGATATGTGAAGTAAAATTACAGAGTAGAGTAAGGGACAGTGGATTCTAAGGTTCACCTCAGAAAACACATTGCGCACTATGTTTCCGGACGTGATTTCATGCGCTTTAAAAGTGTCCTTACTTGCAATGGCTGTTTAAAATTGTTTTCAGAGGAACTCTTAAAGAAAACTGTAAAAATGTACGAAGAAGGAAATCATTTGATGGGATTTTTTGCTTATGTAAAATTTACGTGAGGCAAAATTTAAGAAGAGCCAGGGGTTGGCATGTGAACTGAAACTTTTGGGGAGGGTGGGGGAGCAAAATTTGAGAAACGAGATGGAGGGGTTGGAAGGGTTGACTCTCAGCCTATGATACCACTAGAACGCAATTTTCGGTTGTTTTCATAGTAAAATACTGCAAATTGGAGAAAAATCATCGAAAAATATAAGGGGCTACCGCCTGCTTCTCGTCCAGTACAAGCTTCGCCGCTGCGCTTCAATCGATTTCGTAACCTACCTACACGACTGATTATAATTATTGACAAATTTCAGAAAAATCAATTACTTCTCCACGTGTGGAAGACACATTTGCTTACATATTGAGAAAAAATTTCGATTATACGAACCAATAAGCGCTTTTCGATTCAAAAGAACAAGCCCCTTTATATTCGTGCTAACTACGTTATTCGTGCAATCTACGAAAATAAACCGTAGTCTCACTTCATCGGGCTAATGTTGCTTTTCATAGTTGAAGGCTCAGTCCTCATCACCAACAGAACTTATTGTCATGGGAACGGAGTTCCCCATGATATTACAATCGTTCCGTTGCTTTCGCTATGGGATTCCCTATACCTCTGCGACCTTGAGCGTTTCGCCCAGTCTCCGATTTTTGGTTGATTTTCCGATGTATCAAAAACCGTTGTATTTTTTAGCCAATCATGTCTCTACGTCAAGTTGTGTTGATTTCTAAAATTCGCTTTCAGCGAGTTTTTTTCCACTTTGAGATGTCGTGTCTGACTGGTAAATCTGCGCAGAACCACGAAGTTCCGTTTTTAGGCAAATTCTTTTTTTTGGGAGGTTTTCATTGGCTATTTTTCGCCATCAGTTTTCTGTTCGTTGGTGCAAAAGATCGCCTACCTCGTTGCTCTTGAGAAGCCGCCATTATCCCACCTCAAATTTTAAACATAGATATAAAGAAATAATAACCATCGTACAAGGTGGAAAATTGCTCTGGAGGACCCGTTACGGATATATGAGCCAAAATCAGAACTCGATTGATGGATTTAATCCATGAATACAGAAATATTGCCTCAGCTTACTGCCGCAATCGCAAATGCATGGTGTGATGAACCTTGTGACATATGACAGCATAGGTAAACAATGTCTCACAGAGTAATGCGGTTGATCCGTTGTCTCTTAGGACGCCAGTGGCCGAACTGTTGAAATCTCAAGGACGTCTTTTGTGAAGCCCCGCTCAGCGTCCGAGATCACTTAACTGTTCTCTTTTTCTCCACCCACATCCGAGCGGCGAGATAACTTAGATAGCTAAGCCACTGTTCTGGTTCTGGGAGAGCGTCACTTTTTGTGCGAGCGGGGGTTCGAATCTCGTAGGGGACAGCTAATTTTTACTGGTTGTATTGAATGTTTTAGACCAATCATCTAACAATAATTAATACTTGGCAACTTAGGAAGCACATAGGTCCCTTACGATGCGTATTCGGGCATATGTGTAGAGTAAAAATATCATACGTAGGGTGTCCCAAAAGTACCGGGACTGGTTCTGTAACTTCAAAAGTAAGATAGATACAGACATGATTTTGGTTTCATTTTAAAGATCAACTCAATACCTATCGATTAAAACCAAGATCAGCTCAATCGAATAAAAATTGACCGAGTTATGACAATTTGAAATTAGTGAGGAAAGTTTACCCCTACGGTTTTTAGGAAGATTTTTCGCTTACCAGGATTCAAAAAGTTAATATTCCTATCCACTTTCCTCCGAATCTTCCATATCTTCATTTTGCTTTTCAAAGTACCGTCCATCAAACCGGATGCACTTTTTCATGCGCTCTTGCCACTTATCCAACATTGTTTTCCTGAATTCTTCCTCTGGGATGGAGTTGAAAAAGTTTTGAATTGCATTCTGGATTTCGGTCTTCGATACGAATCTTCGTCCGCGAAGCTCCTTTTTAAGCGTAGGAAACATCCAAAAATCACATGGAGCCAAGTCAGGGCTATAAGGGGGATGAGGGATTGTTTCAACTCCATTTTTACTTATAAATTCACGTGTTAAGCTCGATGTGTGAGGCCGCGCATTGTCTTGATGGAGTATCCACGAAGCTTTCAAGTCCGACCGTTTCCGGGAAATGTGCATTCTCAACTCCTTTAGTACTTTGCAATAATACGCACTGTCAACTGTTGTGTTTGATGGTACAAAATGTTGATAAATGACACCTCGAAAATAAAAAAACACAACAAGCATCACTTTATCGGCCGACTTTTCGATTTACGGCGATGAAGAATCTTCCTTAAAAACCGTAGGCGTAAACTTTCCTCGCTGATTTCAAATTGCCATAACTCGGTCAATTTTTATCCGATTGAGCTGATCTTGGTTTTAATCGATGGGTATTGAGTTGATCTTTAAAATAAAATCAAGATCATGTCTGTATCTATCTTACTTTCGAAGTTACAGAACAAGTTTTTTGGGATACCTTATGTATACTTTACGCCGAAAAAGCGAACCTGAAACTTAAATGCGTTAACTTCCGAAAACCATATATAATCCAACGAAAATAAATAATTGGTACATAACAGCTTTCTTGTATGCAAAGAAAATAATTAAAAATGTTAAAAAAGAGATGTCAACACAAAATTACATAGCCCCTTCAATTCAGAAGATACTACAAACGAACTGTACCTTAACATTTTCATATCCCAGAAGCTAACGTTCCCATGACGAATATTGCCATCGCTAGCGATTGCAAAATCCAACTTGTTGGTTCTTGTAACTAAGGTTTTTGGCTCGATTATAAGCATGTTTAATTGAAATTTTGATTCATCGTCTCCATAGACGTAAGAAAAGCACTGCTCCGAATTAATGAATACGAATAATAATATATACAAATAATACCCTGGTAAAAATTGGCGATAAAAGCTGCGTTTCAAAATACCATAGGAATTCTTATAGCCGGCTAAAGAAGGCTACAGAAAATCATATAGCTGGATGTAGAATGCGGAGAAAATCATACGGCCGGGCTATGCGAAGCGATAAAAAATTATGCAGCCGGGCTATAATTCCTATAGCCGGGCTTTACACTTTATCGCCTGGCTGTTGCTTTTTCGCCATCGATTATAAAAGGCCATAAGAAATTATGTAGTTATTCATGTGCTTTGGAAATCATTAAGTTTGATACGGAACCACCTTAATATTTACAAAACACACGTTATATTTTCCTTTAATACATATTTTATTCATTAATTAAAACGAGGATAATTCATATAGGATGTGAAACATTCCAAAATCATGAGTTGAATAACGCTGACTCCGCCAGATTAAATAATAGAGCCTAACACAAAACGGAGCGGCGACGCACTGGCGCCTACAAACCTAACAGGGATACTTCACGCATTGCGCAACGAGTGAGGTATCCCTGTTAGGTTTGTAGGCGCCAATGCGCGTTCCGCGCTGGCTGCCCGCCTGCCGCACCGCAGCGTGCCACGGCGCTTGAAGCAACTATTTCACACCAGAGGTATTGCACAGTATCATACGAAACTGAAGGCGCTCTAATATAATAGGAATGGCGAGCATCCATCAAAAGTACGGAGCTTTGCTCGCAAAATAAATCAAGATACTACGGTCCAAAAACGCACGTCAAAGTCCTAGCATCCGTAATTAGTGACGTTTAGCATACACTTTATCGCCTGGCTGTAAGTTGCTTAATCGCCATCGGCTATAAAAGGCTATAAGAAATTGTGTAGCCGGCTATAGAAGCTATTGGAAATCTTAAAGCCGGCCGTAGGTCTATGGTATTTTGGAACACAGATTCTACTGCCAATTTTTACCAGGGTATGTAATTATATATAATAATATATGTAATATAAATAAATAATAATGTAACGAGTAAACATAAAAATTGCCGAACAAAACTAAAATACACAAGAAAAGGCTTCCGACGTTTTAGAGTGGTTTCAAAGCCCCTTGTGAGAGACAACTTAAACAAAAACTTAGAACCGAGGGTCCCCACTGGCTGATAACAGATAAGATATCTTACATGTCGGCGGTGAAAGTACCAGACCACGTATCTCGTTTGCAGTGTTTAAAAATCTCCGCTCCCATTTTATCCCTTTGAAGGAGAAAAAATCAATATCATTCCTTGTTTTCACAGAGTTTGCTTCGCACAGAGATGAAAATTCATTGAAGTTTTCAAGGATTGACGAGGAGTAGTTTTCCATTAAAAAAGTAATGAAAAGTATAATTGATTTATGATACTCTGACGAAAGGGCTTATCTCGATTTCCACACGAGGCCCAGAAAGCACGGATTTATACGTAAAACAGGACTCACGTGGAAAATGGAAATCCAGATACGCCTTTTTGTCAGAGGAGCGACGAATTGTAATGAATTAACACAATTAACTCCCGATGAATTCGCAAGTTAGGTTATGTTAAGAGTTCGATATTATACATACTTTCTGCCAAACGGAACCACGTACATTACGACGTAAGCCCTGTTATGCATATATTCTTATGGGTCTCAGGGCTTTTGTCTTAATGCACATACGAGGTACATCCATATCGAACACGGAGAAAAAAAATTCGTGCGTGGGACCAGAAGTTTAGGTCCTATGGATCTCTGAAGTTTTAGGATTGAGCATCTGAACACTTTAGGTCTAACTGTGGAAGTTCGGATCGCACATCCGAAACTTCAGTTCTTACATCTGAAGTACTTCGGTTCTCACATCCGAAAAACTTCGGTTCTCACATCTGAAGTACTTCATATGTAAGAACTGACGTTTCAGATGTGTGATCCGAACCTCAGCAGCTGGACCTTAAGTGCTCGGATGCACAATCTGAAAACTTCAGAGATCCATATGACCTAAACTTCGGGTCCCACGCACAAGGTTTTTTTTCTCCGTGAATGACGTAAGTCACTAAATCAGTCAATTGGAACCATCTACAATGTTCCAGATATTCTATTGTGTATTTTGTGAGGGGGTTGGTTATTTCCCTCAGACATACCTCATAGAATCAAGGTTCCCAGAGAGCTGATTAAGGCCGCCCGACGTCGGTCCGAGGCGTTTCTTGGCGTCCTGGTCCCTGAGCTTGGACTTGGTCTCGAAGTTGAATCCTCCGGGCTTGATGAGCGGCTTCCACCCAGGGGGCGGGTCCTCGACCTTGAGCTTCGTCGGTCGCCCCAGCCCCGTGATGACCTCCCCCTTGAGGTACCCGTCCACCTTCACCCCCTCGTCCGGCGACGTGATCCTGATCGGCCCGGTCGAGATCTGCTCCTCGCCACCCCCGCCCCCGTTCTCCGGCTCCTTGGACTGCCGCCGGGACTTCGTCGAGATCGTGTGGTACGCCCGACGCGTTATCCGTTTTTGTGACGTCGCGCCGAGTCTGTCCATCTTCTGGCCGTTGCCTCCACTCCGGGAATAGATCTCTCGGTCCCCGGAGGGGTCGCCTCTGTGCCTCGACGGTTGCTCCTTGCTGACTTTGTAGCCGGAGGAGACGGGGACCGTCGCCGAGGAGCTCAGCGCATTCTGGTGGGTCTTGCCGGAAGCCTCGTCGGTGTCGTTGACCGGGACGCTGAAGATTTCAGCTTTGAAGTATCCCCCTGTTTTGGACTTGAGATCGAGGGGGTCCTCCCGTATCGGGTCGTAGCGCATCGGACCCAGGTGGGTGATGATCACGTGATCGGAGTCGCTCTGGCGATCCGCCTCGCTGACGTCACACACGACGAATAAAACGTAGATATTTACGAAAATTATCCTCTTTTTCAGGATGACTAACATGTTGACGGTTTGGGAGGATTGCCAATGGTTGCTTGTTAATCAGGGTGGTTTGAGTATCGATTGGTTTGGGAGTTGAGATCTTAAAGGCTACATTTTTATACGGTTTAGATCTTGGTTTTTTGGAGGTCTTTTCTTTTCCTTTTCTTCTTCTTCTTTTTCTGGGTGATTTTTTGACCAGTTCGACATCAATTGCCCATAACGTCAAATATTGGTGTTTATTTGTTGATTGTACCGCCGTTTCAGCTCCTGCAAAGAAATGTAAAAAGGTGTGAGTGAGACCAGTTTTCAATGAGAGAGAGTCATTTTAGTTTTGTAGATTGCATTGGTTGAGTCATAATAAATTCTATACATATTTACACATCGACAGTAAAAGTGCACACACGCATATCTCGTGTGCGATGTTTCAACGCGTAAAAGCTAAAACCAATACTGCCGTCTTGAGGAAAAACGTCGAATGAACATTCGAGAGTTGCTAAATTCCCTTCGATAAATAGTTTATTTATAAGAAAAATTATAAATATTTGTCCTTGAAATTTTCAGACCCTTCAGATCAAATTACAAGCAAAATTATCTGAGAAATTGGCAGAAAAATGTTCAGAAATTTTCCTGAAATTGAGTGATTTGCCAGGAGAAATTTGGTAACGCCTGAAGGCTCATACGGCGTTTTTTCTTAGCACGGCAAAATAAAAGTTTATGAATTTTGGCAACGTTGTAATTATTCAACTATAATTGGACTGATTTTTGCAATGTGGAGACACAATATCTGTCTCAGTTTAGAATGCAACATTAGTTTCCCTATGCACATGCCATGAGTGTCTCTACAAATGGGTAGAAAGTGTAGTTCCAAACTGCGAAATGTGGCTAAATTACAAGATGGTATCCTTTGGCTTAAAATTATAAAAAAAATCGAGGATCATTCAAATTGAGTTTCGTGAGTAAGCATTTTTGAAAGAGAGAAGTGTGAAATGCGCAAGCTAACAATTCAAGAGGACAAATCTCTTTACACAGAGAGAATAGAACAAATGGTAAAAGAGTATTTATTTTTGATAAATGTGATGCATTTGAGAATTATCTAGTACATTTGGCAGTGACGGTAAGGCTAGAGATCAGTGAGTTTTCCTATTTCCGACATTCTCAGAGAAAAACAATCAACAGTTCGTAGTTTTATCCTGAAAGTTTTGCCATCCAAGTTTTTATCAAGCTCACCACGAAAACTCCGTAAGATATAAATGTGGACAGATGCAGTCCGCGTCAATGCTCCTTTGGAGATTTATTTTCCTTCAGCATTCAAACCACATCAAATTCTCAAAAGTGGAGAAACATTGACGTTCAATCTGAAGTTGATAGTGAGGAACTGTAAATATTTTCTCCATACATGCGTTAAGATACAAGACAGGAATTTTCCAGCGAGACGCATTCAAACTTTTCATGTGACCAAAGGCACCAACAGAGAATTTGCACACAAAAATGTTATTGCTTCATCTGAGAGTGCCTGATGAGCTGAGTTCGCAGTATTTTTCGTAATTTTTTTCTGGCCTGGGGAATTGGAGAAATATAGAGTTAAAAGTGAGAAAATGTGCCGCCTTATGACGTCATTTGGCGGCATTTCCCATTTAAACACATGGATTTTAGCAAATTAGGTTAAATTGGTCATATTTTCTCCAATAATTGTCCAATTCAGAAACCGACGATATCCTCGTGCTCAGTTTTCCCAGTAGTATCATTTTAAAGATGAAACTCACAAAATTTCAGACACTTGCAAATTCTCTATTGAGGAGATCATGGGGATAAATTGGACGTACTTATGATAAAAGGAACCATGTTGTACGCAACCCATATGCACATAGTTCTTTTTAGCATAAGTACGTTCAATTGCACTCCAGCCGGTTAAGCCTCTTCCCCTGCATTTGAAATTTGTCCTTGGGGGAGGGGGGGGGGCTGCCAATATTATGGCTTTTTTGAGGTAAATTAAGTTTCGCGCCGCCCCCACCCCAGAGTAAGTTTTACCTCCCCCCACACCTTTCATCATCGCCCTGTCTTTGATATGCGGCTAAAATAGCTCTTTTGCTAGCTGGAGTCCTACAAATGGACTGCATTTCGCATTCAGGAACTACAACTTTTGGCTCATCCGCAAAATCAAGTATCTGCAGAAGAAAACTAATGGTACATGAATTTTTTCTAAACTGAGCTAGAAATTCTAGTTCCTGATTGCAAAATGTGGTCCAAGTGTGTGTAGTCCACTGTGTTGTAAACCGAACACTAACAAGCAGTTACACTCTATTAGAGAATATAAAATAACCAAACCCAATAAAATTACTAATCAAATATTAACATACATGTGATTTATAAAAAACTTAAACTTAATGAGTAAAATAATATTTATAACCACGGTCGGTACGTAAAACTTTCACCAAAAATTTTTGACAGCCAACAAGAAATTACGCTCAAGAAATTACGGAGCCCATTTCAAAATTTAAAATTCTGAAATTTCTCGATTATTTTACACGATGGTATTAGTATCATCAAAAATGTGGGGGTTTTATTTTTGATTCATGAAAAATTACGTCACGGGAAATTAAAGGCCTTCTTATTCTTACAAAGCGGGCTACAAGTTCGCGGTCCAGTAGATCTAAGAAAGTTTGTCATTACGAAAAGATCGAGTAAAGACTGAAGGAAAGTAAGTTCCTGAGAACAATAAAAATTCTGCTTAAAATGCGGTGGAACGCATATGCTCGTCCTTAGCTCCGCGAGCTGCTTTTTGCGAGCGTCTAATGAAATCATTCAAAATCGCTCTCATCCGCATGTAGCATCTAAATTGCTCTTTATTTGGGACCAGAGTATTGAGCACCCCTCCGCCTGGAAAAGAGCTTTCTTTGTGTATGTTTTCAGTGACCACCGCTGCTGCAATGGCGTAAAATTTAACGAACCAAAATTGCTCAGTATGATCAACCGCAAAATGTATTTACTATAATAGTTAGTAAAGTTTCTAGTTATTGTTAATTAGTCATATTATTTTCATTAATTTATTTATTTACTTTTTTCTTCTTCTTATTTTTTTATAGTTTTACGCCAATTGAATCTAGTGCATCGCTTTCGACCAGGGATGGTGGATATGGATCTTCCAAAAACAAAAAAAAAAAAAAAAAAAAAAAACCACCAAGCAGCGGTAAAAATTTAATACAATTTAATACGTGGGTATTACAGAAGCGCCTAGCGCAATTTTAAAGAGTTTCAGCTTTTATTCACTACATCTTATTCTTATTTGTCTTCTTGTTCTTTGTACTTTCTACTTCCATTCCTTTATCTCTTGTCTTCTATTCCTATCACTTTTCATCTTCCTATTCTCTCTTGTTCTTCCTCTACCTCTACTTCTTTCATCCATATCCATCCCTCTCTAACTTGCCCGCTCACAAAGTTTCCCCCAAACAAGGAGTTTCGAGGAAACCCTCGCGTCTCAAAGACAAAGTTGGTCATTTTTTGCAGGCCCTCCATTGTGAGCGGAAAGTGACCCGGCTCTCGGAAAAAAGCGGGTACTCACTTGGAGATCACTCGGAGCGCCTGTCGGTGCTGGGCATCTTGTGACGTCTCACTCTTTTTTGTCGGGGCACTTCATCAAGACCACTCGGAGTGAAATAATTAAGTGTGTGGATTTTTCCTTGCTTCTTCCCCCGTGGCCGTGGCGCTATAGCCGCTCCGGTCCGGGCAGTCTGCGTGCATCCAATTTATCACCCGCAGTCGTCCACTTCTCCGCAGCACGAGCCACCCCGTCTCTTCCACTCGCGATGACACACTCTCTTGACGGATCCTCGCCCGACAAAAACTTAGACTCGAGTTTTTATGCTCCGAACCCGGATCCACCGTAAAAATTCCCGTCCGAACACACCGAAACCCTCATCAAGCACTCCGCTCAAAATTTCACGATCGTACTTCGATTTTTTTTTACCGGATTCCACACCGTCCGCGTCGAACTCGCCTAGGTTGAAAATCTACGTTCTGAAAGATGAATTTCGCGCACTTTTCCACAAAAATACACCAACGATGTCGTTTTGATTGCAGCTCTTTGCGTGTGGGGATACACGCGCGAACACTCGGTTTAAATTTCGAGAGAGATTCGAGAGAGGGCTTTACTTTCCGACAGCGGGAGTCGCTCGAACCTTCTCAAAAGCTAGATTTCTAACCGACGAAGCACAATCATGGAAATGAAACTTGCGTTGGATCATACGAAACACACGATGCACAGTTCGTCCATGGGAAACCACACAAGTTTTCGGAGTTGGAAGTTATTCGATGTTGTAAGGGACTGTTAGTCGAGAGACTTTTAGTCGAGGGACTTATAGTCGAGGGACTTTTAGTTGAGGGACTGTTAGTCGAGAGACTTTTAGTCGAGGGACTTCGGGTGCGCGTTTGGAGCGGAGGTGTGAAGCCCCTGGCGCGAGGACTAGGGACGCGCGTGGGTCTGTTGAGCCTGGACGACGCGGATACGACCAGGACGCGACGCGACGCCTCCAAGATGGAAAACCTATCTGGACGACGTCCACCGACCACGGTCCTCGTCTTGGGCCGGATGACGCTTCGTTCTTCTTCATCTTCAACTTGAGCGCCTCCTCGGGCGACCGCGAGGGGGTTGCGGGGTGGGGGTCCGGCGGGGGGAGGGGGGCGCTCCGGGACCGCCGCCTTTTCACGGTTCAGCGAGCCCCGGTTCCTAACTCGCCATTAAAATTGCATGAGTCTTCGTTAAACTGTCGCCGCTTCGTTTCCCGAGGCGAACCGCGATTTTTCCTCTCGTCTTTCTTCTTGCCCGGCCCCGGCTGGAGTGGCTTCATTCATCTGTGTCTGCGGCACTCCTCCCCGAGTGTGCCGCCCCCGTCCTCCCTGTCCATCCCCCGCGATGTCCTTCCCCGATTTTTTATCATTATCCCCATTACTTTTTTGTAATGGGACGCACTCCCGGCAACTTGGTGCCGCGGTTGCCGCGCCGGCCTTACGCGGTGGTTCGTCCCGGGCGCTACGCAGTTCAAAATAGCCCTTTCTTTTTTTTATTTTTTTTTATTTTAAAATTATTCGCCTACTTATAAAGTAATTAGAATATTTACAATACAATTAAAACTAAACTTAAGGCTAAGACTTAATTGTAGTACTATTAAGACATTGTGTCCCCATGATAGGGTTAAAAGGAGGAGTAATATACAGCGGGGCACTATATACTCATTGTAATTATAATACCCCCTTTCTAGGGGCCGTCCCTAAATTACGTAACGCTCTAAGGGAGGAGAGGGTATCGAGAAAATCGTTGCACCATTTTGTTTTTACGTGTTAAAGAATACGGACCTACATCACAAAAGTGTTCCTAGGGAGAGAGGAGAGGGGGGTCAAAAATGTCGAAGAAAAGCGCTACGTAATTTAGGGACGGCCCCTGGTGGTTACTTCGAGTCTTGAATGGGGTCATGAAGGGTTCCCAAGAGCTCCTCCCAGAAAATTTTCAAAATTTTAAAGCTTCTGTCATTAAGATCAATTTTGTCATGAATAATTACCAAATAAGAGCGTCTTTATTCCCGTTCCCTCCTCTATTCTCTCCTCCTTCATTTTTTCTGCATCCTTTTTTTCGGGCAAACAGGAAGACCCCCATCCCCCCCCCTGGATCCACCAACGCTTTGAGTTTCCTTTCTTTCAGTCAGATCAATCAAACGGACCTGGTTGATCGACCAAATTTTTAGTGAGTGAACCAAAAAGATAAGGTTACTCTGACAATGAGACACCTGAAGATGAAAATGTTTTCTGCTGAAGTAATATGTGCTCTTGCCTCTCTGATGACACTCACATTCAGCAGCCTAATTGTTGAAACTTTAACTGGCTATGTCGGCAAGATAAGACACAGCCCTAGCCCTAACTACGCCGTGTAATATATCGATTTTCGATTCTTATCGTGCCGACATAAATTTCAACAATCAGGCTACAGAGGTTGCGACTGGCTAGCGATTAGCTCATGAGATACTCACCAATGCTATGTGGGTTCGATTCGCGCTTGATTTTTAACGAGGTTGCAGGATTTCAACCCAAACATTTGCTCGCGGTAACCCAAAGAATGATTAGTCCAAAATATTAACCGCACATTTAGGTTCCTTTGCGTTATCCATTAACCCAAGATGTCAGTTACGTCTAATTTCAAACCTGAACATTAATTGTTTTTTTTTTTTTTAAAAAAAAAAAGAAAAAGTTAAATATTTGCGGGCGGATTTTGAAGCTTTGCAATTTAAAAATGTGGATTACACCTTTGATCATTGATAATGGAGATACATCTACTCTCAACTCATTTTTGTTTTTTGTTTTTTGTTTTTTGTTTTTTTTGTTTTTTTTTTTTTAAAGAAAATGCGCTTTAGTACATGACAATTGCCGTGGGGCCGGTAAAATATCCTTCAGAAATTTAAAAATAAGTCTCCTTTAACCCAGAGGTTATCGATTGAGTAGCGAATCGGTCTTCTGCAAAATGGTAGGTGTGGAGCTACTTTAATTCAGTTTTTTTCATTCTTTCTTCCAAATGATCATCGAAATAATCGAAGAATGCTCCATCGGCGGTGAATCCGTGCAGACACCACGTCCATCAGATACGAATCCCACAGGGCGGCAACATAGTATTCTCTCCACTCAAACTTGTGTCGAATGATCGATTCTTGTCGGAGCACCCGGTTCCCCCGAGAATCGATTGATTCCCACAAGTTTAAAGGAGAGTAAACGCTGTTGCCCACTTGCTGGATCCACCAACAATATCCACACCTCCTAACTCCTTGCCTCATATAAAGTAGAGTTCCTTTATACTGAGAGTTAAGACAATGTGAATCCATTTCTGATTGGTCACCGTATTTCAGGCCTTTAGTGTCACAAACAGGAATAAAGATTACATTTTAACCAATGGAGATGTTGCATGTGTGAGGGATTTGCGATTTGACCATTGATTCTTATGTAAAAGTTCGCGAGCAACACGATGGTGCCACTGGTTTCCTGTGAAATCATCTCCCAAACTCAAAAAAAGCTCTCAAAGTGAGGCCAAAATGGAGGAGATATCCCACCCTACCCTGAGAGTCCACCTCTACATCATAACAAACTCACCATGCAAAGATAGGGAGCAAATACATTAGCATAGGGTTGCCGTGTTTTCAGTTTTGGAGTTCCCAAATAAAGTGGCAACCCTGCTAATGTATTTGCTCCCTATCTTTGCATGGAGAGTTTGTTTTGGCGTAGAGGTGGACTCTCAGGGTAAGACTGGGATATCCCCTTTATTTTGGCCTCACTCTGAGAGCTTTTTTTAAGCTTGGGAGATGATTTCAGAGAAAACCAGTGGCACCATCGTGTTTCTCGCGAACTTTTACATAAAAATCAATGGTCAAATTGCAAATCCCTCACACATGCAACATCTCCATTGCAAAGATTATAATCTTGAATGGACCGAGGAATTACGGGTTCGATAAGGAACAAACGGAATGAGAGGAGGGACGGAATAAGGAATTTGAGAAAGAGCAGACCAAAGATTACGAAAAACGTTCAATTTGTGTAATCTTTATTCCCGTTTGTGGAGGGGGCGTGGTCTTAACTCTCAGTATAAAGAGACTCTAACATAAAGTGGACGTGTCGAGATACGGAGCTCAAAGGGCCCAAAATGGCAGCCGATCCTCTAACACAAAAAATGTCACTGCTAATCTTCAGATTTTAATATTAAATAAAAATGACCAAGAATGTTTATGCATAAGCGTCCTTCCGCAAAAATGAGTGAATTTAATCAAAAATCAAGTCAAATACGTGCTTTAAAAACAACAAGTCGCAATAATGGAGAATTTACATGCAAATGTTTTATTGCTTCTTCTAAAACTGCCTAAAGAGCTGTTTTGCAGTATTTTTTATAATTTTGTACTGACATGGGAAATGGTATAAAAATAGATTTAAAAGTGAAAAAATGCACCGCCTAGTGACGTCATCTGGCGGTATTTCCCATTTAAGCACACGTATTTTAGCAGATTAGATTATTTTGTCATATATTCTCCAATAGTTTTTCAATCATGAGCCAAAGGTATCCTCATGTTCAGTTCACTCAGTAGTTTCCACTTAACTAAGAAATTCATCAAATTTCAGACACTTGCAAATTCTCTATCGTAATAATAAATCACTCTGTATAATCTGAATTCATGGATTGGCTGGCCTTTTAGGCCCTAAAATATAAAAGCTCCATGACCTAACATCAAACTTGCCGACATGTCCGTGCTCTGCCTATTTAGGTACTCTAGCTTGACGTCTAGCGAACGTCACGTCCAAGTTACGTTCCCCTCGGAAGATCCACGATTACGATCCCCGATCGCAAATCCTCCGACAAAAATCCAGCGGCGTCAATCGAGATACCTCCGCACGGCCGTGTTACGGATGAGAGCCGTAAGCGCAATTTTGCACGAGCCACCGTTACCACATGCTCTAATGGGTCTCGCGGCTCATGCGAAACTCCACCTACGGCTCTCCTCCGTAACGCGGGAGCGTAAGTCGGTAACCGCGGCGCGGCGGCGCACGGTGGGTCGAGTCAATCAGAGAGGTCGAACATAATTTTTTGGACTTTAGCTACAAATTATTATGTTTATTTCGTCACATTTTCAACTGTAAGAGGTTTTTTGAAGAAAATTTCACGAGGAAACCAATGAACCCACTTTTAAAACTTCAAACTTATGTATAAACGGAGTTATGAGCGTTTAAAGTTTTTGACCGACAATCAGAGAGGTTGGACATAATTTTTTGGACTAAAACTACAATTTTTTATGTTTATTTCGTCACATTTTAAACTCTGAGGGGTATTTCTGACTTAAACTACACATGTTTATGTTTATTTCGTCACATTTTAAACTGTAAGGGGTGTTTCTCAAAGAGAATTTCATGAGAAAACCAATAAACCCACTTTTAAAACTTCGAACTTATTTTTAAACAGAGTTTTATGCGTTTAAAGTTTCCAAATTTTGTTCGACCTCGCTTACTGGCTTGATCCACTGTGTGGCGGTTACAGCAGTCAAGATCAAGAGGAGTTACGGACGCAGGATGTTAGCCGGGATTATCTAAGAGCGAGCTCGCCGCGTAACACGACACAACAGGATTATCAATGCGCGATTTGTCTCGGTCCCGAGGCCCCCCTCCGTCTCCAGCTCTCCCGAAAAGCGTCCACTCATCGTGACTTCCCGTTCCCACCCCGGGAACGGAGCCCCCGACGGGGGACGCCGGGAGAAACTCCCGAGGGGGCGGGGGGCCCTGGGTTTTTGCATCTCGTGTTCCGGGGCCACGCCGCCACCGCGCCGCTTTGACCGAATGCGGACAGCTCCGCGTCGCTAAGTAAAAACGCCGCATGAACATTCGAGTCTTGCCAAATTGCCTCTCAGGAAAGATTTAATTTTGAAGAAAGTTACCCTGGTAAAAATTGGCTGTACTGCCCTGCTAAGGAAGAAGGCCGTATGAACCTTCAGGCGTTGCCAAATTTCCTTTGGTGAATCACGAAGTCTTGAGAAAGTTTGTAGATATTTTTCTTCCAATTTTTATGATTATTTTGTTCGCAATTTCACCTGTAGTTTCTGAAAATTTTGAGGGAAAATATTTATAACAATCTTCAAAAATATACATTTCATCAAAGGAAATTGGCAATTCTCGGAAGTTCATACGGCGTTTTTCCTTAACACGGCGGTATAGGAGCTGCGTTACAAAATACCATAGGAATTCTTACAGAAAGGCTTTACGAAGCGATGAAAAATGTTATAGCCGGGCTATGGTTCCTATCGTCAACCTATATGGTTCAACGCTTGGCTATAGCTCTTATAGCTGTTGGCTGTATTCTCATCGTCATCGGCAATAAAAGGCTGAAAAAATTGTGTAGCTGGCTATAGAAAGCTGTAAGAAATCTTATGGCCGGCTATGCTGCCGTGCTAAGGAAGAACGCCGTATGAGCCTTCTGACGTGACCAAGTTTCCTTCGATAAAAACTGAATTTACCGGGAAAATTTTAAATATTTTTCTCCAAATATTTTAGCCAATTTTATAGGCAATTTAATCTAAAATGATTGAAAATTTCAAAGAAAAATGAGCATGAATGTCGTCAAAAATACATGTTTTATCGTGGGAAATTTGGCAACTCTCGAATGTTCATACGGCGTTTTTCCTTAGCACGGCAGTATGGGTCAATGGTCTTTCCGAACAGACACAGATCCTGTATATCCAATTTTTACCCGGTATGAATATTATTCCTTGGAATTTTCAGACTTTTTAGATCAAACTACGAACGAAATCGTCTTAAAATCAGAAGAGAAATATTAATAAATTCTCCTCAAAATTCGTTGTTCGTCGAGGGAAGTTTGGCAACGCCTGATGGCTCATACGACGTTCTTCCTCGGCACGGTGGAGCTTGGCTGGTACCGTTGCGTTACGGAGGTTACGGAGCGGAGCCGCGCTCTCATCGCGGGTGGATTCGGCATCTTCGCCCTGTTACCGAACGCTTTTTGGCCTCGTTTTGTAATATTCACCTGTGCGCTCGCCCCGTGTCTCCGTTTTCATTTCCTCGGACTTGGCCAAATTCCTAAGTGGCTCTAACAAAAGTTCCGCATTTTCGTCGCACGGAGAAAATTAAATTGCTGATTTAACAATTCACTCACTAAAAAAGTGAGTGCTGCAATGTTTCAATGTAGATTTTACAACAAAAAAATGCTACCTTAACAACTCCCGTAATTAAATAAGCTTACAGTAGTGGTTGAAGTAGCATTCTTTTTCGTTGTGAAATCTACGTTAAAATATTGCAGTCACTTTTTTTTTAGAAATTGTTAAATCGGCAATTTAATCCCTGGTAAAAATTGGCGATAGGAGCTGCGTTCCAAAATACCATAGGAGTTCTTATATCCGACTAAAGAAGGCTATTGGAAAGTATATAGCTGGCTGTAGAAAGCGGAGCAAATCATATAGCCGGGCTATACGAAGCTATAAAAAAGTATACAGTCGGGATAGTTCCTATCGCCGGGCTTTACACTTTATCGCCTGGCTGTTGCTTTATCGCCATTGGCTGTAAAAGGCTATAAGAAATTGTGTAGAAATTCGTGTGCTTTGGAAATCATTAAGTTTGATACGGAACTACCTTAATATTTACAAAACACACATTATATTTTCCTTTAAAACATTTTTTTTTCATCAATTAAAATGAGAATAATCCATACAGAGTGTGCAAAAATTTCAAAATCATGAGTTGAAAAACGCTGACTCCGCGATATTAAATATTAGAGCCTAACACAAAGCATAGCGGCGACGCATTGGCGCCTACAAACCTAACAGGGATACTTCACGCATTGCGCAATGCGTGAAGTATCCCTGTTAGGTTTGTAGGCGCCAATGCGCGTTTCGCGCTCTCTGCCCGCCCGCCGCGTCGCAGCTTGCCACGGCGTCTGAAGCAACTATTTCACACCAGAGGTATTGCACAGTATCATACGAAATTGAAGGAGCTCCAACATATTAGGAATGACAGGCATCCTTCAAAAGTACGGAGCTTTCCTCGCAAAATAAATCAAGATACTACGGCACAAAAAGAGAGCGGTAGTCCAAAAACTAACTAAGTCCTAGAATCCGTATTTAGTAACGTTTAGCATTAACTTTATCGTCTGGCTGTTGCTTAGTCGCCATCGGCCATAAAAGGCTATAAGAAATTGTACAGCCGGCTACAGAGGCTATTGGAAATCTTACAGCCGGCTTTAGGTCCATGGTATTTTGGAACACAGATTCTACTGCCAATTTTTACCAGGGATTTTTTCCGTGTGCGTCCACGGAAGGGCTCTGAGGCTGGGTCTTGGGATGATATTACCTGGACTTTGGGTAAATGCTAGAGCACCCCCTGGGTGATTATTGAAATTGAATGAAAAAGCGATAGACAAAGGGAAAATGGACCTTTTTTAATGGTTGAAATGGGTGGTTGCGATGGAAAAGGAGGTAGGTAATAGTCAACTAACGGCAACCCACGAGAGACCCTGCAGTCAGTCCACCAAATCCCCCTTCGTTTATAAGTTGCGCCTATTTCAACCAATAGGGTCACCCCATTTTCCTTTTGTCTGTTATGTCTATCGCTTAGTCTGTCAATTTCAATGATGCACCCACAGTCCCAATCAAAACAAAAGGCCTCTGGACAAGGTATATGAACTGGACTACATTTTGTGTAACAAATGTAAAAATCGGTAAGTAGCTAGAGCTAGGGTATAGTCATTTCCGCAGGGAATGAGATCTTGTAAACGGCGACTCTCTCAGTTTTATATTAGAATACGATGACCAAAGCAAGAAGACTTTTAAAGCAGAATCTAAACCAAGTTAGGGCTCTCTTTTTTGAAATAAGACTTATACACCAAAAAAAAAAATTTATTAATTAATGATCAAAATAATATTCTTCGGGCATTTTTCAAAATTACAGCTCGATTGAAGACTCCAAAAATATGAACATTTTTAGTCAATATCATTGTACAGGGCCACTCACATAGTATACAGAAGAGCGCCTTCGACCCACTATGTAATCTGAATACGAAATTCTGATACCACTAATCGGGCGTCACGACAGTCATTTTGCTTGCTGGAAAATTGAAGGCAAATCCTTGACCTGAGAAACACGGTACGAATTTCAACAATGTATGCAGAATTTTTAGGGAACAAAACTTCCGGGGGTACCCCGACCTGGCATCTGAGCAGCACATCTCTCCGGGAGCTGCAACCCCTGATATCCAAGAATTCCAACCCAAAAGAGGTACCGAAATTTGAAAATGAAGCACCTGGTCATGATCAGGCTTCCTCGTAAGGGAACAATATATCGAAGAGCAATGCGAAGTGTAGATTGGAGTTACGGCGTTTTTCCTGTAGACGGCAGATTTGCCAAATTGGCAACATTGTTTTTTCTCCATTTAAACCTGTGGAAATGTATCGATTCTTGAAGGGGCCAGATGCTCCAACAAGAATCGATTATTTAACATAGGTTTAAGTGGAGGAAATCCTGTGTTGCCAAATTGCTGGATCCGCCCCTGTCCTGTGGACGATATAGTGGGGCCGATAAGTGGAAAATATCATAAGAATCGTGCACTTCTGGAAGAAAGCATGAAAATTTCAGGGATTCATCTCTACCCTATAGACATTCGATTCAGACATAGACCCCAAAAATCTGAGCCCCCTGGGGGGGCAGGGGGGCCCCCAAATTTTGAATTTTGAATAACTACTGAACGGCTAATGTTAGCGTAATTTTTTTTAAGCAGGACGATAGGAAATTTTATCAGGAACAAAAATGNGTTTTTTCTCCATTTAAACCTGTGGAAATGTATCGATTCTTGAAGGGGCCAGGTGCTCCAACAAGAATCGATTATTTAACATAGGTTTAAGTGGAGGAAATCCTGTGTTGCCAAATTGCTGGATCCGCCCCTGTCCTGTGGACGATAGATTTGGCAAATGATCACGCCGGGCTACGAAAACAAGAGCTTTCTAGGCGATTACGCAATGCTGTCTTAAGCTCTCCCTCAGGAAACTCCACGCAAGGAAGCATTCGCTCGGGCACTGCATTCAGCGTGAGCCCATAAAGAATGGATCGACTTGGACAGCTCTGATGTTGTTCTTCCGATGTGTCACTAGGGTCGACACCGCCGCGTTACAGATGAGAATCGTGGGTACATTTCTGTGGTGAGCCACGGTTATCAGTATTCTTACGTGTTCAGAGGCTCATCGCAGACTCCACTTTAGGCTCTTTTCCGTCGTGATCAATCGTAGCGACGCTTAAAAAGGAAGCCGGGCCAGCCGCTGTAGCTCCCGGAGAACTTCTCCGTTTTGACGCAGCCCCCGATGCAGTTGCAGCAGAAAATGTTGCAGGAGCCCACACCGCAGCAGAACTTCCCCTCCTCCGTGTAGTACCTGCACCAGGAGAACGAGTAGATCAACCACGATAACAATAGCGTAGCGCCACGCTGCCGTCCTGAGGAAAAACGCCGTATGAACATTCGAGAGTTGCCAAATTTCCTTCGATAAAGTGTTTATTTTTTAGGAAAATTATGACAAATTTTCTTTGAAATTTTTAGAAGTTTTTAATCGAAGTACAAAAAAAAGTATCTGAGAATTGGCAGACAAATATATAAAAATTTTCCTGAGTATTAGTGATTTGCCAGGGGGAATTTGGCAACGCCTGAAAGCTCATACGGCGTTCTTCCTTAGCGCGGCAGTACGAGAGAGTATAAATCGTCGCTCCTGAAACGAAAGGGCGTATCTCGATTTACACGTGAGCCTTGGAAGTCATGGAGTTATATGGACAATAGGGTTCACGGGGAAATCGAGATATGGCCTTACGTCGGATGGACGACGAAATGCCACAGGCAAATAGTCAAGTCAGGCATTTAATCAAATGCCTGGGCATATAGTTAAATACTCTTATTTTGATAAAAATTCTGATTCTTTTGCTAATTTCAGACAAAATAATTCATTGCTCATGTAAAAAAGATATCTTTGTGAAAATGTGCATCATGTCGATCGAATCCATAACCTCCAGTCTTTCTTTTAAATGTGTGCTGAATAGGTTATCGCTTTTTTTCGGAGCTTTTAGCTCCTCAGAGAAGCAGTTTATTACCATGGACTTATATGGAGAGAACACAATGTTGGCAACTTTTTAGATCCGCCAATCAAAGTGGTCTTAAAGCAAAAAAATGCGACAAAAATGTACCCAAATACGATTTGCAGGGGGTGAGTCTGTGGAACGTGTTGACTTAAAATCGCGAAAAATCAAAATCTTGGCTGATCCTGATTTCGAGATATCGCAATTTGAAGTTTTCATAGTAAATGCAAGTTTTCCACTGATTTTAATCCGATTTTTTAGTTATTTGTTCATTGAATCGTTCGGTGTTGACCGGTTCACGTTTTTATTTTTCGTTTGCTTCATGTTGGTCGTATACATACCCTCTCGTTACATGCAGACTACCTGTCGTACTCTTTTTTTTTAACGGAACATTTCGCCTTCTGCTGCGTCTGCAGCAATTGTTGTTTCGAATATGCTGTGCGTGCTGATTTCAGCCCATTACATACTCGACTCTCTGAAGGCGTTTGATGTGCGAAAGTAGAGCACCCTGTCGGAGAAAAACAGAAGTGAGATTGAAGGAATCGCTCAATCCCTACTTCGTTCGTTCTCCAACAGACTGTGCTACATAAAACGCCTTCAGAGATTCGAGTATGTAATGGGCTCAAATCATCACGCACAACATATTCGTAACAACATTGCTGCAGACGCAGCAGAAGGCGAATTGTTCATTTAAAAAAAATAATGGAATTAGGTGATCTGCATGTAACGAGAGACGTGATTTGATTGACAACGATTCGATTGACAACCTTGCGTTGGTCGAAGAACCCGTGAATCGATCGACAAAGCGTTAAATCGCATCGAATTCCGTCGATCGATTCACGTATTTATCTTTCGATCGAAACGACGCACAGTGGATCGAGTCAGTTAGAGAGGTCGGACATGAAATTTTTTACTAAAACTGCAAATTTTGCTGCAAATTTTCTCGTCGCGTTTTAAATTTCGAGGGGTGCTTGATGATGGAAATATTACGAGAAAACCAATGAAACCACTTCTAAAACCTCAAAATTATATATTAATGGAGTTATGAGCGTTTAAAGTTTCCAAATTTTGTCCGACCTTTCCTATTGACTCGACCCACTGCGCGATCCATTACCGGTTTCTGTTCTACCCATTTTATCGATCGAATCGGTGTCGATCGGTGCACGTTTTCATTTGTCGACGATTAATGTCAAGCAAATCCATACCCTCCCATTTAAATGAGGGTAAAGAAATACTTCCAACTTGCTGCATCCGCCAATGGACCTCTTCTTCTCACCTTGTCCCTCCGCAGTAGTCGAAAGGCGACTGGAAAGCATGTGAAATGGCGGCACAACAAACAGCCTGGACTCCGGTTCTCATGATCGAGGCGGCGCATGCCACGAAAACCATCAGCTTGGTCAGCGAGGGGATCTCTACGACGTTTTGGATGCTGGGCATCTTGGATTATGAACCAAAACTTCACTGCGAACCATTAGAATCCATCTGCTAACCAATCATCATTTGTCAGTATGCCACACACCGCACTTGCTCCTGACAGTCTCTAAAATCAACTTCTATCAAAATTGGACAACATATTGCAATTTAGGGGCTTGGAAGGCAAGGCGCATAAGTGCAGTGCCTGCTATTTCGAGAAAACGTGTTTTAAGTTCCGAAATTACATGGACCCTTTATGGCGGAAAGGGCCTATTTGATGCTTAAAAATTGGAATTTGTGAGCAAATTTTTCGCAGAATATGCATTCAGACTAGTTTTACTTGAAATCGTAAACGCCTTGATTTTTTCAAAAATTGCACTCATGCGCCTTGTCCTCCAAGCCCCTCAATTAGGAACTACAATTTCTGACTCATCTGTTAAAACACGTATCTGCATGGAAAAACTTATGGAACATATGTTGTTTCTAAACAGGGCCAGACATTATAGCTCCTAATAGCAGAATGTAGCTCAAGTAAAGTAAGTAACTGTACTGGACGAAGGAGATGCCCAGCAAAATTGGATCACCACTATGATCGATCTGAAGAGAGGAAGGGCTCCTTCAGTGACTTTGTATCGGCTGTTTATTTAAATGTAGTACATTCACAATTTTAATGAGTTGATTCGAATTTTTATGTTTTTTCCATCTGACTTTCTACGTTCATGAAAGCAAGTAAGAACAAAGAAAAGAATTTCTTGGGATTTTAGGTTTTTAAACGTGTAAATAGAATCGTGTACTCGATCAAAATATCATTTTGATCTACTAACCCTGGTAAAAATTGGCAGTAGAATCTGTGTTCCAAAATACCATAGACCTACAGCCGACTGTAAGATTTCCAATAGCTTCTACAGCCGGCAACACGATTTCTAATTGCCTTTTATAGCCGATGCCTTTAAGCAACAGCCGGACGATAAAGTGTATGCTGTCTGTTATAGACCGAGAGCTCATGACGATTCGTTCAACCGGAATAATATAAATTTGCCACCCACCTCATTCGAAGCGGATTTTGGTGTGTAAAAAGAAATGGGCGGTCTGGCAGGTCAAACCGGTTGCATTTAGAAAGTTTTAGGCCCCTAAAAAGCCCAAAAATTGCTCGGATTTTGACCGGAAACATATACACGAATGCTAGAACTTGGTGAGTTTTTGGACTACCGCTCTCTTTTTGGGCCGTTGTGTCTTGATTTATTTTGCGAGGAAAGCTCCGTACTTTTGAAGGATGCCTGCCATTCCTAATATGTTGGCGCGCCTTCAATTTCGTATGATACTGTGCAATACCTCTGGTGCGAAATAGTTGCTTCAAGCGCCATGGTTCGCTGCGGCGCGGCACGGCGGGCGGGCAGCCAGCGCGAAACGCGCATTGGCGCCTACAAACCTAACAGGGATACTTCACGCATTGCGCAGTGCGTGAAGTATCCCTGTTAGGTTTGTAGGCGCCAGTGCGCCGCCGCTCCGCTTTGTGTTAGGCTCTAATATTTAATCTCGTGGAGTCAGCGTTGTTCAACTCATGACTTTGAAATGTTTGCACACTCTGTATGGATTATTCTCATTTTAATTGATGAAAACAAATATGTAGTAAAGGAAAATATAATGTGCGTTTTGTAAATACTATGGTGATTCCGTACAAACTTGCGGATTTACAAAGCACACGAATTTCTACACAATTTCTTATAGCCTTTTATAGCCGATGGCGAAAAAGCAACAGCCAGACGTGTAAAGCCCGGCGACAGGAACTATAGCCCGGCTATTTAATTTTTTATCGCTTCGTGTAGCCCGGCCGTATGATTTTTTCCACTTTCTACAGCCACTTACCTATATGACTTTCTATCGCCTTCTTCAGTCGGCTATAAGAACTCCTATGGTATTTTGAAACGCAGCTCCTATCGCCAATTTTTACCAGGGAATACTTAAATATTGATAGCTCTACAGTCGCACAATTCCAACTCTTCCAATAGAATGTTTCGTAATATCTATAAGTATGTTTTATTGTTTGTTGTCTTGAGGGGGAAAACAAGGAACCAAAATACCAAAATATATCTTAGAAAGTGCCTGTAAATTTTTTAAAGGAGATCAAAATATTCGCAAGAAAATTTTAAAAAATCTATTTGATTTTGTTAGAAAAGAACAATTAAAATGAGCGGTGATCTAAAAAACCGCAATCGAATAGAAGCATTTTTTACTTTAGTCGAGCATCAACACATTCGTCACATCAAAAAATTATTTTTTGTTTAATTACGATTATTTTAATTCCGATCTGTATTCATCGCTTAAATTCCACCTCAATCTTCTCAGAAATAGCATTGATAATAATGTTAAAACAGAAATTGGCCATCCATTATGCACAATGATAATCAGCCGATCCCTGAAAGTTTTTCCGCAGTTTTAATGGTTTCAAAAGGCATAATTAGATTGAAACAAAAACTAATTTCACTTACTTACCTGACAAACGAGAGTGGAGATAATTGTAGAAACGAAGGCAAAACAAACTTAAAATTCCGACATAATACTGAGATCCGACTGAAAATCTTGTGAGGTAGTAAGGAAATAAAATATAAACAAGAGTTTCACAACGCTGTAGTAATTGCACGCTGAGAATTATACCATCTTTCTTAATTTATGACCTTGCCGAGAGCATTTGCACCCTCTTAAAATCGACACCGTTTAATTTTATGCGAAAAAATTTCAGAGTATGATGGAGAGAACACGTGCATTTTTAAAACTTGTTCTAACTAGGAATGGTAGAAAATCATACAAAAACAACAATGAGCGGCTACTATGTGATCCGGAATGCCCTCAGGTGAGCATGGCTGCCAGGTGAAACGATGAAGCTTAGTTGTGGTAAAATAAAACGAGCTATTTCTGATTATTCGAAATAACTACTTGGTAACGTTTTTTTCTTCTTTTTTTTCTTTTTTTCTTCTTTCTTTTTCTTTCATTACACCCCACATGGACGTATTAATACTAAAAGGAACCAGAGACGGGTGGGAAAGAAGGAGTGTGCCTGTTAGTTGACGGTCGTAAAAATGAAGGGGAATTGTGAATCGCCAGTGACGTCAGCGTGGGGCTTTTATGCGGGAATCGAGATACGCCCTTGCGTGAGAGGAGTGCCGATTTTAGCGGTTAGTTCCTTTTGATTTAATATCAATTTCCACTTTTCCTTTTTGCCAAAAGGTATTACAACCAATTTTACATAGTTTCTTATGCAGCTTTTACGAGCACACTCCATCTTTCCTATTTCTATTTCTTCCATTTCCTTTTAGCATAAATACATCCAAATCGACGGCGTAAGTCCGCAATCACATATCCTGTTAGCGGTGTCTAAAAATCTCCTCGTCTATGTTATTTTTTTTATAGAGGAACAAATTGACATCATTCCTTGAAGTTTTTGCAGAATTGTCATGGCACAGAGAAGAAAAATCAAGGCTGTTTTGAAGAATTGCCGTTACGTAGTTGGTCGTTTAAAAAATAAAGTATGACAGGAAGTCTGCGACGTCGCAAACCGAGTTATGTGATTGCCGACTTACACCTCGATATGTACCTCCTATAATCATGATTAAGACTAAAAACAATACCGAATACGATTCTGATTCTTAAACATTGCATTAAGGTAATTAAAGCCTGACTCAGATTCTCTTTCTATTCTCTTTACATTTGCTTTGCGAGTCTTGTGACGTAAGCAGATAAAAATGGTAAACTTCTCTAAGACAGCTTGCCTAGTACTTGCTTTAATTTTCAACTCATCTTTGAGCTAAAATTGCATCAAGCTTTTTATAGAGCTCTTATGCACACTGGGGCTAATAAGTTGTTGTAGGAGTGCTTTCCTGCAAATTTTTTGCCTATCCGGCAATATTGGAGGCAAACATACGGTGACCGATACCTGTAGCAAAGTAAGTGCATTTAATTTCTGACTCGATAGTCGTGCTTTCCGTGAGGTTTGTTGCCTATCCCAACAAATTGAAGGCGCACTTCAAATGGATGATATCTGTGATTAGATTTTCAATTACTCGGTTCAATCGAAGCATAGACGTAGTTTGCTTAGTTTCTTTCTTCGTTTATTCTTGGTTCTCGGACTATTAACCACTAAAATAAAAGTCGAGGGGACGTTGAGTCAATCTTCAATAAGATGGTGGGGCAATATGGCAATGTGTGTGAGTAAAGGACTCCTAAGATACAAGCCACTGACGCGGTCTGAAATTCCGACATCTACCGATCAAAGAATTTGACACCGTGACGACCACGATGTCAGTGCATTGAAATCGCACACATTCATTTCGCAAGTCGTGTTTGCGCACCCGTAACTTAAGTGTCACCAAGACTTTAATTCCTTCATCTCATTTGCATTTTCCAACTAGTATTGTAGTGGGACGGAGAATTTTGAGGAATTGAATTTGTCAAACGGCCACATAGCACAGTGCGACAAAAATATTGCGATATCTTTACATCATTTGGCCAATAAATGTCAATTTTAAGCGAGAATGAGCGGGCCCTAAAAAAATTGCGTGTTTCCCAAACACTGAGAAAATTGCCTACGTTTCCTCTCGAAAAAACTAACTTAATTCTATGTCGACGGCGTGAGTCCGCAATCACATATCGACGGTGCAAGTCGGCAATCACATAACTCGTTTGCGGTGTCTGAAAATCTCCGCAACTATGTTATTTTTGTAAAGGAGAACAAATGGACATGATTCCTTGAAGTTTTTGCAGAATTTTCCTCGCATATAGAAGAAAAATCACGGAAGTTTTAAAGAATTACCGTTGAGTAGTTTTCCGTTTAAAAAATAAAGTATGACAGGAAGTCTGCGACGTCGCAAACTGAGTTATGTGATTGCCGACTTTCACCGTCGATATCTCGTTTGCGGTGTCTAAGAATCTCCGCCTCTGTGTTTTTTTTAAAGGAGAACAAATTGACATCATTCTTTGAAGTTTATGCAGAATTTTCTTAGCACAGCGAAGAGAAATCATGGCAGTTTGTAAGAATTTCCGTTGAGTAGTTTTCCGTTTAAAAAATAAAGTATGACAGGAAGTTTGGGACGTCCCAAACCGAGTTATGTGATTGCCGACTTACACCGTCGATATTATTCATAAATTGTCTGATATGAAAAAAAAATTATGATGAGATGACGATATCGACGGAATAATCATTACATTTTAAACAAGAATAGGGCGGGGTCAGACTCAAATGCCTACCATCTCTTCAACGATTGATACCAACGTTTTGATACAACTATTCGTGCTCCCGGGATGTGCGTGCTGCATACACACAAAATTGTAGGCGCTTTGGGTATCTTTTCCGGGCATCAATGAGCGCAACGGCGCACAGTGGATCGAGTTAATTAGAGAGGTCGGAAATGAAATTTTTTACTAAAACTGCAAATTTTGATGTTTATTCCGTCACATTTCAAACTTAAAGGGATATTATTTGAAGAAAATTTCACGAGAAAACCAATGGAACCACTATCAGTACTTCAAAGCTGTGTATAAACGAAGTTATAAGCGTTTAAAATTTCCAAACTTTGTCCGACCTCTCCTATTGACTCGATCCATTGTGCGGCGTGTTTTTACAGATCACTGGAAAAATAAGAATTAATAAATTGAGACACCGCCGACTGTCGAGCGGTCCCTTGCCAATATTAATTCTTCATTCAATGATGTATTTTGCTCTTATTTGTGGGAACAAAACATAGCATCAACACCAACGACTAACGTTTGAGTGCGTCGCGGAAACTGCTCGTGCACCAATGTCCCAAGCGCCGTCATTCCATTAAGTATGCATCATGAACATCTCCCGCGCTTGAATAGTTGTATCAGATTTGAAAACACCCTTAGGAGATGTTTTCGAGCAGAATCATGTGCGAAGGTTCCACCTCCTCAACGCAAACGGAAAAACCTCCCGTGTGACAGAATCATTATTGAAGACTCAATACTGCGTCTTATCGCAAGAGAGTAACTAAATAAGAGTAAAAAATGTAAGAAAGATATTTTATTTAAAACAGAAAATGCCCTTGGGTTGTGCGTATGTGCGTAAAACTAAGGAATCAATAAGTAAGTAACTGGATACAAGCTTATGTTAAATTATTTACATTCAGTTTTAATGAACACAACATTTTTCGTTAATGAGGAAAATAATTTTCTTGCATTGGTTTGCACGCAGCTTCAAACTACCATGTGCTTTGAAGCAAAGAGCTTGTGCGGAATGAAACTGATAGGATCACCTAAGGTAACATCAAGTTGAGAAAAAAGGAGGTTGCGGGACTCTCGTTTTGGTTTTCCTCGGGATGTAAATTGAGAGATTTCGAACCATATGGATAATTATACTTTTGAAGCGTTAATGCATTAAAAATAAAAAAATTAGCTATGAAAATTCCCATATTTGACTTGTCTCCTTTAAAAATAAAAGTAAAATATTTTTGACCTCAGTGTATTTCACACTTTAAAAATTCGCCCGCATAGGTTTTGCCGGATTTTCCTGCGCATTAAGTAAACACACTGCAAACAAACATATTGGTCATGAACAAGTAGTCACGAGTAGAAATAATTAAAAGTACAGTAATTACAACAGTCTAAGTAAAACTTTTCTGCAAGCAGAAAAAGTAACCTATTTTTGATGGTTTTCAACCTTGAAAATAATCTATATCTAGTTATAGCGCTCACTATGTAAGCGCCAAAACAGCATTCCAACGAAAAAGGTGACGATGGAGGCGATTGCCATGGTAAAAACGAAGGTAGACTTCGCTATTGAATTGCAGTATGTATATGGGTTCGGGTGGCCATAGCAAACAACCTCTGTCGACATCAAGGCCCGACGTCCGATCTCCACGTCGATCTGGTCTGATGCCGGATAACATTCTGTCCTCTCAGCTGGGTTGAATTGGCTCGGTCCATTAGACTTAGGTAACGACTCTAGCTTGTCCGAACAGAGCTCCAAGCACGAATGTGAAAGGTCCTCTTCGCCTGACCGAGAGCGCAGCGGAGAGCCATCTTCACTGCACGGCAAGGTGCAGGGTTGGCAGTCATCCTGGTTCGAAACACAAGAGCAACCCTCTCGGCATGGATAAGACTCATCCTCAAGGTGATTGTCGATGCAGGGGTGCGAGTCAATCTCACTGGGGGCGAATGACTCATTTATGAATCGCAAGAGAAAACGATTGTCGCTACAGGAATTTGATTCTTGTCCACAGCCTAGACAGGAGCTCTTCTTGGGACTAGATTGTGTGTGGGAGCTATTGTGAATGCATACATTTGAAGCGGTCTTTCCCCATGGCGAACAGGAGCAACTTTCGCTTCGAAAATCCGTGCGGTGTTCGTGGCACGGATGGGGATCGAAATGGGAGCTTTCGCCGGTTAGTGCACCGGGATCATTTTCAAAACAGAACTCGGAGCCAACCTCACTTCTGGAACATGATCCTTCTTTCATCCAGGGGTGGAAGCTTTTTCCACGGTGTTGGATTAGACTGTTCTTTTTTTGAGGAATAGCGTCCACACTTCGCGAACGACGACCAACACCCATGTCTACCGCAGAGAGAGTATACAGACAAAATGCTTGTCCGCTCACATCTTCAGAACTAATACTAGGACATCGTGTTCTCCTACCGTCATCTCCTTGAAGGAACACTGGAGCAAAATTAACATCAATTTCATTCGAGTCTTGAGGCCGTGTGCTTCCCTTTTCTCTGCATTCTGACGTTCGAGACTGAGTTCTCTCGGCTATATATCCTCTTTCTTTGCTACGATTGAGTTCTGGGAGAGAGCGCGAGTTGATGGCACTTCTTGATTTTTGCGATATTGTGTTTTCGCGAGTTTGAGCATCATTATCATCTTTGTAAGACCCGATCCATCTATCATCCAAACAAACTGCTGCATCTTCAGAAACATGAGAGTCGTTTGATTTGCAATCCAACATGCGGATTTTGAAAGTGCTATCGTGGCTTACATTAATGACATCGAACATCGATCGGGACTTATTGGGCGATGAGGGATTTTTTCTCCGGTCAAAAATAGTGGTCGGTGGCGCGGATTGCTTGACCGATGAGCCAAGGCCATGACAGCGGTCCCTATCGGACTGTAAAGAGCATGCGCATTCAGACGCTACCATTGACGGCTGTTCCTCCAACTTGAAAAGCTGATTTTGTACCTTACTTTTTTGAGGTACGGAATCATCACCAACTTCTTGGTCGGGACACGGCATGGTTGGGGGCAAAATTGAATCAACCAGGGGTCTTTCGCAACTGTCTTCGTGCATTGACGATACATCGCTGAAAGTTCCGATCAAGAGATCCCGAATATTTGATAATATATTGGTAGATAGAGTGCATTTGTCATATTTTACAGTCATTTTATCGTTCATTTTATTCGTGCTTCTCACGAGGATCTTCTCTTCAATAATTATTTGAGTGCTCGAGGCAACCGATTCCCTCTCCGATAAATTAGACAGATTCTCCGTCATTTGTGATTTGCCCATGTCGGATGATGCGGGAAAAGCAGTAAAAAAACGACTGCTAGATACACCATGTTCCGTTGTGCTCTTCGGTGGGCTATAAGACTTGCTGCGAGCCTCAAATTGACGAGTTGGCTCTGAGCTTGGATAGCTTTGTGGTATATTACACTGAATTTTGACGCATCTTTTATTGAGGTCTTTCTTTGACGTCTTTCGATGATTCGGCGTTTGCAAAGTTCCATCCATCCGAAGAGACTCTGGGTAATTCGAACTTTCATTCAGCTCGATTGAGCCCTCTTGGCTCCATTCATCACACCCATCGACATCCTCCCGAGAACTCGAAGATCTCTCATGGCCTGAGGATAGATTACATTGAGTCTCCGCGCACAGGTTTTGTTGCAGCACATTCCTTTTCGATCTTGACGTGGAGGTGCATTTTACCTCTGGAGAGACATTTTTACCAGGGTCGTCTTGCTGATTCTCCTCGCACGAGTTTTCGCTAAGGTCTTCGTTGGGTGCGGATTTTTCACTAATGAGAACCAGAATGTCTTCGGTTTTTGATTGATCAGACACAGGATTCACAACTTGCTTGAAAGAGGGCTGAATCACGAATACCCTGGATTTTGTAGAAATCTCCGGTTTCACTCTTCTCAAGATTTCGACGCTAGAAGTTCGCATAATTAATCTATGTTCTGGTTCAACCCCCCTTGATGCAGTGCTGCTGCCGCCATTCTTACTTCCTGCGCTTCTTAGACGATTTTCTTGATCATTTAAGAGCATACTAGGAGGAGAGCTCACTGTGGTTTCAGCAACCGTTGGACTGCGAGACAAAGAAGAATAGTGAGCTGATTCCTCTTCGGTAACACTGCCTTTAGGGCTGAACCCAAGCGATGGACTGATCAAACAGTGTTTAGTGTCAAGCGTATAGGCGGAGACACACTTTTCATTCTTACTAGCTATGAGATTTCCAAGGATAGCGCAGTCGGTGTTCTCTTCAGTGCTCGCTTGCAAATGGTGGGTTTCAGGCGATGTTTGTTTATCGAGGGGCAAATGAATGAACTGCTTCTTTGATTGGACTGTGCTCATACATTCCTTACTTCCAGATGTCTGAATTTCGGAGGTATTACTTATATCGGCTTCACAAGACAAGGTTCCTTCACGTAATTCATCTTCCCCGCAGGTTTTTATTACCTCACTTGCGTTGGTTTTGTCTTTCGAGGGACATCTTTGGAAAGACGCGACATCTTCGGTGACTTTGTTTTCCTCACAAAGTGCATTATTTTCTCGTGAAATCAATTCCTCGTTTGGTCCAGTTCTGTCGTGCGAGTTTGATCCTCTGCGCATGACGGTCAATTGTTTTGACGTAGAAGAGTTTGACAGATCAAAAATAATCAAGCTGGTTGCATTTGTCGAACACACATTTCGCTGCACCGAACAGTAAAAAAATTGAAGATCTTAGTATTGACGAAACATGAATTTGTAAGCGATAGATTATGATTGGGACGCATTTCTGTTGAACGGAACTAAGCGCCAAATTGAATTCCTATTGAGGATTTTAGAATCCCGGATAGCGCGTTCTGTCAAACGGAACTAAGCGCCATGGAAAAGCATTATGCGAGTATAGGACGGAACGAGAATCGCGTTCCGCAACACCCGCCAATCCAAGCCCCCCTCTACCATCCTCCCCCGATGGCGCTTAGTTCCGTTTGATAGAAATACGTCCATTTGTTTCATGCTTGACAACTCATGATATTTAAGTTTTACTGTATGCTGTGAATGTCAGCTATTTTGCCGTGCTATGGAAAAACGTCGAATGAGCATTCAAATGTTGCCAATTTCCTCTCGTAAGATATATATTTTTTACGAAAGTTCTGTATATTTTTCATTGAAATTCTCTGAAACTTCAGATCAAATCACGAACAAAATTCTCTGAAAAATAGTGAGGGGTGTCTACCAATTTTCCCAAAAATTCGAGATTTTCCGCAGTATATTTGGCAACGGCTGAAGGTCCATATTACGTTTTTCCTCAGCACGGCAGTATTGGGCACTAAGTGGAAAAGGCAGACAAATTTTCATGAATATAACTGCAAAACAACTTTTGTCAAGTCAAATGGGACCACAGCGACAGCTCACACATAGGTAAAAGTATACAAATAGGGATCAAACATTTAATGATTCTCTTGAGGAAAAAAAACAAGAATATAAATTCGACAAAAATGACACGACGCCCCGTCTCTCTTAAAAGACGACAAGAGAGGAGCGCACAGAAATTGAATAGCAGTATCATTGCGAAATGGCACGCCTACTCAAGACACAGACAGAAAAGAAGTTTTTACAAAACGGGAAAAGATTAAAATCAACGCCAAGTCAGTTCGCCTTCAATGTCAGGGTAGGGAACATGAGCTCCCACTTAGTCGAATAGTGACAGCGTCGTGAAATGCCATGCTTACCCCGAAATCACTGAAAAAATAGGTTTTTATAAAACCGGATGAGGTTGATCGACGTCATATTAGTTCGCCTTCAATTTTTAGTGCGGGCAAAACGAGCTTCGACGTGATCGAATGGTGGTCCCGTCGAGGAATGGCGCGCTCACTCCAAATACGCTGAGAAATTAGTTTTTTTACCAAACCTTAAGAGGTTATTAAGCGCCATATCAGTCTGCCTTCAATATTTCGTGTAGGCAACACAAGCTCCCAAGTGATCGAATAGTGGTACCATCCTGAAATGGCACGATCAATCGGAAAAATATAGCTTTTTAAAACCTAACAGGAAAATATTGAATTGACGCCATCGTAAGTTCGCCTTCAATTTTTAGTGTAGGCGACACGAGTTCCTCCATGAGCAAATAGTCGTATCATCCCCTTTAAATATAGTGTCTCACGGACAGTGTCGAACAATGTCTCTCGGGGAATTTTTTTTAGACATGACAACTTTTGTTGGAATCGAGTCGACTTATTTATATTCCTCAGTAATGTGCTTTTAGGTTGTATGAAGTTTAAGTTACGCAGAAAATGAAGTGATCAATATTAAATTATAATTTATGGCAAATCCCGTGACTGAAGTCACGAGCTTCCCCATAAATTGTGACTTCAGTCTCGGGGTTTTCGCTGGTAGATCAAAAAATTAGATAAATGCATGTTTTCTTTTATTTTATTGATTCCGCAGAAATATAGTTTTAAGAAAAATGTGTGGTAAATTGGATAAGCCAGGTGCAATCTTACACTACTTTTTACAGTATTCTTAAAATTTCACTAGTTTTGGGGCAGTTTTTTAAGATCATCTATTTTAAAAGGAAGGAGCTCCGCGTAAATCTCTGTATGATATACACTCCTATAAACAAATGTTCAGAAAATCTCTAGAAAACTACATACAAGTGTGACTAATTTCACAAGCTCACATCCTATGGGCCACTACAATGTTTTTACGAGGTTTAGTTTAATATGTCTAGTGATAAATGTGCGAAAAATATTAAGCAGACATTTGTACATAATTAATAATCATATGTTGGTTTTTTTTTTCAATGTCAGAAACTAATTCATACATTAAACATCCCAGATTTTTACACATCCCTTGACCACGACAAACATTGTGTGGGAATCTTTTGCACGGCAGTTCTCTTCTTCAACACACAGCTATGATATGATCACAAGATTCGGCTTTAATACTCTGGACGGCCGAGAAAATTCTGGGTGACAAAAGTCAGGGTGCTGAATGGTTGAATGGTAAAAGAACATATCAGCTGAATGCACGGGTTTCCTTCTCCAAAGGCTTTTCTGTCAACATTCACTCTTCCACTTCCAGTTTTCTTGTTTTGTCATCTCTCATTAGTCGCCAGACAAGCATCCCGATGAAAAAGAGGACGATAAAAATGATTAGCATGAAGAATACACAAGTGATACTGGACGTGTCTCTGTAAAAAACCGATGAACGGGATGGACATGACGTTGTAGCAGACGTCAAATGGCAAGCCTCGACGTCAGTTTCTCTTGACCGGCATGCTTTTTCGTACGGCTTACAGGATTTCGTAGCATATGACGACTGGTAGGTAATAAAGCTAACGTCACTACAAGACTGTGAGTCACTGTTCTCTGTACAAGATCGCCCAGTGACGTCATTAAGAAAGACCGGAGAGCAGACGTCTGTCTCATGCCTATGTTCGTAGGAATCGTATCGTCTTCGACGGTCACTTTTGCGGCGAGGCGAACCACAAGACTTAACGTTTGGTTGCTTACAAACTTCGTTTTCCCACACCACTGAGCAGCGCCGACATGCGCACCGATTTTTGGGCAACTTGGAACAATCATTGCTCTGTTTTGAAACGTTCCGCCCAGGAGATCTATCCTCACATCTTCTACGGTTCCTGTGATATAGAGGAGTGTGACAGTCAAATTTTTTCTCGTCTGCGCTGTCATTGTCACAGCTACTATCGCAAATATCCTTCTCACAAGTGTATTGTCGGTATTTACGACTAATGTCCGGCGACTTCGAGCAATCTGTACTCCGCTTCGAAACTTTATCCTCGAGGAATCGACCCCTACATCTTTTGCTGTTCTTGTGGTAGTCACTTCCGGTCTCATACACGCTGTCTTTTTCACTATACCGATCGAGGAGAACGCCTTGCTTGTAAGAGGCGATGGACATCTCGTCGAAATAAACGCATTTATCCTCGGGTAAATGACATCGGTCGAATTCGCTATCCTGACCTGTCGTCAGAGAATCACGTCGACTAGGTGGACTGAACCTGCCGTCGAAATACTTCCGACTGGACCTCGATGAGCACTGGTCCTTATTTTGTAGGACACAACTAGACTCTTCGTTCAATGGTTCAGACTGTGATAGCTGCGCGCAAGAAATCCCCACCGGAGTGGCATACTTATTTTTATTGGAGGTAGTTTCATGAGACGTAGACTTTTTGATCGGAGCTTCGGAGGGTGATGAACAATTTCTGACAGCGGGTGGAGATTTATTCAGTGCGGGTTCGTCGATCGATTTATTGTTTCGTTCGACGAGCGACTCTTCCTGATTCCCACTCAGCAGAGCGCGAATGCTCGACGCGAGAGACTTGCCACTAAAAATCGAGCGATCTCCAGTTATGATCTTCTTCCTGATGGCTTCGGGAGTACCTTTGACGTAGATCTTCTCCTCGATGACTATCTGGGTGTTTGAATTGACCGGGTTCTCTTGAGTTGAGGTTTGAGAATCCCCTCGCTTCCGAGACGTGTCCGAGGTCGACGGCCCGATGAAAACTTCAGACACGCCACTTTTCGAATCATCGTCAACCTTGATTTTCGAAGGGCTGGCAGACTTGCTCCGACCTTTGGGGCGAGGCCTTGAGCACTTTTGTGGCATCTTACACTGGATCATCACACCCCGTTGTCTTTGCTGGCCTTTCCGCTCCGACTTGGAGTTTTGTGTAGAGAGGTCTTCTTCCCCCGAGGAGGATTCAGAATAATGCGAGGCGGAACTTGTATTAACCAACTTGGGCTCATCCTGGCAAGAGAGAGCATTCTTCCCAATCCAAGATCTTTCCACGTTATCAGTCTGTACTTCTTTCGTCGACTGACATACCAAAGGGCGTACACATTGCTCGAAAGTTGGCTGAATCACATACACGTTAGCCCCCTCGAGATACTTCCTTGGCTTAGCTTTCTTGAAAAGCTCTGTACTGGGACGGTGCTTTGCCAAGCCTGACGTGGGGGCCTCTTCGCAAAGGTTTCTCTCATCATCTGCTTGTTTCTTCACGCTACTTGAACTTCTTGAGGCTGAAAGGTTCTTACGAGCAGGTGGGTTTGTTGAGAAGGGCAAGGTCCTAGGGGCCAGAGGGTTCCTCCGGACGGGTGGACATTTGATGAGTTCAGCCTCGGTTTTTGTGCGGGGCAAGCTGGCTGGTAATGGTGCTCGCTTTTTGATAGGACTACACCTCTTGCTCGGTGCTCGGGATGATTTAGGGGTGGGTGTGAAACTGGCGAGTTCTTGCGTGTGCAGACACTTTTCGCACTTGTTCGCGACCATGTTTTCCAGGATGGCACACTCGCTGCACTCGGTGACGTCCTCCTTCGAGTGGCGTGCGATGAAGGATTCTTGAGACTCGACTGGTAGATGGGTGAATTTCTGTCTCGACTGGATCTCATGTTCACATTTCGTAGGCTCATTACATGGTTGAGTCTCTATAGACGCCTTTCGTAACACGCTTTCTTCGCGAGTTTCTTCACATCCTTCTCGTGAAACGGTTTCCTCGCGACACGCTGGTTCCTTGCCAGGATTGGTCCCCTCACAAGATGAAGATACAGTTCCCTCCCGGGATATAGTTCCCTCTGGTGTTGAATATTCCTCGCAGGACATGATTTTCTCTGGCGACACCTCTTTTCCTTGTGAATACGTCCTAACACGACTGATATGGCTTCGCTCAGATGGAGTTGACGTTTTTCGGTCCTTCGAATTAAATTTCAGCTTGGCTTGAGTGCAATTGTCGGAAGCACGTTTTGCTGCACAGGCTGCTGCACGAAAAGCAAAATAAAAGTCGCGCTTAGAGTCAAAAGTGCAGTTGTGGGTACTTTTTACATGGCTCACGATTGGACATATTTAATTGAAAATGAACTAATTCTGGTATGGCATGGGCCCGGGCATGCGTCTATTCTTATGGGTCTAAGGGCCTAGGTAACGATGGAGATAGCTCCTTTTGACTTGAGTTTTGATGCGTCAGGATTATTAATTTTCTTGTTTAACGGGAGGATAGGGTTAGGTACGCCTTCCTGAGAATCATCGGCAAAATGTTCACGAATGAATGAGTCATGAATTTTTGGGGGAAATGAAGATATTAAATTCCATGGAATTTGAATTAATTTAATTCAGTTAATTAATACAAAATGAATTAATTAATTTAATCTCATGGAGAACGAATAGAGAAAAAAAATACAAGAAAATAAATAAATTAAAAAGTTAGAAGTGTTACTTGTTTCGATATAATTAAAAGTTGGAGTTTTCAGAATTTTCTGAAAGAAGACGTCAAACCCCCTACGTATCTTTGAAGATGCATCTTCTTTTCCCACGAGAGATCCAATTGATCGCCCATCTAACCGAAATCGTAAATTTGAGGAAAATCAGGGTGGACCCAAGAACAACCCTTATCGATGCCACTCCTTTACGCTAGTTGCTAAAGACGCAGCACTGTGCCCGATCATTGTTCCTTTATTTTTATCACTTGAAAATAAAATATATTTCTCGTGCAGTGAGAGCTAAGGATTGGACCTTTAAACTAACTACAAACATTAGAAAGGTCCTGGTCACATTTCAAAATATAACACCTTAATCAAGGGTGTAGAATCTTTACGAATGAGTGACCGATTGGTCGTTCGTGAGCTGCGTAGGCAACAATCTTGAATAATCGATGATAACAAATTGATTATATTTTAATCAACATGAACTCCATTTTTGCGTGCACCTTCCGAAGTTGTGTATGCGCGCTACCTGCACATTTCTGCCGTGCTAAGGAAAAACGCCGTATGAACATTCGAGAGTTGCAAAATTTCCTTTGATATAATGTTTATTTATGAGGAAAATTATGAATATTTTTCTTTCACATTTTCAGGGACTTTCGATCAAAATTAAAAGAATATTCTCTAAACATTCGAGGAAAAATATTCATAAGTTTACCAGGGAATTCGTGTTTTATGGAATAAAATTTGGCAACGCCTGAATGTTCATACGGCGTTTTTCCTAAGCACGGCAGATTTCCAGATAGCGTGCGCAACTCGGAACTTAGCGCGATTCGCGAGTGAAGAATCGAGAGTGAGACTATAAATCAGAGAAAGGACGCAATGCTTGAGGTATCTCCAAAGTTTTGCAGGCGCTTCCCGCGATCGTTTTTCGCGCCGACTTCAAAGTTTCAGAAATTTTCTTCCGGAAAATGGGGTCCCTTTTCACAGATCCGGTCACAATTATGAAGAAACAAAACTCTCTTGCATATCCGCAAAAATGAAAAACGCAGCTTAGTCTCTTTTCCGCTAACTAAGAGAATTTAACGCAGAATAGAAAAGTTGGATGGGGCCAATCGCGTGATACAACTATTTCCACCTCCAAGTAGGTAAAGTTGCATATCCTGAAAGCAAGCGTATATTTAAATCTGATTGCAACGTTATGCACAACTCGCTTTATTTTTAATAAATGTTTTTAAAAATATATAGATGAACGTACACTATGTGGCAGCCCGAAAAGATAGGTATGGACAAGATAAGGCGGGGACGAGACTGAAAAAACACAATAATTTACAAAATAAGGGACGTTTTGACCGGTCTCCCGGTCATTATCAACCGTCAAAAGAATTAAAAAATCTAAAAAAAAAATAACAATGTTACCGGTCCCTGGTCACGGCAGCGAGAAGACCTTTTGAAAAAGGTTTATCAGTGTCTTTGAAAAGTTTCCGCGAATTACCTAAATGATCTCAAATAAAAGTATGTAAAATTTGGACGCTACATTTTCGTTCGTTCTATTTTCTTTCAATGTAAACCCCAAAAAATGAAATATCATCTGAGTTTCTAAATCGTTACAATGAGGATACATATTTACCCTTTAATTATAGAAAAAACTAGAGCAAAATGTCAAGAATGATGACACGCAGTCTTACAGCATTCCTGCAATCTTGTAGGCGCTAATATGCGTTTCACGATAACTGATCGACTGCACTGCGTTTGGCGCAATGCGAGAAGTATTCGCGCAGTCTTGTAGGCGCTAATACGGGCCGTGCGCCGACCGCACTGTTTGGCGCAATGCGCGAAGTATTCCTACAGTCTTGCAGGCGTTAGTATACGTTCAACGCCGCGCCGGCCGCACTGAGTTTATCACGATTATTCGAACTCGCGTTAGAATAATCGCGGCATCGAATATTAGAGCTTTATAGGCCCACGTTGTGTTTCGACGCCGTATGAGCATTCCAACGTTGCCTCGTTTCTGCCGAATAAATATTTCCTCCGAGAAAAGTTAGGAAAGTTCTTTGTACCCACGACCAATATTCAATATTTTCACTTCATTTATCATCGGAAGGTAAGACAACGATGACCTGTCAACAAACTAACCTTAACTAGCGTTAACATAAAAATGCGTTCATTTTCCAACTGTTTTCTGTTTTGCCAACTTTCTACCTTAAATTAACTTCCGCAATCCTCATATATTTTCTTAGACCTTTCGCGCAATCTTGGAGTACCGCAAAAAATGGACCCGGATAATACCGGATGTATTCTACATTTCTGGTTAAATTGGTTGATCGCCGGAAACTCTTTCATTACGCGGAAGGAGAATGCAGCATCAAATGATTATTTGCGGTGAATATTCACTTGACACCGTAAATTTCGTGGACGATGAGAAAGTATTACCGGCGATATGTTGATGCAAGCGGGGATACCCAATTAGGTAAATATCCACTTGACGTTGTAATATTCGTGCACAATCATAGCGTTTCTAGCGAATGGTTAATGGTACTGAAAACGCTGAATAGGTACTTCGGGTAAAACTTCACTGGACGTTGAAGCTTCCCTGCACAGGCACACTGAGAGAGTGTTTCCGGCGATCAGCTGACTGACGTTTTTCGGATCGTGAGATCCGGTTTTCAATTGGAAATGCCTTGTCTGCCTCATTTTGAGATGAAATTTTTCTGGCATCATCGCCATCTTTAGAGCCCTATCGTAGAAAAACGCCCGGGCCGTCACTGCCGTGCTAAGGAAGAAAGAACGCCGTATGAGCCTTCAGGCGTTGCCAAATTCCCTTCGAAAAATCACTAATTTTCAAGAAAATTTGTGCATATTTTTCTTCCAATTTCTCAGATGTATGTGTTCAAAATTTGATCTAGAAAGTCTGAAAATTTCAGGGAGAATATTGATAATTTTCCTCAAAAATAAACATTTTATCGAAGGAAAATTGACAACTCTCGACTGCTCATGCGGCGTTCTTCCTAGCGCGGGAGCATAGCTCTCGTTAGGCCGATGATGGATTTTGGGATCAGAGAGAAAAGTTCCGTCGATTTTCAAACATTTGTCCATTGTGACCGAAATGTCAGCGACCTCCTGGACTATCATGGAATTTTTTCTCCTAAAAAGATGACAGGCAAAATAAGTGCACTGTATACTGCACAATCGCCTTTGCAGCATAATCAGCAGCATAGAAATTTTGATTATAAATATTGCATGATTTCAAACAATAGAATAAGCTTCGGTTGATTTTAGATGTTTTTTTGTTGGTTGATGTGAAAGAGTAATGAACGAGGACTTGCGGTAGTGTTACCATTATTAACTCACCTCAGGTGACTGTTGAGAAGTATAAGAGGAAAATATTTAAGGGATCTTTTAAGAACTATTAGGGACTGTTAAAATTATTAATGAACACTTTGAAGAGATTGATATACATTAAAAATAGATAGATAACCTTGCTACTCAGGCCCACGGGGAGATAAAATTAACTACACAGCAACAAATCGGAGGTTAGGTACTTTACCAGTATGCCTGACTTTTTTCCGAGTACATTTGAATCGCATTCTGGGTTGAAAAATTATATAAATTTAAAGAATGTTCACACCTAAGCACTTAAAATCATTCGGACTTTTCTTCATTCATAGGAACTTGCAAGGACTATAAGACTTTCTATTTCACTCCTGTAACCTGCAATTCCTTTCTGTCAGCTGATCCTATCTGAAAGTAGCTTTCACATTGCATTCAAGAGCTAAACTGGAATGCAAGATGAGACTTTGGGGATAACGGAACAGAAAAACTATGAATTACCATGGAATGCTGGCATGTTAACCCATAAAAAGAATTTATTAAAAATTGAAGTACTTCAAATGGAGACAGTTTAAATTTTAAGCTTAGAAAGAGTAAAAACAAACGACTGTGAAACGGTGAACTGTTAGACATCCTGGCTAGCATTATATCTTTGCAAAACAAACTTTAAAGTACTTTGACTTTATTAGGGATTGGCTGAGAAAATCCTTGCAGCTATGTCAACAAAAGGACACCACTTTTAGATTGCGTGTCAATCTTCAGTGCTAATGGAATTATCTCGGAGATGCTCTTTTTTTTTGCGTAAGCAAATGTTTTTGTCCTAAATTATCATCTACTTACACTTATTTGGTTTCAAAAAATTCACAAACGATGTAAGTACCTTCAGCTTACATCAATTTGAATACGCAAAAGCTTAGTACTGAAGATTCACGTGCGAGCCCATTAATAGGGTTGAATTACTTATACTAATTTGCACTATGCGTTTTCATGGTTATTTCAAAAAGAAAAGTGTGTGACTGTCTTGAAACAAAACAGAATTCAGGAAATTAAAAAAGATGCAACTGCTGTTGTTTTTATACGAAACGAAACGAGTATATTCCAATCAATATTCTGAATTTTTAAAAATACAATATCAGACTTGATTAAAATTAATATCAATAAATGCGAACACTCTAAAGTAGGAAATTGAACTTCCAACATAAGATAAATGAGCGAGTAAAATAAAATAACACTCCTTTAACCATCTACAGTTTGAGCGAAACAGCTGTGGTTCACCCGTATAAAGCTTACATTTTCTATTTTTGATTTCAATAATAAGAGGTGTCAACTGAAGTCAGAGAGCAAAAATAGACAAACTATTTCAAGGTTTTCATGCATTCTCAAGGACTATTCCAAAGATAACATTGACAAATACTTATTTGGAACCTTCAAAACTTTCAATAAAACCTCCATTGGCTATAGATAGGTAGTCTAAACATTTTATTCAATACCTGCGAAATAAACTCATTGAAAGAAAGAAAGGGAAAAAAACAGTTACAAATAATACTAAATGTCAAAATATTCAATTGCCCAGGTTGTGCTCTCTGCGCAATATCACTCCTGCAGAAATCTTGATTTTGTGTTCTAAGGGTCTAAAATTAGAGGTAGTGATGCTGAACTTGACAAATTTTACATTTTATCGCCCCCAAGAGTTCGCTCACAGAAGAGCTTCTTTCGAAAGATCAATCAATTTTAGAATAAAAATGCTAATTCAACTAGCCGACTAGGAATGGAAGCCATTGTATCTCTTATAGAGTGAATGTGAGTATGGACAGAGTGTTACTTGTAATTGGACGGAATAATATAAAAGAAAGTTGAAAAAAAACAAAGCATTTTGACCGATGATTATCAAGTCTACAAACAACTGACAATTAAAAACAGGACAAAATTGTACCATACAATCCTTAAGTAGTGATTTCTTACATTCTTAGATTTCAAATCACACAAACTGATGGATGAAAAGAAATTACATGCTCCATCGAAAAATAGCAATAATAATTAATTTGGATGATTGGTTACGATTTCATTCATTCCAGATGAATGAAAGCTTTTTGCTTTGTTCCACAATTTTTAGAGAATTCCGAGCTCAGCCTTATGTCCTATTGATATAATTCGTGTTTAACTACTGAAATTAAATGGTATGTATAGAGGTAATAAAAAAACAAACTTAACAAAAGCAATAACTGGAGGAGGCAGAAAACTTGTCAATAAAAAATGAATAACAGGCGCAAAGTACGGTCTGCCAATAATATTTGAGGCAATAAATTGTAGAGAGTAAACCTGCAGTTGACAGCCTTCCTTTATGATTTAAAAAAAAAATAAATAAATAATTGACGAAGATAATGTTTTAAAAAATCAAAAGTCTCACTGATTTCAGATATAATTTTGATGTGTTTGTGGGATCCTATACTTAAAACTGAATGACGGGTGTTGGAAATAGCAGTATCAAAATTGGTAAACCTTTTGTTTCAATAATATCAATGTCATTGCCTAACCCGTTTTAAGACATTCTATGGCACGTAAACTAAAACTAAAGTGATAACAATGTGACTTAATCCGTTGAGTACCTAGTTAATAGTTTTAAAAAAAAATAACATCAGTCACAGAAAGTGGAAGCTTCCACTCTGGTCTAGTAATATGTCTGTGTCTGAAAACAGTCATGAACATGCAAGAGCGCGCATTGAGAAATCTTTTGCCACCATAATTCACTCAGCCGGTATGTAATAACGTCATGGATTCTTTGACCGGCCACAAGAATTAATTGAATTTCAAAAGATCCTTCATGGCTTGTTTTTTCAATAATGAATCCCTCTTTAGTAACAATTTTTTTAAATATAGAAAACCTCTGAGTAATTATTTTTAAAAAGAGAGAAATTATGAAAGCCCCCTTTCATTACCCTTGAACGCAGAATCAATGTTCAGCGATACGATATCCTCTCGGTAAAAAATCTATCATTACTCACAATCTCTACTCAGAGGTATTCCTACTTGTAGGTCTATCTGTCAAGGAAAATCTGAACTAAAAGTTTAGGCACTTTCTGTCAAAGGGCACTCCGATTTGTCTGCATAGCAACCAATTCCCATTGCGGGGCATGCGCCTTCAGAATCTAGCATAGGAATGAAAGGGTTTCCTATGGTTTCGGCTCAGATAAAAAGCTTCACATGAGCGAAAAAGAAGAAGAAGAAGAAAAAAATTTACATGAGAACCTCAGAGGTACTCAGAACTTGAGTAACTTAAATAAAATTATGTTGATAAGCACACCACCATGGCTCATGGAAAATGCATACATTCTAATGTTAGAAGCTTTTAAAATGCTTACGCGGCACTACACATTAACTGAACACAGCCGCATTTATCAACAACTTTTTAATGCACATTTAAGAGTCTCACAATCAGCTACAGTAAAATTAATTTTACGTTTTGCCAAAAACTAATGTAAAAAATCAACTTTTTAGAATCCTGTGATGTATCAATTCAAGAATGGTTTTTTAAAGTTTGAATACATACTCTTAAGACTAAAAATAACTTCGAATTTTCAATGTAGGTATCCATCATTAATACTGAGTGAAGGAAAATAATTGGCTACATATTAATAAAATTTTAAAAAAATATCGACAGCCTATTATGTAATAAATTTTAATTAGAAAGCATTAAAATATACCTAAACACGAGTCACTGAGAAATAATTGGATATTAATGAGACTTAAAACTGTTTAGGGTGCCATAAATATTTCAGTCATCGGTTTTAAATTCCACTTTACTAATTTCAAAAACTTGCACAAGAATTTCGATGTTATGTAAATTAGAGAATCCTTCCTACTAAAAGAAAAACTAAACTGGTGCCTACATTCAAAATAATGTCTGGAAAATTTTCATAGCAGTCTAGATATCAGTAATGGAACTGCAGAAATGCGTACCTCTGTTTTTGACGTTGCACATTTCCTGTTATACTTTATTTTCTACATGGAAAACTACTGAACATCATTTCCTGAAATCTTCGGTGACTTTTCTCCTCTTAGTGAAAAAAATTCTGTGAAAATTGCAATTCATGATGTTAGCTTGGTTTCTTTTGAAAAAATGAAATAGGAGCAGAAATTTTCGAACACTGAAACCGACGTAAACATTTTTGCAATTTCACTGTCAATATTCAATTTCTTTGAGTTTCTCTCTCAGCAGAAGTGATCAGATCGGACTCATCACCCAAAAAGATAAGAGAATTTCACATTAAAGGTAGAGACCAGATGATTACTATATACTGGATCTCCCCTCTTCATACTTTCCTGAAGCATAGCTTAGATTGCTCACAATGGAATAATTATGAGCCAGAAAAATCAGGTACCGAATCAGACTCATGGTTTACTAAAAATGAAAATTTTCTTGCTGTATATATGTATAGTTTCAAAAAAATAGACGCATAATAAGATTCAATATGAGACCTATTCAGTCAATGAAATATGGCAGATAATCGTCAGTCTAGAAAGGTACAACAATTTATAAAAAATAAATCAAATATCTGATCACAATACATATACATACGAGTATATCACAAATTATCCGTCAAAAACCTTTAGTCCCAAACCTTTAATGACTTACTGTGCGGCCATCTCTGACATTCATTTTTCGAATCAATTACAATTGAACAATTATGTTAGGAGGTTGAAAGAAAAACTTAACTTACCTACCTCAACCTTAAAATTAACAAATTACCCAGGAAAAATGTACTTGAAGGCACCAGAGATCACAAATACTGATCTAGTTCACCATGGGAGTTCTCAAATTGCTTGTAGGGATTTTTGATGTAACCTTGACTGCATGTTATCAATTTGAACACTTTTTTCACGATTGGTGTATGAGCGATTACATTCTGAAACAAAAAATCAGACCTGAGTGATATTCAATCCATCAACTTGCAAAGACGAAGAAGAATTTAAAATTAATACTGGCAGTAGATTTTTGATCTTAATTGAATTGATATTTTTTAAAAAGTCTAGATTTCCAGTTCCTGGTATATACGTAAGAGAAAACCTAACAATTTTAAATGGAATCTATTTCCTTTTACAAATTAAACAAAATATTTTTGAGTTACACGATACATCGTTTCAGTATTTTTCTAAAAAAGCATTTCCAAAGGAACAAAATATTTTTAAGAAACTGATGCATGAAAATGTTATGACAGGTACATGCATGAAACAAACATAGAAACTAATCGATCCCAGAAAACACGTTCCTTAAAATCAACTATGGAGTTCTCTGTAAAGTATCTAGAAAATGAAAGTTTTGTAACAGCGTTCATTTTCTGCACAAGAGTCTAGGAATATTTGGACCATAATACTTTAGTGCAACTTTAATAAATTTCTTACCTCTATTAAGTAAGACAACAGGAAATTGCAAATTGGGAAAAGAAGTAGCGAGAGCCGGAAAAGTTTCTTGGCTTCCGGATCAGACGGAGACCAAGGCATCAACTCAAACTGATTGGCAATGAATTTAGATGGAGCAACAGTGAAGAAAGCAGTGAATGATGTCATAGAAACCACAACAATCACCAAAAATGCTGAAAAAAAATTTGCAAAAATAAAACCTGGATAAAGATACTTAAGGCTCTAAAAGCTCTACTCTCTATCAATTAATCAAATTTGAATAAAAATTGGAAGTTCTTGAAAACATCATTTCTTATCTTTGGGGATCATTGATTTCTAATCTGAATATTTTAAGAGAATGTCTGATGTTCATGATTTTCCTTTTCACCCTCCCAAAAAACTTCCATTTATTAGCATACATACGTTAAACCCTGATGGCAGAATGACCCATTCTGCGGAATGGTCAGAATTTGACTATTCCGCAGAACGGTCAACAAGCTTGACCAGATAGTTAAATGAGCAGAAAATTGACCATTCCGTGAAATGGGGCAGCTAAAAATTGACTATTCCTCAGAATGGCATAGGGTACAAAGTACGTTGAAAACAGACGGAAATAGAAGCATTGCGCGCTCCTTCGCTTTGATGATAGTGTGGCTGACGACGAATAAATTGTAAGTGTGAGCGGGAGTTAAGTGGAGTTGAGGAACGTCTATTGTTTGCAGTCCGATTTTTAGGTGTAAACTAGATGATGATCTTGTCAGGAAGCAAGTGCAAAGTTCAATATACCTGCATCGACAATGCAACTGTCCTTTCTCGCCAGGTGGCCAAGTCAGTATTTCGGTGACATTTCGTCCAGTCGCATCTTCGTGCATGTTTTAGCTTTTTTTCGTTTTAGCCTTTGTTTCGTTTTCCCTTGTGTTCTCTATTTTTTCATTGCATGTCTGGGTTTTGTGTATTGTTGTACGTTTCAATAACCATTTTTCGTTTTATTTTATAATTTATTTCCGTGTTTTGGTCTTCTTTTTCTTTTTCCCCCCAAAAATGAGTGTTATTGCAGATGCAATAGAAAAGTGTTTGATGTTGTGGTCGGATGAATATGAACGTTAAGCGATAAGTTTTTTAAAAGTTCTAAAGTGTGGCATTAAAAGGAGCAGAAATTTCTACCACATGCATTAAGAGTATATATTAGTAGAGCTGTTAAGTGTTGAAAAAGTAGCCAGGAAGACAGACGATTGCATAATGGTTACAAAGTCACAAGCGCCTCGAATAATTACAGATATTCATGTTTTCTTAAACCACAACTAAATTAAATTCTATTAACTTCAATTATAATACTACATCTTCTTGTATTTTGTAACTTACAATTTGTGGCCACACACACTATTATCAAAGCGAAGGAGCGCGCATCGTTTCTATTTCCGTCTATTCTCTACGTGCTTTGTACCCGATGCCATTCTGTGGAATGGTCAATTTTCTGCTCATTTCACTATCTTGTCAAGCTCATTGACCGTTCCGCGGATTGGTCGAATTTCTGACCATTCCACCATCAGGGCGTAACACATACATACCTGACAGAAAACGCCTGAATCTGATTACCAATAAATACAAAAACTTAGAATAAAGCTCACACAATTTGTGTGCATTTCTGTCAAACAGAGGGGGAATGCGGAGGTAAAACAAAAGTCAGGTTTTGACAAATGCTATTAATGAGTTAATTGAGACTTTGAACACCACAGCAAAGATGATCAGTAGTACAGTGAATAATGATTCAAAAATTTGGGGCATTTTGAAAAATTGAGACTCTAAACTACAATAGAGTAACATAGAAGCACTGCCGAGAATTTACATCCCCACCATTTATACCACACAAACATAGAGGGAAACTTTTAAGCTGGAAGCATGAAGTCAAAGCTTACTGTTTTTGAAGAAAGAGACCCGATGCGGAGGTCCTTTGGAGTAAATTGTGGCGAGGATAAAATACTGGTAACAACTGACACAAAATATTACAGTGTCTTCCCAACAGAGAATAACGTCATCATCTTTTTCCGCAGGGGATACAGGCGCATACCTGAAAAATTCCAATTTAAATAAGTACCTATGTAATGGATGGAATTACTGAAACAGTCATTTGCAACTAATGCAAGAATCATTCAAGTTTACTAAAAAAATGTTAAGTAGACAAGATCATATCTAGATCTTCATTCAGCTTGATGTTTAAAATTTTTCAATACTACACAAATTGACAGATGTTATTTTGACAGCTTTTTTATAAATGCATAAACACTTTCACTTGAAATTTTAGACGTTTTTTTCACGTAGCAAATTTCATCTCTAAACTACACATGCAGGAGACATTAACCAGATACTCTCCAAATTAAAGGTTCCTATACACAAGAGTAATTTTTTAATTTTACTCACCAAGGTTGGCGCTGGAGCCATAAAACAGACGATATTTGCACTACAAAAACAAGAATGAACTGCAGTATCAATGGAATGATATTTGCGGCGGAGAACAGATTGATAATCGGTCGCTGCGGGGACAGCGATTCTGCTGGCTTGGTGTAGCCCATTGCTAGGGCGAATAAACTTGTCACAACTAGGTCCACGTACAGGAACTGTAGATCACCCATCATTAGGCCATACTAAAAAAATCCAGAAAAACATATTCAACATAATGCCTTGAATAAAATCAAAACTCTTTTAAGCACATTAAAAAAAAGTTAAAAAATATCTTTTTAGAGGACAGACAATGGACATGCCATTTGCGGCATGGGATGCACTGATACTTCAATTTCACCTCTTGCTTGATGCAATAGCTTCGATTCTAAGTTGTTCACTGATACTTTTTCTGACCATTGCATGTTATAAAATTTAAGACAAATTAAAAAATTAAAATTTTCACGGTTCTACGTCCATTGATCTAGTCAGAATATGGCCTGAGGAGATGCAAAGCAACACAGACTTTGGACTAGATTGTTTCATTGGGAGTAATGAAGGATAAACTCTCACTAAAATATTAGCTTATTGTTAGCTATATCTTTTATCTGCTCAAAGATGGGCGTAGTCTTTCTTGTTATACTTACAAGAACAACTTTTTGATTCCAAATCAACTGAAGTTCATTTTGGTACAGATGTCTACTTCATCTCTCTATTGCTCACCACTCTTTTCAAATTTCATATATAGTATCGTACAATGGGCTTGTTGCAAACTTTTGCAAGAGCAAAAATGAGAGTTCTCTCTATCAGTAAATGTCTCAAAAATCATGATGAGCGCATTGGCAAAGTTTGAAATACACTGGGGGTAAAAAATTTGAGTTTTTTCGAGTTTCCCGCTTCAAAAACGATACAACGGCATAGGTGAACATTTCATTAGAGGAGTTGTTCCATTTAATGGCAAGACCCAACATAGCCGACGCTTCCACCGCAAATTTCAATCAAGAGCACATGGTTATCAAGAGCACATGGTTAACAAGAGCGGATCTTTATCAATGCGAAGAAATCGTTAATGTAAACTTGCTGGGTTGTTAACAAATGTTTAGAATCTCATCCAGGCACATGTGTTTTGGCAGACTGTGGTGTCAGCCATGTTGAGTAATGTGTAGTATCCTAGTGCAGAGGGGTTGGATAGAATGGCACCTCTAACGCAATGTTCACCTGTGCCATAGTATCCTTTTTGAAGCGGGAAGCTCAAGAAAACACAAATTTCTTACACAGATTTTGGAGTTGGTATTGCATTTAAAACTTTGCCAATGTGCTCATCGTGATTTTTGAGACATTTACTGATAGACATAACTCTTACTTTTGCTGTAGCAAAAGTTTGCAACAGGCCTATTATCCTAGTCATTGGTAAAACTTGGAGTATTAAGAAACTTCTAGAATAAATGCCCGAGGACTTATTCCTAGCAATATAAGAAATGGGTTCTCTTTGCTTACAGAGAAATAGGAAGGGTTTTGGGCTCATGAGTTCTTCCTGTTCTATTGTATAGTGACGGAGAGTTTAAGTTGACTTTCAAAGGTTTAATTGCATATTTTTAGAAGAAAACTTACATGATAAAGGATTAAGACGGAGACAAATTGAATAATACTGTAACTAGCCATATACTTGAATAAACCAAAACTGGTGACCAAGGCACATCGGCCTTCTCTGATTATTTGAGACACACAAGAGATATCAGCAACCTTTGAAGTGAAAGGTGCAGCAATAGAAGCTTCCGCACTTGACAAAGATACACCTACATGAGCAGCTTTCAAAGCCTGAAAATTTTAAGAAGGCACATTAAAAATAGCAGAAAATATTGAACAGGGAAAACTCAAAATTACAAACTTGACATAGTAAAGGGTCAGTGACACCCTTTTTTATTAATTTACTTTCTGAACTACTACTTTACTATGGAGTGAACTATTTTTGTGAACAGAGTGAACGGATTTTAATTAGCTTGTTCTTCCCTTCGAAATAATTTTTGGAGCTTTTCGACAAACTTCTTGATTTTTTCATGAAATTTTACAAAAGAAAAACTTCACTCCAACCTTGCAAAAATTTCTTGCCATGAAAAGTTCAATTTAAAAAAATATTCTTCTTCAAGTTCTCTTTCAAAAAATCTCAAACTCCATTAAAAACGGAGATAATATGATAAAAACCTCACACTGGGCTAAAACTAAAAAAAAGCAAAAAAAAAAAAAAGCTTTCAGTCTTTCTGATCGTTGCACAACTTGTGTGGCACATACTTTGTTAAATGCTTTATTTTTGATAAACTTTCAAAGAAAGACTTACCCTAAGGACTTAAGTTATAAAATTGCTGCATAGAAAAGTAACAAAAAACTTACACCGCAATCATTGGCACCATCTCCAACCATGGCAACGATGTAGCCCAAATCTTGCAACAACTCTATTAACTGTGTCTTCTGATCTGGAGACATCCTTGCAAAAACGACTCCTTTTGTGACGATTAGTGGTAGCAGGTGCGTAAAATATGTTTTAACCATCGCCCAATTATTACCATCAATGGCAAATTTTACATGTGAGCCCACCTTGAACAAAAAATTACTATTATTGACAATAATCTGAGGAAATAGGTACAAAAGCAATTGAGACCTTTTAATTACACCCATACCTACATATTGACAGTGAAAGGGTAGAAGTGTGTATCTCTGCTTGCAGCGTTACAGACTTCCTGTCGAACTTTATTTTTTCTCTGGAAAACTAGTTAACGTAATTTCTTGAGAACTTAATTGGTTTTTCTTCTCTTTCGGCAGAATATTCTGTATAAATTTCAAGCTGTAAAGATGGCTTGTTTACTGTTCAAAAAATGCAATAGCAGCGTAAATGTTGAATCATTGCGATGGAGATACGTTGTTCCTAATTTTGGCCAACAATGAGCAGATAATTTAATAAAAATCATAATGAAATCAACTGCAATCGATGATTCCTCAAACCTGTCTCTTACGAGTTTTTTAAATTCCTTATGGATTTTGGAAGAGAGAAGACAATACACTACATTGAGCAGTGGTTAGGAAAGAAAAAAGTGACAGAAAAATTGTACCATTTTAAATTTTTCACCGGTTGAAGCAGCCTCAAAAGTGATCGTAGGAGGCACATCCTCTGAGGGTCCATGAGCAATCACAACAGCTATTTCTTGGTCTGGATGAATAAGGTCTGAATCTCGGCTCACACTGATTGCTGTCAAAATATTGTCACCTGGAAATGTAGATATATATAAACATAAAAAGTGCTTTAAATTGAAATTAAATAATCAGGGTTGCTGCAGAAGTAAAAAATGAAATTCCCTGACATTTTCCTAATGTCCTTGACAAATTTTGGTAAAAGTCCTTCGCATTTAAAAATACGCAAAATGGTAGAAAATTGCAACTTCCAAACCCATGCAAACAACATTCAGTTGCTCAAAACATCAAATATCCTAGAAAACAAATAAACAGGAGATTTATCAATATTTTCCTGGCACTTTCGTCATTTTTCCTGACATTTTCCAGCTATCCAGAAATCCCTGACTGGGCAACCCAAAGGTAGAGATTTTGATTCATACTTTTATTATCTTGCCAAATTCGAAAATTGCATGATCTCATTGTAGGAGTTTTGAGTTACAAAAGTCGTCCAGAAAGTAAATTTACCAAGTTTTAAAACTCTTCAATCAAAATAGATAATAAAAATCAATAAAAAATATCAAGAAGCAACTTTCAACTTTCCGATGCCCCATAGATATGTTAATCTGACCTAGTGGGAAAAATGGGTTTTTCTGAGCCTATTTCCTCGCCAATTGGATCCAAATTTTACGGTATGTCATCCGCAAGCAAGCCGCTAACTAATGCTTATTACAAATAAGTGGCATATGCATGCTAGAACTTTATTGAAACATGCCAGAACAAATATTGCCAAAAAATTGCAAGATTAAAAGTGTTTGCAAGAGATAATACTTTATCAAAGAAGTGAAAAACTTGGTTTCATTAAATGATGGTATTTTAAAGGATTTCAAAACCTAACCTAGTTTTTTGCTTACCAGTAGCCATAATACACTTGATATTTGCTTTCTGAAGCTGCTTAATGATAGGGATTGTCTGCGGTTTTAGCGTATTGTGCAGGATAACTAATCCTAGAAAATCAAGATCCACCTCCATCTGTTAAAAAATAAATACATGATACGGTTAAAAAACTTAGGACATCATAAGAGAAGATTTAGAGAATATGGCTTTAATTTAGATTATCCAAATTGACATAACACTTCCATGACTAAAATACCATTTTTCATACAGTCCTCACTTGTATTTTTCAATTAAGTTTTCGAAAGAACTATTTTACTCTAATGACAAGAGAATTCTAGTTTAGACTGTCGTTCTGTGTATCAAGCACTGTTTTGTGAAATTTTACAAACGCCTTTCTTTAGGGCTACTAGATATTTTTTTTTTTTTTTTTTTTTTTTTTTCCCCTTTGATTTTCATCTTCTGATACCTGCAAGCGTAGACTTACCTCATGTTTGTTCATTCTCATTGCATGTGCCCAAGTTAATTTCCTTGGTAGTTCTTTGTATGCCAACGCAATAACTCGGAAGCCAGCTGATGTGTAGCGATGCAAAACAGCGTCTAAATTAGACGGAACTGAAACAAGAGACCGGAAATAATAACAAGGTTTGCAAAAGTTGCAATCAGCACAAACCAACTGGAAAAAAAGGCGATGACAAATGATTTGTAATTAATATTGATGCATAAGTATCGATGGCTAGAGTAAAAAAACCCAGATCTCAGATTGCGACATTCTAAGTCTCTGCTCATGATTAATTATTTTGAAGTGAATTGTCTTCACTCATTTTGAAGAAAAAAAATTGCAAAGAAAAATTTGGTTAGTTTTGTTCTTGAAGAAAATAAAACACGGTGAGAAATTTTTATAATCAAAATGACAGTTATTTGATCGTACTTCCATCAACACTTGAAACACTTGCAGTTTGTCCCTGATTATATTACACCCTTACAATAGTGTATTTTCTTGCGAAACTGCATTAACAATAGGGAAAAAAATAAATCAAGAGATCATTGTTCTTTCTGAGAAGAAGATTTCAATCATTCTTCATTCTATCTGAGATTATTATCTTATTTTCCTCTTCTCAAGCTTTGCAAGTCTGCCATCCAACATGTATCAATTGTCTTTCATTAAAGTCCTTTCTTTCTTGAGAGTAAAGTCATTTACTGAGAAGTTTGAGGAGAAAATCAGAAGAAAAAAAGGTCATTGGTTTCAATACAATGCACTTACTTGAGTCTTTTGTACAAAGAGCTTTAATCTTTTCTGGGGCTCCTTTGGTATATAAAGTCATGTTTCGTTTGCCGAGAACTTTTCCTATCACAGACATGGTGCGGGTTCTTGAACTGAACGGGAATTGGTACAGTAGACCGATTTCATATGGAGTTTCCATCACCTGATAATAAAAAAGAAAACACCTCTATTGAAGTTTCTTTGGAGAATCGTTGATTATTACTGGATATTGCCGCAGAGATGGGCATACAATTTACTTTCTGCTTATCTCTACAGTTATAGTTGCAAGTTTTTAAACAAAGGATAAAGTGTGAACTATGGAAAGCAAATGAAATCAAAAGCAAGCCAAACTAACTTTAAGAAAAAATAGGATATTTAGTTTGTCTAATTGACCTTATTTACTCAATTTTTTTTTTTTTTGGTGTGTGAGAAGGTGTGTGTGTGAGGGTGAGGGTGTGTAGGTGTGCACCAGGTGTCCCTTTGACGAGCCGCAGAATGCTGCATCTGATCAATGATCAATGATCTGATCAATTAGGTCTCTCGCACTAGGCGAGAGAGTCAGACGACAAAAAAGCAAATTGACTAATCCAAGTTGAGCCTTACTTCCTGTGTGCGGCCATTCTTTCCCAGGCTCACAGTCCGAAAGCACTCCGGTGTTTTTTCCGGCAATGGAATTCCCTACTACCACCGCGGACAAAATTACGAGGCCCAGCCTGTATTTTTGCATGTGTGTGTGTGTTTATGCAATTAGGTTAGCAGATCTTTCTGTTAAATCATACTTTTCAAACTGTGAACTAGGAAAACTCTTAAACGATAAGAAAATAAATAAAAAAAAAAGGGAAAAGTAGTAAAACAAAAAATTGTTATGAGTGCCATTGGCTTCCATAAATGTTGATATGTCTTAGGAGCATGGGATTGTGGAATATACAAAACTTACACTGATCTAAAAAATCATTAGCCTACAAGCCATTCCTTCTCATATTAAAAATGCTTAAAAGAAGACATGAACTAAATTTCTTACCATTTCTGGATTTTGAATCATCTCCTCAATAATTTCTTCATCCTGAAAAAAAGTTAAACATTAATCATTATGTAAAAAAGCTAGCATTTACATTTATTTTAATTTGCATTTAGAACACATTAATATTTGATTAAGTTTATTTTCCAGGGATGAAATTAAATGAAATAAAAGGGCATCTTGCGAATGAGTCATTGAAAAATCATTGACACTATCGTTTGGCTAGATATCAATTACTGACCAGTAGTCTGGCGTGCTTTGCGATATATCGACTGATCTGCCCTTTGGACGTATGGAAAAGGATCGATAAACAGGGTTTTTGCAACGCACTTAATAATCTATTCTATACCATAGCTTCAAATGGGGCAATATCGATAATTGATCATTCACACCTCGCCACTGATACTGAATTTAGGCATAAGAGAAGGAAGATACAAATTTCAAAAGAAAATGATTACTATGAATTCCATGGATATTGGTTTGAGCTATTTTATGAGCGGTGATTACCTCATTTGTCCATTGTCCGTGTAAATAAACCTTCTTATAGAATCCATAAACACAAAAAAATCTAATTTATTGAACTTGAAATTTTGAACATAGGATTTTTAATTAGTCTTCGTTACACTCAGTAAGACAAGATATGCTCTTTTACATTCTGTTTAGTAATTTAAAGATAGCAAGAAATTGAATATCGTCCATCTTTAGCCTATTTTGACTGAAATTGTCAATTAATGAATAACATCGCTTTACTGTTTTAGGATAATACATTTTAAGTTATTTAATATTTAAATTAAATGATGCTATTAAATTTACAAATATGTACAAAATTATAGTCCATAGTGATATAATTTGAGTACTAAATAACAAGTATAACCAAATAAAATTGACGATATACCAAATAAAATTGACGATAGAAAAATTTGTATTACCGTTTTTGTAGTTGCTGGTTTCACAACTGGGATCATCAAAAGATCAAACTTGTAAGTATCTTTTCCTGACTCTTCCAATTCCTGAAACAAAAGACGAAAACTTTCGAGAAAAGTCGAGGTAGAACATGTCAACTTGCTCATAACCAAGAAATTTGGACGGTAGTTTCAGAAAAGATTTAAGATTACACATACATTACCATTTAGCGGCACAGATTTCTTCATGAGGATAAGTGGAGAGGGGGAAATGGTGTTTTAGCAAAGATGCTTTGACAAGCAAAACAACAGTAGAAAGTTGTAGCAGTAACAATGAAGTGTGCAGTCTTGAAGTGTAATCCGAAAGTTTTCAAATATAAGATCTAAACATTTAAAAATTGTTTCGATCTTGATAATCTCATCAAATAATCTGTAGGCTAGTTGTGGTGGTTAACTTGTTAAGCATCAGCACTGGCAGAATCTCAACAGCAACCAGCAATACTATTCCAAGAAATTTTCCTGACGTTATGAATACAAAATCTAGGATTAAATATAAATATATTTTACAATAATTTATTTACATCATACCTTAGAGAGAATGGTAGAAAACGAATTTTTAAGATTAAAACAATCCTCTTTTAGAGCGGTTTATATAATGATTTAATTTCATTAATGGCCAGTAGATTAAAGTTTAAAACAAACTGTTTTGATTTTTAAAGGTTTTCTGATCATTTTATAGTTGATCTAAAGGCCAATAAACAAGCGCTGAGAAATGTGTTTTTAGTGACTTACCCATTTGGTTGCATTGAATAAGCAAAGATCAACAGGATCACCACAGAGTTTTTTGTCAATATACGTCAGTGAATGGCATGAGCCCATGGTTGCAAGGACGGGTGATTTGGTTGGCAAAGTTGTGGCATCTTTCACGAGGTCATTTTCACTTATTTCACTGGAGTCTAGATTCGCTGGGAGGACACCATGCACTGTGAATCCTTCATCTGTCAGCGTTCCAGTCTAGAAATATTCATTGCCAGTTTAAATATTTTTTAGGCTTTTTTAGGAGGAATGGCTTGACAAAATTGAGAACGCACAAGAAAAATGTAATGCCACAATAATTGATTCTTAGGTTTGATGACTTCCTGTCAACATCTACAACTTACTATAAGCTTTTTATGACTTAGATGAATTTTAAATGCCCTCTGAACTTTTCCGAAAACTTAACTGATCACTGATCCGTTCAGGACCTGCATTATAGCTGATTGGCTTTCATGTGCGAGATATGTAGAATAAAAATAAAAATAAACATCTCCTATCAACCCTGCTTAATTCATCAAATTGTGTCGTCAAAATATGTCTGCAGTTGGGCTCTGAATTTTAGTACATACTTCTTTATACTGTTAATTATTGATACTGAAAATATGCGAATGAATGACTCATTAATATTTACCTTATCAAAACAGACAACTTTGACTTTGCCACTCATGTTGATTCTAGAAGTTGAGGTGCAGAAGATGCCTAAAGCTTTTAACCGTCCTTGCGAAGAAACAATTCCTGCCGTAAGAGCAGCTGGCAAGGCCGGCGGTACAACAATTGTGATGATATCTAGACTTCTTAAAATAATTTCTCTCAGACTAGCCTGTAAATCAAAGAGAATAATAAAAATTAGATATAAAACCTCCTATTAAGTCATACGTTTTGACTCAGAATTTCTGACTTGAACTAGCTCGAGCGAGTAGCTCATCTTGATGAGACAACAAAAGGCGATTTAAAGGCTGATTAGACTTACTTTATATGGAAAACTTACATAAGTCAGGACTTCATTCACTTTGCAATCAAGGTCTAATAACTAATAGTTAAGTTGACACTTAAAGAAACCTAAGAGTGCTGAAGAGCTGTTCTTGTATTTTTACGTTGGATAAAGTAAAAAAAATGCTCCTCCTCATCAAGTAGCAGTGTTTCCACAAATTTGTTGCAAAGACTTTACATTCAAGTATTGAAAAGAGCACTTACACCGCGGTTATGGTATAAATAAATACAGTAGATCATTCCAAGGCCGGCCACAAACCCAAGGAACGATAGAAACTTGAATGAGTCTCGGTAGAATTTGAAGTAAACCTCTTTTGGATAGAGAATTGACCTGACGAGCTGACCTTTTGCAGAGAGACTGCCAGTCCTTACAACTAGTGCCAATACCTGAAAACATACAAAAAATTAGCGGGTTTTAGATTGGTGAGCAATCACTGCACATATTTCTGAGACAATTTTCACAGACATCGAAAAATCTTGGTAATACTTCCATCAATGCAATTTAGGTATCCACTTACTGCTTTTGAACCTTAAATGCCATCTATACCTAGATAAATCCACGATTTCAATGTTGAATTTTTATTTTTAGTCCAGGCGCCTGGTAGCTAAAAATGAGGCTACCTGGAATTTTGGGTACACAGCGATTTTTTTGGCTTACTTTATGTTTTTTGGGTCGCTGAATCCGAATCTGAAGTTTCCGCAGGCGTATCTGGTGAGCATTTTCCGCTATTTTGAAAAAATGGCCTAAAAAGGCCTTTTTTTGCGGTTTTTTTGATATAGCGGCTACGGATGAGGAAAAGTCCCGGATTTAGCTAATGTTTTGAATAGCTGACANAAATGCTCCTCCGCATCAAGTAGCAGTATATCCACAAATTTTTTGCATAGACTTTGCATTCAAGTATTGAAAAGAGCACTTACACCGCGGTTATGGTATAAATAAATACAGTAGATCATTCCAAGGCCAGCCACAAATCCAAGGAAAGATAGAAACTTGAATGAGTCTCGGTAGAATTTGAAGTAGACCTCTTTTGGGTAGAGAATGGACCTGACGAGCTGACCTTTTGCGGAGAGACTGCCAGTCCTTACAACTAGTGCCAATACCTGAAAACAGACAAAAAATTAACGGGTTTTAGATTGGTGAGCAACCACTGTACATATTTCTGAGACAATTTTCACAGACATTGAAAAATCTTGGTAACCAGGATAAATTTACGATAAAATAGTACTTTACTTTAGTAGTATACTTTACTTTTCCATGTAGTCTCTACGTCCATCAATGCAATTTAGGTATCCTCTTGCTGCTTTTGAACCTTAAGTGCCATCTATACCTAGATAAATCCTTGATTTCAATGTTGATTTTTATTTTAGTGTTAATAAGAACTAAACTACAACAGAAGTTATCCTCCTTATCATACATTATACTCTGCCAGTAATACATGTCTGAGGCCTCACCTTATCGTGGTGGTAGAACCGAGTTTGAATGACCTGAGTCCCGCAGTATAGTGTATGCCGGCCATGCACGTTGACATCATATATTTCATTGGTTGAGACAGGTGGAGATTTAGTTGTGGGAAGAGACTCGCCCGTTAACATGCATTCGTTAACGATGCATGTTCCAGTTAATAACACCGCATCACAAGTCATAACACATCCATGAGCTGGGATCTCTATTATATCTCCAGGAATCANACTACAACAGAAGTTATCCTCCTTATCATACATTGTACTTTACCTGTAATACATGTTTGAGGCCTCACCTTATCGTGGTGGTAGAACCGAGTTTGAATGACCTGAGTCCCGCAGTATAGTGTATGCCGGCCATGCACGTTGACATCATATATTTCATTGGTTGAGACAGGTGGAGATTTAGTCGTGGGAAGAGACTCGCCTGTTAACATGCATTCGTTAACGATGCATGTTCCAGTTAATAAAACCGCATCACAAGTCATAACACATCCATGAGCTGGGATCTCTATTATATCTCCAGGAATCAAATCTCGCGAATCCACCTCTTGGTACTCTGCGGAGTGAAAAAACCTGTTAGTGCCTTATCTTAACATCAAGTCAAAATTGTAAAAACACTCATCAACTTAAAATCTCTGGAATTCCATTTTGATAGATCGGTGGCAAGGAACTCACCAGAAATCTCAGAGTTCTTGGCTAATTAATGGCCAAAAAAGGGGAAAAGGATTGCAAAATATTTGAGAAAAAATATATTGATTTTTGGAAATAACTTAAATATTAAAACCACAACAGCAATTTTTGGAATTAACTTAAATATTAAAACCACAACAGCAATAACAACCTTCAATACATTAAATTCACAAGCGGGTGAGAGTTAAGAGTGGAAAATTTTCATTCTCTTTGCCCTTGTTTTTTGTAGGTCTGTATCATTTGAGGAAATAAACTCTTTGTACAAATTCAACTGAGACCAGATAAGTATTTTTTAAGGAGCAAGTTTGAAGAACTTTGCAAACCATTCATACAAGATGAAATATCTCAAAAAATAATAAAAAGTACTGACCTTGGTCACACAACACTTTCACTTGTCGAACATTAGATGCTGCAGTAAGGTCTCTCAGCATTACCTTTTGCTGAAAGAGAGAAAGAAAACAGTTTATAGTCAAAATACTTTTTTAAAGGTTTTTGCAGGTTAAAACAAGAATGTTGTTGTTGTCGTCGTCGGTTGATCGGCCTAATTCCGCGTTGCAGAGAAACAGCCACTTACAAAAGAACAGGATCACGTACACTAGATGATCATTTGACTTTGTTATTAAATTGCTGATTAATGGTTTGCACCGTTGAGTAAAGGATGACTTGAGCCTGCTGTAAAAAAAAGTTCAATGCATGTGCGGCTTGAATTTAGAACTAAATTTTCTCAACTTGAAGTCAAATTTAGAAATTCTTCAATTTATGTGCTGAGTTCTTCATGTAGAAGGATTAGTTTGTGGTTTATGTTTAGCAAACTTTTAACAGATCTAAATACAGACATGGGTTTAAACAGAATGATTTTTTTCACTTTTTTATTTTATTTTATTTATTTATTTTTTTCCCCTTCTTCTTTTTTTGAGGGAACCAAGATCCTATCTACTCCTGACAGGATACTTAAGGTACTATATGGCTGCAAAAGATCACAATTTTTCAGGGAATCCAGTTCCCAGAGAGGATAAGTTGATACATGATATTTTGTTTTCGAGTTGGTCAAGAACATGCAGTAAGATGGATAAGCATGGAGAACGTTCTAGATGGTAAAACTGCCTTGATTCAATCTTTCTTGGACACCACTGAAATTATTTCAAACTAATACTCACTATGAAATAATTATTATTAGAAAAGAAAACGTACCTGACGTGTCTCGTAAATGGAGACCACAATAGAAACAGTTGACATAATAAAGACACACGCAGCATACGAACTGTACTCATCCATGCTCCACACAACAACACTGATAATTTGGAAAACATAAAATGGGTGCAGAATTTCGTCAAAAAACAGCTTTATGTATGAGTCTACTTTTACTTCCACTAAATTTTCACCATATAATTGTAACCTAGAACAGAGAATTTGTACATAAACTTAGATGCAATAATAAAAACCGATGGATTACTACTAAAAATTATCAAAACCTTTGATAATTTCATTTTATAAATATAATGGCCACGACCGGTTATTTTGTTCAAATTCAATTGTTAAGGATGGAGTATCCATGCTTCTTGTCCCAAAATGCCTATCTCTATGGCAGTTTTTCAAGATCTCTGGTTCTGTTCCATTCTTCGAAAAGAAAACCAACCAGAATATTTCCTCCAAATTTTTTGAGTGCTTATGAAGGGGTAAAGAATGTTCACAGAAAATTCCAAGGAATACTGATAGTTCTCTTTAAAAAAAAAAATAAAATATGGGTAGAGGTACGCCATGTTGCGATCAAATAAGTATTAACCATCCTTATGTTAAGGGCACATACGTATTCCTGAAAAATGAGAGAAAAATTTTGCATGCTGTGCGGTCGGCTTTCACTAAATCCATAAATGTATACATGCTCATAATTTAATTATAGGATATACTTAGTTCAGAAAGCCAAACTGAGGAGGTAATATTAAAACTATGGGAGCGAGAAAGTAAAAAGCTTACATTTGCTTATGATGATAAGTATCATGTCGTTTGCTGCTCATATATAACATGTCACCAAGTGTATTAACACCATTGTCCAATCCATGAAGCTGCTCAAATTCATTGCTTGAGTTGTTCCAAACAAACCTGATTAACTTATAGACAAAGAAGCGGTGCTGAATGAGAGCGTCTCCTTCTCGGATAGCACAGTGCTTTACTGGAATCAATCCATAATATCCGTCCGTGTCCTGAAAAATTAAACTGACCACTTTAGAGGGGAATGAAAATGTGTAAACTGTCAATTGTCATCCAACCCATGGTTATAGGCATGAGCAGACTCATTAGATTCGACTATGATTTGATTGTGGATTTAATTTGAAGCAGATGCACCGGGTCATAGTCAAATCAAATCTAATCTAATAAACTGCATTAGTTTGATGCGTAGTCTGAACCACTCCATAAACTTGGTTTGATAGAACTTAGACTCACTGATTTTTTTTGACCACCACTATTGAAAAATTCCTGTGAACTGATGGATCTGCACTACTGAAACTTGACAGCACATTTTGCTGGCAATTTCAAACTTGAACAGCTAGCCCCCCCCCCTCCCCTCCCCTGAATAAATAACAATAGAAAGAATGAGGCAAATCGAAACCCTGCACTAGCTGTAAAAAAACTTTTGTTACGAAAAGTCAAGTTTTTTTGACAACTTACCTTTGAACCTGAGTTCAAACAACCATTCCACATATTTCAAAAGGGTGGGTATTTTAGTGTAACTTATCATTTTGAGGTAGGTATTGCTGTAAAGAACTGATCCAAAATTGATCCTTTGCAAAATCCCATGTGCCCAATAAGATGTGCATGAGATAATTAGATACTTTTTCATATCATCTTTTAAAAAGAAATCATGCAATAAGATGACTCACTTATCTTTTTAGAAAAAAAAATGGCAGGAGCAGACACTTACTTTCATCAAAACATAATCAGCCGTGGCAAGAGAGCACTGAGTATACTGGAGGAGTGCATTTAACTTCGGGAACCATCGACACAACAAATACAACGTTCCAAGCGAGAGGATTGAGAATAAGCTGAAGAACGCAGCTTTAACTTTACTTTTCTTCCAACCATTAATATACAGCAAACCATCTTTCTCATTTGAACAGGTGATGAACTGACCAACCACATTGCTGTCAAGAGGAATATAGTCGCCACTCATGATACATCTGAAAGTAGAACATTTGAAGGAAACATGAGAAAAAAATCTTGAAGGTACATATTTACCTGTTACAACCTACCGAGCTCTTTTGCACAAAATTTGTTTGTATTCGTAGATTAGTACAATTGCTAGGTAAGGAGACACTATGTATTTTGAAATTTTCCCTGTCAGACAATGGCAACCTTAAGTCCTGCCCCATCATGAAAAAATTCATACTCTTAGCATTTCCGTAATTTTATTTCTCAGACTCTAAAGCGGTCACCAATTTTTGTCAGCTACACATTGTCTTTGCATGGTCCGATGATATAAGTATACTGCTGCAGGGTAGAGAATTTTACAAATTCATTTCAGGATTCCATCGAGCTTGACAGGAACAAACAGATGGAATGGTAACCATTGGTTTCGTCCGTCAAGAAATTAGTAGCGCCTTCAACAGAAAATAAAAATGTTGATGTGTCTAAAATGAGTGAACCATACGAAACATTTGGTAGTAGTATTGATTGATCGTGCAACAATGAGTTAAACGGTTGTCTAGACTGGAATGCGCTAAGCCAGGTTTGTATGCTTCCCTTTGGTGTTGCGATGCAAAAAGTTAGGATTGTCAAAATAAGCATGACAAATCACTCATGTGATCATAAACGCAAAATATATTATCAAGAAATACGATTTCGGAGGCTCGAAAGTGCATTGAGAGATGAATGCGCAAATGTTTGAATAGTGCATGATAAAAATTCGATTCAAGCATTTCAAGCATCATGTTACTTACATAATCAGTGACAAGCACGTCACTGGCCGAGCATAGCTGGTTTAAAGGATGGCATTGACGAAAACAATCAAGGCAAAAAAATGTTTACACGGTCAAAATTTGGCAGCAGATAAACTGCCTATCGCAAATATCACAGATTCTTTAAGTTATTAATCAAACTTATTTAAAATTGTTGCTGTAAACTGCGCATATCAAAACAAATTGAAAGTAAATACGAAAACGTTGCGGGCGCTGATAAGGAGCATGGCATAGGGTAAAGTATCCATAGAACTGCGACTCGGATTTTGTGGAAGGTGTCACATATCACACTGGTCACACCACACACACATGCAAGACATGTAAGAAGACACGCTGACATCGCATGATCATGACCCAGAATATAAAAAATATTTGCTTCCCTATGAAGGAAAACGAAAATCTTCTTATCATCAAACTTAACTGAGGGAAAAGAGGGTGAAGGAGATTAATTTCGTAAAATTTACGAGAGTAAAAAGTTTGATGAAAAGTACTCAATAACTCGAATGCACTACATTGTGTTTCACAGTTTACATAACCTCCCAGGCGAAATTTCATCACTTGACTACTCTTCCATCTGCTTATCATATTCCTATGGGCGTTTTTGTTGTCATTTTATCAGTTTTTGTTCGCTGCCGTGACACCGAGTTGTGGTTGGCGAGTTTTAAAGTACTTTTAAGACTTTTTCTGGTCCAGTTTATAATGAGAATTGTTTTTCACAATGTCCTCAATCGCGCTAATATTAATTTAAGGGCTATCGAATCTCTAGGAGCCTCACTATACCAACTTTGAGTGTGTTTCACCCCGAGCAAGTAACCCCTTTCTCTGGGAACTTCTACTATGCCCTCTGCAATTAGTGTAGCTTATTATCTCTAATCATCCAAAGCAGATTTGTTTTCTTTCCTCTAAAAATGGCTATGGGCAAAGCGTATCGAGTTCTGGAGAAGGTCAAGCCTCCCAGTCCGTACAGTGTTCTACTGGAGCACAGGTTTCGGAATGAATCTCTTCTCTTTGAATCACAAGCTGTCGCTGTTTTGTGTGAGTATTTCATGCGTTTATTTGCTTAAGCTTGCACTGATATTCATCCCAACCAAATGTCATTTCCATGAATGGATCATCTCGACTTATCTAGTGGGAACCAATAGTTGTTAAATTGAATATTTAGCGTACACCTGTTTTACAAAGAGATCAAGTGAAACAACTTGATCCAATTTACTCCCCAACAGCTAGGGGAATTGATTAATACTTCAAGGTAAATTTCATACATTAGGAGAACATTTGCTAGGCACAGAACAATCCAAGATTTGTTTTTGGCTTTAATTGTTTTAGGGTGTACCAAGTAACGTACAGACTTCAAAGAATGTTAACGCACATGGGTGATTTTTATTGTTTCTGCTTTCCAATTCAAGTTTTAGAAGAAACTTTAATTTTCTGTAAATTTTGACTAATTCTATCTATGCTAGATATAAAAAGATGTACCCATAAAAATCCAGAAAAAAATTATCTGAATTATTCTATTAACATCTTGGTAACTGAGGTGCTCCCTAACAAACCTGCATGCTCATTATTGAAAGTTTAAGGCAGCTTGATAAGACATCGGAATGTGGTATATTTCATGGTTAAGTGAAGGTAATGTCTTGCCCTGTCAGGCTGACATTATTTCAACAATCGGGCTGCAGACTAGAAACACGCATCAGCACCTATTATGTCCCTAAGTAAATTATGATCATTTTTATTATTGAACTAGAGTCAGAAATCAAAAGACAGCCCGTACTCAAACTGAGATTCATGTTCCTGAGATGTTTCTAAAGCTAAAATATCAAATTTTATGGAGAGAAGGAGTTATTAAAGTTTGACATTCCAAGACACCTAACGCCTTCTCAGAATTAAGAATATTGTCAGATGCTGGGGCCTGAAGCTATTGCCATAAAAAAAAAAAAATTCCCTAACCATGAGCCAAAGATAAAAGTTCATGTAAGAGATGTCACTTGAATGGATACTCTGCTAAAGCTATTCACTTTCATGATATAATCTTTTTGCAGCTCAAGATGAAAGTGATTTCGTGAAGAAGCAATACACAAAACTTCTGGATGCTTATGGTTGTCTAGGTGTTCTCCAGTTGAATGCAGGTAATTATATGACATTGATATTCTCTTTAACTTATCATCTGATGATTTTTATGAATTTGAGGTGTTCTGGACTTTTTATTGGCATGTATATTTCCAAAATAAACAAGGGCATATGGTACAATTATCTTTCATCCAAAGTTTTTTCCATTGATTCTTTCCTTTCACCCTCCTCACTTACCCCCTCCCCCTTGGGATCATTATTCTATTAATATATTTTGTGAATTTGGCCCAAAAGTATTTGCCCACATCTATCAGGAGAGTGAGCTCTTCTCTCCATTGCCAGTTTTGCAACTTTTCTACTCAGACCTAACAATAATTTGCTACCTCTAATTTTCCAAAGTCATAACCTTTTTTTTCTGCTTTTCAGTCATAGGTACGAAAAAAAAATCTCCGATACTTATTGCACATAATTAGTCTAAAAGCATCAAGGGCATTACTGATGAATAATAATGACAATGACATGAAAGTTTTAACATACCATCTGACCGAAGATTCCGAAAATTTTTTAAACAAGCCCACTGAAAGTCTACATTAATGAATGTAACCCATTTGTCCAGAAAGGGGCTCATTCTGTTTGCAATTGTTTGTATAGTAGGAGCCTTTGGCCTAATTTAATAGCTTCCAATTAAAACTAATCTTAAAAAATACTCTCTTCTGTCTCTATGCAAGGTGAAACCAGCGTCCTGTATTTGCTAATGGTAACAGGCTGTGTGTCGGTTGGCAAAATCTTTGACTCGGAAATATTTCGAATAACGCAAACCTCCTTCATTTCACTGAGGAACCAAGCTCAAGATGAAGAGCGAATATCAGAAGTTAGGAAGCTGTTGAACTCGGGCACATTTTATTTCAGCTGGTCCTCAACCAGTGAGCCGCTAGATATCACACTGTGTGCTCAACGCAGATGCAAAACAAATATAACAGACAATAGATTCTTTTGGTAAGTGTGCTTTAGGTAGTCTTTAGTATACAATTTAAAATCCGAGCATTTCTAGCACCAAATTCAAAGAGAAAAGAGGTCGAAATTCCTCATTCCCATGTTTAAGTGCTCTTATAGCATCTCGACGGTGTAAGTCGGCAATCACATAACTCGGTTTGCGACGTTGCAGACTTCCTGTTATACTTTATTTTTTAAACGGAAAACTACTCCTCGGCAATTCTTTAAAAGTGCCGTGATTTTTCTTCTCTGTGCAAAGAAAATTCTATGAAAACTCCAAGGAATGATGTCAATTTGTTCTCCTTTAAAAAAATAACACAGAGGCGGAGATTTCCAGACACCGCAAACGAGTTATGAGATTGCCGACTTGCACGGTTGATCTATCTTTTTCTCTGCAGAAAAATTGGAAAGTCTTTGTTGGATCCAATTCTTCTTCTATACTTAGTATACGTCAAAATCAAAGTTTTTCATTTATCATTCTTCATTCATCCATGTAGAATTATTTATGATAACAGTAGTTTATTGGTTCACACTAGATTGTGGTGTATAGTAAGAAGAATGTAGATATTGGATCACTCTCAATATTTTGTGATACAAAACAAAAACAAATACAAGAAATTGAATTGAACTGATCTTCAATCACATGTTAATGACATTTTAGAAGTGAAAGCATTCATTTAAGAGAATAATACAATTCAAAAGGAAGTTGCTTTCATCTTTAAGTTTGCAAAAACTCATCCCTAGAAAATAAGCGTAGAGGATCTTTTATAATTTGCTCTTGATCTTCCTCTTATTTTCACAGGAACAGAACATTGCATATTCATTTGCTGCGTTTTAGTGTCCCATGTGATGCTTGGTTGCTAAAGACCATGTGTGGCAGCATTGAAATTCGTACTGTCTATGTTGGACATCGTCAAGCAAAAGCTGTCATAATTTCTAGGCTCAGCTGTGAGAGGGCTGGAACAAGGTACTTTTACCAGCTAATTTTATCCCATAGCCAACTCGACCTATTTAATTAATTACTGGCATTTGAATAAATAAATTCATTATTACCCGCTGAGATTTGTCACAAATCTTCGTAAAAAATATCCTGTCTTTAAATTCTGATAATAAAAGAGAACCTTAAACTCCAAATGATTAAATTTTAAGAGTTTCAAATTAAATTTTGTTGCATCTAATACTAATGATTATTTTGGGAAAAAGAAATGAATTTTTCAAAGTATCCCGTCTGAAAAAATTGGCAAAAATTGACAATGGCCAAAAATTAACATTGTCTTGTATAGGTTTATGAATTCCAAATACTAGTCGAAAATAATAAGTTATTTTACTCTTTAAATTTCTTAAATGTCTGCTCTTTACCACCCTTTAAAATAAAATGTCACCTATTTCTTTTACACAGATTTAATGTCCGAGGATGCAATGATGAGGGTCATGTGGCGAACTTTGTAGAGACTGAACAAATTATTTTTCTAGATGATGAAGTTACATCGTTTATTCAAACAAGAGGCTCCGTTCCTTTGTTTTGGGAACAACCAGGAATTCAGGTGAAACTCATTCTTAATATTAATTTCTATTCTTATCAGTCTTTAAGATAATATCAAGACTTTAACAAATGTAGCTTCCTTGAATTCAAGGGTGACCCTGGTCCATCCAGGGACGAGGCAGGAAAGTTATCATCAGAGAGTACCAGAGGGACATCCAATGAGAGGATAGAGTGTGTGTCAGGCAGTGGTCCATCTTCAGGATAAAATTTTAGAAGACATCGTGGCTGAAAAGCCAAATTTTTAGGAGCCATCCATATTTTTTCAGGGGCTATAATGCATAAGTACCATCCATCATGGGGCATGAAATTTTTTATATTAGTCACCTGACCGATTATTATGCTTGATTTATGCTCCTATTTCAAACTGCACCCTACTGTGTTCTTGTTGAAAGTGGTGCACCATCCCTGCTTCAATAATTTGCAGTATATTGCGCCTGACTTTCAGGCATGATCTTTGGCCAGTGTTCAAAGTTTTTAGACACCAGAGCTTCATTTCCAGGCACATTTTGAGCATGGCGTTCGGTCATAGTAGAACACTGATATTAGAGCAGCCTTTGTGTGAGTTGTTACCTTTTGTAGAGAAATCTTCAATGCAGTTTAACCAACATTGTAGCATGCTTTAGCATAATATTACCAAGATTCCATTTCTGATAGATCCATACTGTTTGATTTGTAAGGTCTAAAGATTTTTGCGATCATTATCCACCCAGCTGAGCCAGCAATTGACCAATATTTTTTCTTTCTTTTATTTGTAGGTTGGATCTCATAAAGTGAAAATGTCTCGAGGACTCGAATCTTCTTACTCGGGTTTTGAACGTCATATGAAGATGACGAAAGAACGATACGGTTCTCAAGTCATCGTAAATCTCCTAGGCACTAGTTTAATTGGAAGTAAAGAAGGAGAGGCAACTCTTAGTCAATTTTTCCAGGTAAATTTATTTGTTAATATAATTTTACTACTATTAGCTGCTCTGGGCGCGCTTAGTAAAATGGGCTGTAGCAAGACTACAATTTGGTTAAATAAAAAACAAAAAATGCAGACGTTCTCATTTTTTATGTATTTTCCAAAAATGAATTTTAAAAAAGGTGCAACAGCCCCATTGTAATAAATTTCTGTGCAAAAATTAATGGGATTTGTGTTAACAGCAGAGAGTATGGAAGGTTAGAGGCCCGACTGGATAGGGAAAAATTGAAACAGAAGTCAAGCCATTAGTAAGAAGTTGCATATGTTGGCGCGAGAATGCACAGCGAGCGGGATTCCCATACTACTGCGCTGATTGGCCAAGCAAGAGTTGCGGACGGACAACGTATGAGAAATTGCCTACGTGAAGGTGGTCCGGCAGCAACATTCCCGCTGCCAGTCACTGGAAAACAATAGAAAGTAGTAGTTGCCAGCGAGCGCGCTGCGAGCACTTCTGTTTTAATTACTTAGCATTGAGTCGGGCCTCTAACCTTCCATCCTCTCCGGTTAACAGTGAAATAATTCAACTTAACTCAATTGACATGAATTACTAAACCGAATTTTTATACTTTATCAGGAAAGCCATAATTCATCTCCTTTTCTGGATGAAATCCCCCATGTTGTATTCGACTACCACCAAGAATGCAGAAGTGGAAATCAAACAAATCTGAGTAAATTGAAGGCAAAAGTAGAAAAATTCATCGAGATGCATTCATTTTTCTATTCTAAAGGATTTAGCGTTTTGAGGTAAGATATTTCTGCTTTCCTCTTCTTTCTTTGCATGTTAAGGAATTTCCTATTTTTCCTTCGAGGAAGGAAACAACCCAATGATATGGTAAAATAAGACTGTTCGGAACTAATGTTTAAATTAATTGCTCATCGGTGTGTTTAAAAAGTAGATTGTTGTTCCATTGCAATCAGATGCTTGTAAAGTTTGATGAACAATGTAGTGTTATCAGTGTCAATTAACACTAATTCCAAGTCATCAAACATTGTTGAGTTTGTCCCTCTTCATCCCTCAGTCTAAATTGTTCCTGCAATTTTTTCAATTTATGAATCGTCATTTTCATTTTTATTTTTCAGTGAACAAAAGGGAGTAATTCGGACTAATTGCTTGGACTGCTTGGACCGTACCAATTGTGTTCAAACGTTTTTTGGATTATACGTAAGTCTTATGTTCCCATGTAGTACTCAGAACAATCATACTTCCGTTTAGTAATTCTTGCTGTAGTTCTTGTTAAAAACTTAAAGCTGCATTAGCATCTGAAAATGTATACTTTAGGCCTTGTTCACACGGGCAGGCATTTGAGGCGCCTCATGAGGTTATGCTGTACAGCATCGACTCGTAGCTTCAGCATCAATGCCGTATGCCCAGGTAGCGGCCGTTCGGGCATGCGGCGCCGAGCCTTATGCGCTCAACCTGCTGGCGCCGGCTTCAGGCATTGAAGCCCGATGCTGGAGAGCCGACCAAGCCAGCCTCAAGCGCTGATGCTGAGGTTTGATGCTGGCTCAGGGACCAACATGGGCCTCAGCCTCTGAGGCCGGACCGTCGGCTTGCGGCCCGATACGGCCTCAATTTTCGGACCCGCCACCCAGCTTAATTACCGACGGGGCTGTCCCAGAAGACCGCGACCCTCGGACTCGGCGATGAATTCGCGGAACACCCCTTTGTCTTGGCGGCGGCCCACGCCTCGCCGAGAAGTTCTAAGAAGTGGACGCCAAGGAAGGGTTGAAAACACAGCCCGGTGCAATTAGCCGACCGGCAGCCGGGCTCGGGGCGCTGGCGTCCGACGTGTCTGCTAATTGAAGCCGCCTCAATTTTGATGCTGGACTCAGCATCAAAACTGATGCAGCATCAAAAAAGGAACCGGGAGTCGGCTTCACCAGGTGAAGCCGCCTCAACGGCATATGCGCTCCCCCGGCGCACTGATCGACGCGGCATGAAAGTCAGCGCCGGGCCTCCGCCTCGCGCGCCGATGCGGCTCCGTTTATGATGCTCCCTCAAACCTCAGCTCTAAATCCCTGCACACCGGTTCAGCTTGTGGAACTTTTGGGCAAATTAGTTCAAAGAATCAAGGTTTTGTGGATTAAATTTTAGCTAAGTCATAATAAGTTTCAGGACCAAATACGCCAAAAAGTTCCTCGAACTGTGCTTGTTTGGACAAGGCCTTACTTTTGAGGCAGGTCTACACTGCTGCTAGCAAAAGTAGAAATGAGGACAGTTTTCATGGTAAGATCGTGAGATACATTTCAAACTCAAAAAATTTGCTGAATGATATTTGTACCTCAGCTAATTATGACTAATTTTTTTATTTTTTATATGAGAGATTTATATTTAAACCCAAACTTTGTTCATAATCGATCTAGGCGAAATTCAGTTTTATCCAAAAAGAAAAATTTGTCATCAACTGAATACAGCAGGGTTTTTCTTCCTCTAATTTTTGTATGAGTGAATTTTTTTTATTCAATTTATTTCAGGTCTTATTGAAACAGTTGGCTGCCCTTGATCTGATGGACAAGCAGCAAATTGTATCACGATTTGAAGAAGTGTACAAACAAATGTGGGTGAATAATGGTAATGAGGTCAGCAAAATTTATGCAGGGACAGGTGCAATACAAGGTGGCTCAAAGGTGAGCCTGGTCTCTTCTTTTTTCTTAACCACTGTATTCATACAAGTTTCCATTCTTTCTTTTATAATGGAACAGTTAACGCACATGCACGCTCACAATACTAAAATATTATTCTTTCACTAAGGATGCAATTTCCAACGTAACTCCACTGTTACGCTGCTGAAGGTTAGGAAGCAAAGTATGTAAACAAAGAATTGAATATGAAACAGATTGCAAGCTCCTACCCCCCCCCCCCCCCCCCCCCCNTGATTTGAAAAAATCTGGGGAAGAAGGTATTTTGCGCCGTGAAAAGTAAGCTCCATAAATTGTTAATTTTACCATGGTTAATGCCATTAAACCTCCTTTTTCCCAAATTACCTAACATGACTGTAATTCAGCAACAATTTTTAAGAAACTTATGTGGCTTTTCTCTTCCAGCTTATGGATGGTGCTAGATCTGCGGCAAGAACTATTCAAAATAATCTCTTGGACAATAGTAAACAGGAAGCCATAGATGTTTTATTATTAGGAAATACATTAAATAGTGAACTTGCTGATAGAGCACGCACGCTTCTAACTTCTAACATGTTACATGGTAAGTTTCAAACTTTGATATATTTTGCTGGTTCAAAAATGAAGGCTTTGTCTCTACCTCTAAATTCTGATATAACTGTCTCATCATCTTCATCCCCCTCCCCCACCCTAAGCTCATCATCAGATGGACTTATGAGTTTTCCACATGGAGTACATAGAGTCATAATGTAAGTGGTAGAGCTGGCGCCACTTTAAACATTTTCCAGGTCCCAAATTCCAAGACTCCTGTGTGACGCCAGGTCACTTTTTCGATACATGATCGATCGATTGTTTGCAATACACGAGTACCCGGCCATCCAATGTAAACAAAAAAAATAGGAATTACCATGTATTTCTTACCGCCATTTTGGATCGAACATGTATCGAAAAAGTGACCTAAGCTCGACGCACACCAGGCTCAGATCTCGTCGAGCAGAACATGGCGCCAGTTCTCCCATTTATATTATGACTCTCTGTACTCAATGGTTTCCCAACAAACCAAAATAATCAACACTTGCATGAGTATTAACAAGATTAGTTGACGGAATCGCTTGGAATTAATATTATTTGTTGTAAATCCAATTGACTGTAAATATGGCTTGCACTACCTGTGTGGTTGTTACTGCACGCCACTACAACATGGCTGTATTGCTTAACGGGGTCTAAATTACTTACATGTAAAAGTCAATACTTTTTCCCTCCATCAGCTCTAATCCGTTTACTGTGTTGTCAATGAAATATTTCCTTAAAATTTTCCAGCACCAACCAATGTACTGCGTGAAATGTGCAAAAGGTATACTGAATTCGTGAGTGCAGCAAGTCTGAGGGTGGCAGTCGGAACCTATAACGTCAACGGTGGTAAACATTTCCGAAGTGTTGTGTATAAGGATGCTTCTCTATCGGACTGGCTCCTGGATGCATATGACATAGCCAGTAAAAACTGTAAGTTTTGCGTTTGCCCACATTTTTAACTTATTAATTTATTCCCAGGTGTTTATAAAAGCACGTCATCATTGCAATGCACTGCAACACCAATCCTCACCAGAGGGCTTTCATAAAAGGCCCAGTCAAAGAGGAAAATTTCCTGTGAATCAATATCCATCGACAAGGACAATTTTACTCACATGCAATCTGACAATTTTGCAGGATGAAGAGAAAATTTTGCCAATTTAATTTTGAGGTTAGATGTGCAATATTTTTCTCACATTACAGCGCTCCTATGCAGAACTGGAAAAACTAAAAACATCAGCTTGCGTATTTTGCATTGTAGAATCAACTCCGGCAAAATCACTCACTTGTTTATGCCAAAATAGTCAGTTAGGCAGTATTGTTCCCCAGCCCTCAATATGTTTAAGAAGCCCAATTCTGATTCTTTCATAGTGTAAGCTTTCGGTTTGATGAAGATTGAGCTTTATGTTTACCATGAGAAACAGGCGTCCTCAAAAATCTTTTCGTTTCTTTCTCCGATATGCAAAAAATATTCTGTGTAAATGGATGTTATCAAAATGGTCCATTTTATCCTCTACAAATGAAATATAAGAGGTAATTTGAAAGAGAAGAACTAAATGAGGTATATGTAATTCTAGCTTTATCATTCGTATGTGTGCATAAACATTATAATTTAAAACCAAGTCATCAATGTAAAGAAGAACTGAAAAAATCATCTGAAGTAGAAAATGTTAAGAAAATTAAGCTTTCTGACTTTTCTAATGAAGTAACTTATCGTCTACAAGTTGAAGTTTCCAAAACTTTTAGAAGTAAAATAACTCATGTTAATCTGTTTTCAACCAGGGATATTTCCTAATCTTTTTAACTCTACACTAATCCAGCTTGTTAATCTAAGCTCTTTCTTTGTTCTATCATTCATGTTGGATTTTATTTTTTCCCATGCTTGGTGAGTGTTTTCAAATTTTTCCGCACTGTAATGTATCCCCTTTCCAAAAATTAAATGGATGGAGGAATTAGAGAAACTAAACATCCAAAGACATAAATTCAAAATTCTATAATTTATTTCAACCTGTCCATCACTCATAACCATTTATAAATCATTTTATATGATTGTAATGGGAAAAAACTAGACGCACTTTTCATAACCTTGTTTGATGGATTCTGTTTATAACTCTTGATCTTGAATTTAAGCAAAGTGGAAGACCTCTCAGTTTCAAGTTTTGATGGCTTAGTAGATCTTAGTATCTTTTTGCAAATAAATGTATCAATAAACCCTAGAAACATCCTCAAATTCCAATTTTCCTCCCTACCGACCATTTTGTATGTACGCTTTTTTACCACCTCAATTCTTTTAAACAGATTATTCTCTTCGCTTTCAAACTTCCCAAGCTGTAATTTTGTGTCTTTTGTTTTTTTTCAGTCCTAGTAAATGTTCAATCTCCAGGGAATCCCGTAGATATTTTTGCGATTGGTTTTGAGGAAATTGTTGATCTTAATGCAAGTAACATCATGGCAGCTAGGTAAGTTAACCAATTTCACAACTAGTCTGTTGCAAATGTCAGGTAGAGTGAGTATAAGAGTTGTTTCTAATAGAAAAAAGATTAAAAATCGCGATAAGCGCATGGGCAAAGTCTATAATTCATCAATTATCAATTCACCGATTACAGTCCGTGGAGATCTATATATTATTGTGCTCTGTACTTTAAAAAGTAAAAACTGTCTCATTACAGGGGCATTTCTGGTCTTTGAGGAATCATGGAACCAGTTTGACCCGTCTTTTTTTTTTTTTTTGAGAAGCTCGAAAATGTGCAACTTCTCACACAAAGTATCATATAACAAGAAGAAACTTCAGACTTTGCTAATACACTCATTGGTATTTTGAGCCATTTTTTTTCGTGAGACAGTTATCACACTCTTCCTGAAGTTTGCTCTATTCAGACCAATCCAGTATTTTTAAAAAAAAAATTGTAATTTTTGTGTAAGCTGCTTTGTAATTAAAGTAGTGTTAGGTTGGTATTATTACCTTTTCTTTTTATTTATTGTAAATACAGCAAAATTATATTGCATTTTTGGTATCTGAACGTACAACCCTTATCACACAAAATAAGACAAAGCAAGTGAAATACCATGCATGAAAGCCAAAATTAAAAATTAATGATGTTGAAATGACCCCTTCTTTTTCCATATTTATTCTCATTCAATGACACAATTTATCTTAATTTTTTAACAGTTAAATCTGAAGGAGATAATTGAAAAATTATAGGCATTCTTAAATGACAATTTAATTTAAACTCTAACCAAATAATTCATCAAGATCTCAGCTTTATGTAGTACCAAAAGGCTATCCTTTCCATGTTATGGTATATTTTATTGAATGAATGACAAATTTTTTTCAGCACGGAGAATGCAAAACTTTGGTGTGAAGAGCTTCAGAAAGTCTTGTCTCGAGATAATGAATATGTTTTACTAACTTACATCCAGCTGGTTGGCGTATGTTTGTTTGTTTTCGTCCGTCCAGAACACACGCCATTTATCCGAGATGTTGCTGTCGATTCAGTGAAAACTGGTTTCGGAGGAGCAACTGGTAATCATGGCATTTTATTTTTTACTGACTCTCGCTTGTTTGGATTGACTCGCGTATATATTCTTTTGTAGCACTAAACTAACGTTTAGATGTTTTTTCCTTATTCAAGCATACATTTTTTCTATGTCTGTTACGTAATCTTAAAACCGAGAAATAATCCAACGATGGAAAAAATGTTTCTCTCATAAATGTTCCAAATAGATTCTCCTTATTAGTCTCCATTCAAACTTCCTCCCCTTTTTTTTACCGACTGAAGCTAAATCAGGATATTAAAGACACAGTATTCAAGTCGTGGAAATTGTCTATCCAAATAAGAAATAGGCAACCAAATGTACATAGTAATCTGTCGAAAGGAACTCGATCAAGTTTCACGGATCGTCACATCTACATCATTCACTGACTTGAGCAGTGGACTTGGGTACCTTTAGTGCTGTCCCTTCAATTAGAAAAAAATATCCCCTTAAACTGGAAAGCGTTACCCAGAAAGACTATCCAGTCTTTTTTATTACATCATATAAAGAGAATATCAATGTTGAAACTCTCAAATTAGTGTCCGGTTTGCAGTGTTTTAAAATCCCCACTCCCATTTAATTTGTTTGAATGAGAACAAATCTTTATCATTCTATGTAATTTGTTTGAATGAGACAAATCTTTATCATTCTATGAAGTTTTCACAGAACTTTCTTGGCACAGTGATGAAAAATCTTGGAAGTTAGGAAGGATTAACGTCAAGTAGTTTTCCACTTACAAATTAAGTATGACAGAATGTTGCAAACCAAGATACGTGGTTTGGAAGTTTGGTCATCAATTTTCTAAATGATGAAAATCTCAACACTTAAAGTTCTGATAATTCCAGGACTTATCCCAAAAAAGAATTTTTCCCCACAATTACTCAATTTTTTCTTTCACTCTTTACTTTATCCATCCTCTCTGTATTTTTAACAGGTAACAAGGGCGCTGTTGCAATACGATTCGTTTTTCATGCCACATCTGTTTGTTTTGTTTGCGGTCACTTTGCTGCCGGACAGTCTCAAGTTGCAGACCGAAATGCAGATTATGCTGAAATTACCAGAAAAATCTCCTTCCCAATGGTTTGACTATTTTCAGTTTCCTCTTATCTTTATTGGTTTTAACTTAAATCACATATAGCTCCAGCTCCCTACAAAAGTTTTAGAGATGTGTTGAGAGCATATTTTCTCTTCTTTAGCATGTAGGAACATATCTTGATTGCGCTGCGTCAGTGTCTTTCACCAATTTTTTTCTTCCTTCAGGAATCCTATAACATGAATTTTTCTGAAATTTTCTGTTATTTTTCCTTGCCTCTGTGAAAAAAGTATGTATACTCTAAAATTTTTGGACAGATTCGTGCAACGGCTCCTCCGAGAAAAAATTATATCTTAATTAAATCTAAAAAATTAAAAAATAAATCTTCACAAATTTTTGTAGTTTATCATGGCTGTCATAGAAAATTAGAGATTCGTATTATCAAGATTTTGCAGTTTTTCGTTGATCAGTTTTCATGTAAAGCTAACAGAAAACTGAAAATCTGCAGTTTTACAATAAAATTACGGATAATATTTCATCCTATATTACTCAATTCCAGCTTACAAGTAATGGGACCATGTTTTTAACATCCTCTATCTTTGTTGCAGGGTCGTTCGCTTAATTCTCACGATTATGTTTTCTGGTGTGGAGACTTCAATTATCGCATTAACATGGATAAAGATGAATTGAAAGAACTGATAAAAAATAACCAACTAGAAGAAGCACTTGCTCAAGATCAGCTAAAGGTATTTGAATTCCCTTTCAGCCTTCTTTTTTACTTTTGCACCATTGAATAGAAATGGAAACTGTGCAAAAATGAGTGAATGTTCAAGAAACTCAGGAGCTCTTTTGTGCTCTTAATTGGACGTATTTCTATCAAACGGAACTGAGCGCCATAGGGGGAGGAAGGGAGAGGGGGGCTTGGATTGGTGGATGTTGCGGAACGCGATGCTTGCTCCGTCCTATACTCGCAATGCTTTTCCATGGTGCCTAGTTCCGTTTGATAGAACGCACTATCCAGGATTCTAAAATCCTCAAAAGGAACTCAAATTGGCGCTTGGTTCCGTTTAACAGAAATACGTCCAATTGTGCTTCAGTTCAAACCCTCATTTTCATGCAATTTTTCAACATTTTAAGAATAATTGCTCTTTTAATGAAATCCGACCCAACGAAGTCACTAAATCAGGTCATGACAACCACCAAAGGAAAGACAACCATTATAAAACCATTGTGATTCTACCTTGCCCCAAGCCAGGCACAGACAGCTGTCATATAAAACTCTGGCAATAGTTAACATGACAGGAATTTTTATTCATCTTTTGGCCTGATAAAAATGGAAAGAGCACAACATGGTAGGAGGAATCATATAAAGAAACCTCTCTCTTTTGAACCGTATTATTAACTATGTTCAAAATGTCATTTACAGCAACAACAAGAAGCAGGAAACGTTTTCAAAAACTTCATCGAGGGTGATATTACTTTTCCTCCCACTTATAAGTATGACTTATTTTCTGATGATTATGACACGAGCGAGAAGTGTCGTGCCCCTGCATGGACTGACAGAATTCTATGGAAAAGAAGAAAACATCATCCCGACTCAGGTATATTTTATGGTCCTTTTTCTCTCCCTCAAACTCTTAGTTTTAAACTTTCACATAAAACTTCCTCAAGCAAGTCTATTAGTCTCAGCAGAATTCTGTGATATTTCTCAACTTTTTCTATAAACTACAACGTAGAGCTTTGAAAATATGTTTAAGTTAATGCTCCGCAGTCCTTCCATCTTTGATAAGTTTTTCCTTCTTTTAAAAAACTTGTTTTCGATTTATTCATCAGCATCAACAAAGAGCACTATCCTTAAATGTTTTAAAACCAAGCATCGGTAAGATGCTCAAATTGAAAAACATCATGCCAAGTGACACGCGTTATCTCCTAAAGAAGCCATCTCTTTTACTTTCCTCCCTTGAATTTTGTCATCGAGATTGTACTTGGGATGATTTTCAGACTTACCTCCTGATTGGAGCCATGGCAGACTGATTCATTACGGGCGGGCAGAACTGAAACAAAGTGATCACCGTCCTGTGATTGCAATTATCGATATCGAGATTTACAAGGTGAACCCTGATCTGCGGGCGAAAGTCCTGAAAGATGTCATCCAGGACCTCGGCCCTCCTGACTCAACCATCATCGTACAGGTCTGTCTTTGGTTTCTTATTCAGCAGTCTTTGTAAAACTCAGCAATACTCATGGGTTGAGCAGATGAGCCCTCTCTATTCAGATTTTGGATCTATGACTTAGATGTTTGTATACAGCATGATAAAGTTGTGAATCCTCCCATTTAAATTATATAAACGTTTATTTTTTGACAAGAGACTAACCCCTAAGAAACGTGGGCCAAACTGTATGTAACATGACACTAGTCCCCAAATGAGATTGCTCTTTATAGATTAAATCACTGGGGCCCACAAATCGAGCCTGTTAGAGAGCGCAAAGCATCCTCTGGGGGTTAGGCAGTGTGCCCCTTTGTAAAAAAATAAGATGTTGCTGATCTCTCTGCAATGTAGTTCGTTTTGATGTCTAAAAATCATTAAAAAATATTCTTTTTTAGCGGTTATCAGTTACCTCTACGAGCTTGTTGCAAATTTTTCATCAATAGACTAATGGCACTGAAGGTGCTAAAGACATATGATTCTTTATGAAAATATTTAGTCTCAACAAAAATGTAAATAAAAGGTGAACGTATTTTTGTATGTATTGCAGGTGGAGACAGATGAAGAAGAAAATGTGTTTGAAGAGTTAATGCCAGCTTTACTCCAAGAGCTATCGCAAGTTGGGGAAGTTGTTTTAGTCAGATTTGTAGAAGATACGATGTGGGTCACTTTCAGAGATGGACAAACTGCTCTTGCTGCGGCCAAAAAAGCCAACACTCAGGTCAGACCTTTTCCCTTAAGATTATTATTTGTCAAATATAACAAAAATAGCAGAATACCCAGATCTATAGTTTATGTAAGCAGGATCGTGAAGTGGGAAAATCTTTTGAAACGGCTCAAAAGTTATCTTGTAGAAAAATTTTTATATTTCTTTCTACCTGCATATCCGCTGTGGATCCCTTAATCTACCTTGATAGATGTTTTTTTGAACACGCAATGTGCAACAAAAGCCATGATAGGCGGCTCATCATATTTTTCAGCCCTGCTTTTCTCAACATTAACACACAGAAAGTTGGATTTTAAAAGCTCACCACTCTCAGGAGCTTTTACAGAATATCATATCAAATAACATCAAAATTCAGCAGGCATTGAATTCTTCTTGGGTTTTCTCTGCAAGGTCCCTCAGGTTTAATGAAATATTATTACCATGTTCATGCGTGTCTCCAACTCTGTTGCAGGTGTGTGGCTACAAATTACATTTAAGTCTGAAAACTCCTGATTGGGTTGACCGAGTCATGCACGAGCTAGAATTTTGCTCTGCCAATACAGTATCTCTCTGTGATTCGTTTTCAAACCTCTGTGCCAGCTCTAACACTGTTTCTGGTAAGTTACCTTTCCAACCCAAAATAATTTCGTTGAACAGAAAGAGGGCTCTATGATAACAACTGTTTTTAAAACATTTAATAAAAAATTTTCATTGCCCCTCTATAAAATCACCTATTGCTACATATCAATAGCTAAGATGCGAGATCACATATCTCCGTTTGCGACGTTGCAGACTTCCAGTCATACTCTATTTTTTCCTCGGAAAACAAGTCAACGTAATTTTTTGAAAACTTTCTTAAGTTTTCTTTTCTGTTAGTAGAATATTCTGTTGAATTTCAAGCCATAAAGCTGGCTTGTTCCTCCTCGAAAAAATAAACTAGGAGCAGAGATTTGGAAACACCGCTAATGTCGACTGCAAATGCATTTTTGGTTCCTTGTTCCGTGAAGCCAGCGCTGGTCAATAGCTACCAATATTCTTCAAGCTGAAGTTGGCACCCGCTTGAGTAGAGGGCTACAACTGCTATATATCAACTTGCTGTGTGACAGAAGATTATTTCAAGATTTCTTGCCAGTTTTCTAACTGCATCAACTTTGCCTGTTTTTGTGGTTTTATGGAACCAGCTGCTGTCGATTCCTATTGAATGGTGTGGCACTCATTGTATTAAACACAGAAACAAATAAGTCATCATCACTTTAATTTGTAATATTAATGTTATGTGTTTTCAATTGTTTAGATCTCAGTCCAGGTCACAGAGCTGTGGATCGGTGCAAGTCCCCCTCAAGGCCTGCTCAACCGCCAAGACCTAAAGTCAAGGTAATCAATAATTCATTTTTTTCCTTGAAACTGAATTTTTCGGTACGACTAATATTCTGAATCACATATTTAACCGCTTAAGTGTTGCAAACACCGTCCTGCAGAAAGGGAGGAAGGCTGGCAGCGGCCCTCAGGTGAATGCTAGAGAAAAGCAGAGATGTTACGAAAGAAATAAAACTGTAGGGTTGCCGGCAGTCTGGAAATTCAGGAAAGTCTGGGAATCCATTGGGATATTTAGTGCATTTCTGACACATCTATGTATTACTGAAACATATCACTGATCTTCCAATTGTTAACCTATCTTGTCATTTTTAGTGTTTGTCATTTTTTAACCAGCCACTGAATGATTTTTTCTATCATTCGATCCCTAAACATGGAAATTTTGTCCAAATTTATCAAAAGACAGTGTATCCAAGAAAAATGAAATAAAATGAGTAAATAAGCAATAATGAGCAAATAAAACAATTTTAAAAAAATGAAATAAAGTGAAATAAATAAAAAAGAATACAAGCGGAACTTTTGTTCGAAGGTCAGGGAATTTGAAGATGAAGAAATCGTAGCAAACTTGAATTGTAACCCAAGCCTTTTCTTGTAATTTTAACTGACAATGAGCCCCTTGTATGTTTATGTTCACTAGGCTGGCGTTTTAAGCATCCCCGTGAAAGAGCCCCCTCGACCACCACCTCCATCTGATTATCAACAGCCGATTTCCGGTGGTGCATTCCTGCGAGATGAGCTGGAAGCTACCACACAAAACGACTCTGCAATCTACGAAGAAATAGTGTCGGAAGAATTTGAGAGTGCCCCTATTCCCTCTGGACCTCCACCGCCACCACCTGTGATATCTAACCCTCCGCCGCTCCCTCATCGCACCCTACCTCCACCACCGATCCCCAGCCGCGAGGCCCCACCTCCCATCCCGGCTCGTAGCGGGGGTCCTCCACCTCTTCCGGCGAGACCTGTTTCTCGACCCAACTAAGCTTCAAGCATTCCTCAAAAAATTATACTCACCTGAACACGACTTTTTTTGAATTGGAATTTATAGATAAATCCAGGCGCAGTGCAACTGTTGTCTCAAATTTTGTCTTTTTCTGAAAGTTCGAACTTTTCCGATTTGCCGACAACAAATTTTAGACTAAAAGTAGGTATCTTTTTTTCATCTAATGATAAAAAAGACACGTAAAAGTAAGCAAGGAGCACCTTTTATTTTTTTGTATAAAAAATAACTTAATAACTTACAAAGTAGTTCAGCGGTAGAAGATTTAGTTTGATTTCCTGTGTATCATATGAAGTTGAATTTTGACATTTTGAAGTCATGTGCGGACTTCACAGTAGATAAAGGAGTTTGGTGAAGAGAGGTCAAACAAAATAGTTGCAAACTTGGCAAAATATATTTGAAGATCATTAATTTAATTTTTGTAAAATTCTTGCTTGGCATTAGTTTGATAAGACCCCTGATAATAATTCAACTTACATTTATATTTTTCGTGTTTTTAAAAAATAAGTACTTATGAAAATGTCTGCTGGCAGTTATTTTATGGAAAAGTTTGGACACTCTTATCTTCCGAGGTGTTCCAGAGGAAATAACTCAAACAAGCCATAGTTTTTATTTTTATTTTAACTTTGATTGGGCTTTCTCAAGCAACCGTATGAAATGAAAATCTTGCCTGATATTCCATGATCTCATCTGGAAATTCTATGTTCCTGTTTTTATGAATTCCATGATGACTGCTTTATTTGAAGTGTGCATAGATAGTTAGGCCAAGTTTGAGCAAAAATTGACTGAATCGATGATTAACTTTGGAATGGTCACTTCTATACACCTAACATTATAACCTTTGTCTCAAAACTACCTTATTTTTTGTCATTCTTCGGGACAAGTGAGGATTGCATCCATGAATGAAAATGTCTCTAGACACTAAAGCAGTAAATGAATGGTGTTTTGAATTTGAATATTTTCTTACTTAAAAATTTTTAAAGATCGCATTTGTATCATTTTGATGTACGACAGATGAACCTTACCTAAATTTAGCCTAACGTCTATGCAACTATATCAAAATTATTTGCTTGGCATTGTACCCTCAATAACAATGTATCTGCTATAATCATTGTTTTTAGATCATATCTTTACATCTTTCTATCTATTCCAAGTCATGAACGATGATTCCTGTTAAGTTTGTAATATTTAGTATTATTGTACGTATGATGATTTTTGTTTAACTCCGTGTATAGTGTCTGTTTTTGTAGACATCGTGTAAATTAATATTTAAGTCAAGTTTTTTGCCTCCTTTTGGGCTCTTTGATTCCTCTTACTTTTTTTTATATTTATTTATTTATTTTTTTTTTGGTGGTACCTACCTAAGTTTCTTTAATGGCAAAGATTCCCTAATTGTGTCCACACATTCTTTGTTTGGATTAGTTGCAAAAAACTAAGTCTTCGTGAATTCAGAATAATTTATTTGACAAATGAGGTACCCTTCTGTTATTTTTTTTCCTCAGTTTTTTTTTTTTTTTTTTCCTCTCTTATTTTCCTGCATAAGGGAAGTTCAGATAATAGGCTAATTTTGTTCTCAGCTGAATTTTTCAGAATCTGTCACAAAAACTGTGACATTGACGCGTGCATGGAAAAATATTGGTGCTTTACATTCCTCAACTATTGGAATTCTAGATTATTGCAACATTGTTAGGCATCCTTTGTCAGCTGTTATAACCTTCCCATCTGATGCCGTTCGGAAATTCATATTTCTGGTAAATAATAAGTTCTTTATCAAACCCCCTTTTGTATAATGTAAGAAAAAAATGCAAAAACACCAAGGTGATGAATGATAAGCCCTAAAAAAAGGAAATAAACGATAGATCATTGACTGAAACTCATATATATTTTAAAAAAGGAATGGCGCTTCTCAAAACCTTCATGGTTCTATCGTCAGGGCCAAAATTGACTGCGATGATAGACATTATGTAGGCTTTAATTTGTTCCTCTTTCAACAAAAATGAATGTGAGTTTAAATTTGATTTTTCTTGCTCTGTTAATTTCATTCTGATGAGTTGATTCTTACACTTTTCATCCTGCAAGTATACTCTTTCCTTTCCTGAAGTCCAGAGTTTCAATCGTAATTACTTATTACTTATTCCTTTTTGATGCCTAAGAAAGAATACTGCTGAGCTTTAATTAGAAAACCTCATTTCGGAGCTACGAAAACATTATCTCTGACTTTAAAAATGAGGAGCAGATTATTGTAGCCAATTCAGCGCACTCCTGTCTTATTCTCCAAGAAAGAACAAGAGATTTGTTCATTTCATAATGCAAAGTACATCTACGTTTTAGGAAAGTAAATCACTAATAACCACATTGTCAATGTTGTCTCCTAGACAATGTTTCATCAAGTGTAAAAAATTAAATCATTGTCTGGGGTGTGTTTGATCAAGAATATTTTGTTAAATCTCGGTGGCTTCAGATGGCTAGGTGCTGTTTTTCTGACTTCTTTCAATTTACTTATTTGTTTGTAGATTTAAGTATATTTTCTCCTATTGATGATGATCTTTCAGTTCAAGGGATAAAACATTACATTCCCTAGTTTTTTAATTAACTCAACTGTACCTGTTCCTTTTTTTCTTTATCTTTAAAAAAATTTGCAACATCAGCCATATCTAAAGCTCTCTGTGAATTAAATACTATCAATAGGGGAAAAGAAAACTTTTTTTTTTTTTTTTTTTTTTTTTTTTTTTTTTTTTCAATATCATGTAGTCTCAAAGACGTTTTAATGCATTTCACACACAGAAAAAAAAATTGTTCATTTAAAATAGGAATTCTCTAGCAAGTCTCTCTCGCTTTTCTTTTTTCTGTGGTGAAGAGAAAGTTGAACGATTTCAGCAACGTTGCCAGTGCACTTATATATTTTCTCCCTACTTAAACTGGTCCAGTTAAAGTGCAAGCAAAATTATTAATCGTGCACGTTCTTTGTGTCATAATTATTCAACTTCAGTTGAACAAAAAATCTGATGTTATAATAGTAAGATACTCTCTTTACTTACATTTTTTTCTGTGAGACCTTCAGAGTGTAGCAAACCCTCTGGTCGTTGTGAACACAGCGGAGCAGAGAGGTCTTATAAGTTTTAAACTGCCAATAGAAAATGATTTCACCAGTTATCTGAACCTTGTCACTGCAAATCGATGGTATACCAAACTATGTATCTCGGTTTGCCACGCTGCAAACTTCCTGTCATACGTTGTTTTTAAATGGAAAACTACTCAATAGTAATTCTTAAAAACTGCCTTGATTTTTCTTCTATGTGTGAAGAAAATTCTGGAAAAACTTCAAGAAATGATGTTGATTTGTTAGCCTTTCGTACAAGAAATAGAAGCAGGGATTTTAAAACACTGCAAACGAGATATGTTGTTTGGGAGTTTCACCGCCAAAATCTCTTAATGGTGGCCATGAAGATTGTCTGCCCTTTATATCCCATTCAAGCAAGCATTTAAATTTACAAAGTCCAAAATGTTGCCTGTTGTTGTTGTAGACTTTATTTTACTATCAGAGTCTGTATTCTTGTTTTGCTTAATCAAACATTAGTCATTTCAGTTTTAATCGTGTACCTAGCTAATCCATAGCTGTAAAGCAGCATATTGTGCAGAAACCTTTAATTGTGAAGATGAGGGTGCTGGAACCCCCCTAATAGGAAGCTAAAGTTTTGAATCTTCCCAGAAAAATGGTGTTTTAGTGATGAGAGTCATCACCAGTTATTTCTCATTTTTCCGTTTGTAATCATTCCAATAATATTTAGTTTCCTTGAGACTTTCTAAGCACCCTCATGTCAGTGTGTGCATTGATCTGTTACTTAGTGTAGAAAAAAAAATGTCAAAAAGGAAAAGACACCCTTTTTATGGGCCTGTGGCCCTTGATGATTCGGGAACTAAAGTTATATGTATGGATTCTAAAAATCTGGTCCATTAAATCATTATAAAAACTCTAATTCAAGTCCGGGCAGTAGTGTAAATGTGGAACGACAGAGGGAATTCCCCCCAATCTCACCTCCTCTAAATCTCTACTAGATCTTTATTTTATGAATGCGAGTAATTGGTGCGCTTCTTTCAATGCCCTCCTCAATTTTTCCGTTTTTAATAAAATCAAAACCGATTTCCGTAAATTAGCAGGCCTGAGGTGAAAATTAAACTGAGGACTATCTTGCTGGTATGTCGTGTCCGATTTCCACTCAATGGAATGAGTTCTTTGGTGTTTTAACACTGATGAAGAGTTGATCTACAACTAGATTTTGCAGGAAACCCAGCAGAATAGATGGAAGTCCTATGAAGGCGTTAATGTATGACCAGTAAAATTCATCGACTTAACTTCGATTCCAGTATTATTAAGGGCTAAATGCTTATTTAAGGTGTCCTTGTTCCTTCGCAGTAAGTCAGATACAAATAAAAGTATTGTTAATATATCACTGCTGTCTTTGAAATTTGGCTTTGGAACATCCTCTTTAATAACTTTTTTTACGCCCTAAAGTATTGAAAATATCATGTTATCCAAAAACTGTCTAAGCATTAAATAGACATATTTATGCTGAAAGAAACCATGTTGCAGGCAAAGTACATGCACATAGTTCTTTTTGGCATGAGTACATCCGAAGTGCAATTACATAATCCGGTATTGACAGTATGGAAGGGATGGAACTAAAAACAGCACCATGAGTTATAGGTTTTGCTTGGGAGGAAGTTTAAAAATTTAATGGCTAAATGCGAAAGCGCATCTCAATTGCTATTTGAGAAAATCTCCGATCGTGTTTTATTTTTTAACAGAAAACTGATCATTATGTTTTCTTGCAATTTCATGTCATTTTTTTTTTTTTAATTAGTGAGGAAACCTCAAAGGATTTATCTCAGAAACTAGATGTTAGTTTTCCTCTCAGAAAATAAATATGAGCTGAAACTAAAGCAACATCCAACCTGAGATACTAATTTTTCGACTTGAGACATGGATTTGCTCCTATCAGAGAGCTCCTTCAAATTTTCAAAATATAATTTTGATATACATACATATGAAGTCAATATCACACATTTTGAGAAAATCATCCATCACCAGTCTAGAAAATCCTGAAAAACTAAAAGGTGCCCCCTTAAAGATTTCTCCTAGGGAAGGATTTAAGAGACTGAAAATATGTTCACTAAGTTCCTTGATTTTACATCAGTTGTCTACGTTTTAGATTCAAATCTCTGTTATCTTGAGCTTTATCAAAGATGCAAACAATGGATGGACGGTGTACATAGATCACTCTGTGCCTATCCAACAAGCCATGAGAGAAAGCAACTTTTTATAAGAAAATTTCAGAAAGAATTGTTTTAAAATAGAAAATTTATTTCAAGTTAATTTTACAAAAGTTAAAGCATACAATCCTCAGTCGACAGTGAGCAAAAAGAGAGAGAGGAGGGGGGAGGGGATGGATTTACGTTATTAGAACCTTAATCTGGATGTTCTTTTGGGACGGAATGGCTTGAAAAGATGAAATTAATTTGATCATCACCATTCAGGCGCAATCAAGTAATGACGATCTGCAACTGCAAGATTAATCAGGAGACTAGAAAGACGATTTTTTTAAAAAGCCAATTCAGAGTAAATCAATAAGTCTGATGCTAAATTTTACACTGTCAGTCTAGTCAAGGAAAAATTGCAGCTGAATATTCACAGGATCATGCTGCAGAAGTGACTATCCAGGATTTATCACCGGAAAAAATATCTGAACCTCTAAAACCTTTAGTAGAGGTTCAAGTTGATGACCTGTCAGAATGGCTCAAGTACTAAAGAACAGTTGACGCACTATTTGACCGTATTTCTACCTGTGGGAAAATAACTTTTGGTCTTAGAAACCTATGCAAAAATGAACAAGTTGTGTCATTTATACAGAGGGGTTTAGTCATATATTCCGAAATGTCATAGATCATTCACCTCACTCATTATGACGCCAATTGACGAGACTCTTTGATTGAATGATTCCTAATCTTTACCGGACATATCATACGAGTTGAGAGAGAAATTGTGAGATATTTTGTTTTGAAAAAGTTAACACTGTTTACAAAAAACTTGAAAAACATAATTTTTCAGTTGGAAGTTCTTTAGTTCAACGTAAAACCTCTTTAAACAGAATGTGAAATATTGATGCGAGTTGGGAATCTTGTGATCACAAAAATGGAGCAAAAATTATATTTAAATTTCATGGAAATTACATTTTTTCTTTGCCTTTAAAAGCCTTCAATTAACGAAGGAAAGTGGGGAGAAGTCAAAATAAACCCAAGAAAAAATTGTCTCTAACTGGCAATTGAGCCACAAGTCATGGATTTTTTAGGTCTGTTAATTTTGATACTATTTCGTTCAAGTTGATAAGGACTTTCGAGAAATGAAACAATTCAGAAATTTGACTTTTTGGAGACTCTCAGGTTTGCAGTTCTGTTTTTTAATTGAATCGTGAAAACCGCTAGTGTCCGTTTTCCCAATATTGTGTTTTTTGGGTTGATGATACTTTTCAGAGTTAGATGCAGCAATGAAATGATGTTAGTACTCATTTTAGAGTTATTTTAATAACGAAACAAGTCTTTGCACCACTTTCATGGATTTATCAACTCTTGAAAAGTATAATTGACATAAAATAACTGAAAATTGAAAAAATGAACATTAGCGGTTTTTGTAAAATATATTCCAATTGCTACCTTCAAATGGAAAGCCCTTGATAGTGAAAGTAAATGGTTGCAAGAATGTACATCTGTAAAATAGACAATGCACTTTGCGGTGAAAACAACCACTAGCTGAGCAAGTGCAAGACAGGCAGTATGATAAGATTAATTTAAACCTTGCTGCTAGAATAATTTATTAGGCAGCTCAGGATGAATATGGACTGATACTTGGGGTCCAATATTCCAGAAATGCATCAACATGAAAAATATTTTTAAAATCCACAGAAATTGTCATAATTGGTACTCTCGTAACAACTAAATACTATGATTCGGGGGGTCCCCCCTCCACCCCGGAGTGTTTTTTTTTAAAGAAAAAATTTAAGGGTGTCTTAATTTTGAAATGTATCTCACCAGTTCTCATCTCCCGATAAGCTCAAATAAATGATGCACACATCTGGGAATCAAAATAAATTTATCTCCCCTAATTCAGAAAAATATTGGAGGCTACAGAATACTCTTTTTATCAAAGCAGACCACTCATTAAGGTGGCGAGAAACCTGCTTTTGAAATATACAAAATCAGAAAAAAGATGCAATGAGATTACAAGCTCAAAACCGAAATGACTGTGTACTTTTTTTTTTGTGTGACGGCAAAAAATTTATTGGAATATATTTCATTTTCAGACTCATGTATTCTACTCCCTCTTTAAAAGATGTTCTTTAAATTTTTTTTTTATTTTTTTTTTTGAAGCCAGGTTTCAGGTTACAGTAACAGAACTGTTCAGCTTAAGTTGGAATAAATGAGCTGGGACCTATGACTTGAGCAGAAAAGTAAACAAAAATGTTAGGATTGATGTAAAGGCATGACGAATAAATAGTACTACATATGTACTCTTGCTAGATTTACCTTTGAGAGTAAACAAACTATAAAAAATACTTAAGTGGATCAAGGTAATTTAAGGAATTCAAAGGTGAAAGGGCACATTTATGGAGGAACGATGTTAGTTATCTAACTAAAATTCTCGGACGATTCATCTCGGATGAAGTTTTAAATCAAACAATTCATTTCTTTCCACAAGCTGGCGAGTCCTTACTCACTTCAGTTGAGAGTATAAGGATAAAGAGGGCTTAGAAAAAACTCTAAAACCATTTCTGAACTTAAACCATTTTTTCCCCTTTCTTTTTTTGCTCCTGGGGTGAGGGCTGTTTTAATGACGTCATGGTCATTTCATCACCACACTTGTAAACAGGAGAAAATCATAATGAAAGATACTTTTACAATCTTGCTTCAATTTTTTTTTAAGCTTGCAATTGAAATACATTCCAACAAGGAAAAAATTTGCAAGTCACAAAAAGAGTTAGCAGACCAGTTTTTGGTGTGCTACCTAAGGCTACTTTCGAGAAAAACTTAACGCTGGGTTTCCAGGTACTTGTCAGCTCAGTCCGACTTTGAATTGAATTTTTCAGGACTGACAGATTGAGCTGCCTGTGCTAAAGTGTTGAGGTTGTCGTTGAGGTATGAGTCGTTGGATTTGTCTTCAGATTCAATGAGGTTGGCAGCTTTGCCTAACGCTAGGAGCCCAGCACATTCTTCAGCTGCTTCGTCTCGAACGTTAAATGTGTGCCTGGGGAGTTCTTGTGTGATGAAGTATAACGTCCTGAGAAAAAGCAGTTAAGGAAAAATTCCGTGCAATCATTTTGGATGAAATAAGAATGAAGAAACTTTGGAATCTCCTGGGATTTTTCAACAGATTTTGTTTTAATAAAACCCTGAGAAATTTGAAGCCGTTTTTTTTACTAACCATTTAATACTGGTATGAAACAATTTGCAGTTGTCAGCCTCAGTGGTGTAGTGGTCAAGGCAGTTTGCTGCCAACTTTGAGGTCCCGGGTTCAACCCCCCGAGGTGCCCGTGGATAACTATGCTTTTCCAACACCCTGTGACCCTTCGAGGTAACAGGGTGTGGGAAGGACATAGTCACCCAGTAAGTAATCCATCTGCATTGTTCAACTGGGTTGTGAAAAAATCAGAGATCACTATTAGTATGCACGACTACCAGCGTAACTTATCGGTGGAGATTGAAACAACACAGTCGAATTCGGTGGAGGCATGTGCTCCGACAGTCCTCACTCTGTAGTGTCTACCAACATCGTTGATACAACCTTCGATTGGCTTATCAGACGCAGGGCCCGCAGGGCCTTACAGGAATATAGAATGAGTCAATAGTACAAAGTTAAGAAGGACAATCCAACTTCGGGGTGCACCACGACAGTAGCCAGTTGCCTTGCCCCCTTGAGGACGCCTCACCTGTGAGCCCGGCCCTTACTTAAAAAAAAAAAAAACAATTAGCACCAAAAATTTTAGTTGAGTAGAAAAGTGAATTTTTCCAAGTTGTCGCTGCTTCTACTTCCTTTCTTGGTAGTACATTTATTCTTGCACTTCTTTGATTCGTTGCTCTCTTATTTTGGCGAAAACTTCAACACAAAAGAACTAAAGATGGAAGACAAATGATAATTTATAAAAAGTGTCAAACAAATGAAGAATAAAGGATACGTTTTTTCAGCTTTTTCCGTTTTAACTATATGAGGTATTAAAACTTTGTCCTTGAACGCTTGGATTTCTGACTCAAATTCTGCCCAATCTAGAGCTTCATGCATTCCATCCGAGCCAAATCTTTTATTATATGAGTCGTAATGCACCTGGAATTCAAACAGAAGTTCAAAAGTAGAAATATTTCTTAATTAATTAGGGCTATAAGAATTATATATGTAGATATGTGAGTGAATGGAGAATTTTCGGCTATCCAAAAAACTAGTATGAAAATAGAATCTGTGCTCTCTTACTAATGGCCTTCAAACCCAGGAAAAAGTTGTTAAAACTTGAACATCAAGGAACTGTTACATTTTATTTGATGAATTAATATGATTTAGTAAGTACACAAAAAGAACAAGAATAAAACCTTTGAGACATTATTTTCCATTGTAGAGAAGAATCTAATGCAATTACTGTTTTTGAAGATTGGACATGACAGATCGATGTGAAAGGAGAAAGCCAAGTTGCTGAATGTTAGAAATGTAAAAAATTAGGAACCATAAACGTCTTGGACTTATGAAAAATTGATAATAGTCAAGGTTTTTTTTAAAATTTTAAGTTCCATTAAATTACATATTTTTTTGTTTGAAAAAAAAAAATGAATAAAATCTTAGAGTTAACTATAAAGTTTGATGCAATGTGCTAAACCTCGTCTTGGCGATTGTAAATTTACAGACAAAATGTTCCTAAAATTTGGACCAATAAGATTCATTGGTAGGATTTATTTCCATACTCAATCCAAGGAATTCATTGAATTTTCAGGGTGAGTTTGCGGCATTTGCCTACTTCAGAATCCTTCCATAACTTTCTTTGAAAGAACATTGTCCGTGCACATTTGAAAACACACATAAGTGCAGACATACCTGTTCTAACATTAAACCTAAGGCAGGCGCAGTAGGAAGATCCAGTTTCAACGTTTGGAACGCTTTAGTCATCGTTTCAACAGATGTGATGCCCCGAGATATCGCCATGACCAAGCCCACCATTTTACGAATTTGGTGCAACATAAAACTTTGACCTGGAAAGGAGGCATCAAAGTATTCCAAAATACAGTCCAACTTCAATGACTCAATTTCGCAAGGCTAAGTATTCCCTTTCAATCAAAGGATTTTACTAAAAATGGGACTTTTGAAAATGAATCACACGTCCAAAAAAGAGAATTTTCAAGAACAAAAATTACTTTAATAAGATAACTGGTTCTTTCAGAGTTGAGAAATTCTAATGGGTGATAATATTGGATTCAATTCTTCCAGGCAGAGCTCATGCCATTTTCCAAAGCTTAACTCATGTCATTTCTCAAGGCTTGACTCATGCCATTTCTTGAAGCTATGCCGTGGATTTCAGAAAAGAAAGATTTGAGGATGACTCATACACCAAACGTAGTAACTTGTTGAACGATAGAAACTTTTTTAAAATGAGTGTGCTCAGTAATTTTTTATTGTTGCATTTTTGGAAAATAGAGATTGCATTCGATTCACAAAAAAATTTCCTGGATTTTTCAGGACAACACTGACTTACAAAATTCAAGTTCAAAGCTGCATGTTTTGAGCTCTCATTCAGATGTTCGTTGTCAAAAAAGCCAGAACGGTGTCTGAAAATATCCTTCTGGCTCCTGAGGCAAACTGGCGCAAAGCCAGATCACTACCTCTCCACGATCTCTGGTCCATGCAAACATTTTCAATGCACAGCTGCACAGACTATACATCAAGATAGAGTCACTACATGGTTGAGATCGTAGTCACAACAAAGAAAATACTTTCAGAGGTCACCTTGACTTTCTTGACAATGTGCACAAGAATATGAGCTCAAAATATGCAAGTATGAACTCATTTTTTGAGGGTTAATATTGTTCAAAAAATCCTGGAAAAATGCTGTGAGCAAAAAGCGAAGTGGTCTAATTTAAAAAATTCTAGTACTAAAAATTACTGGACAAGCCCGTTCTTTCACTTCGTAGAAACGCCGTCTTCAAAATGCTGTAACTCTGCAAATTGAGCTCAGATTGGGTGTGTTGGATAGATAATTAGCCAATCTGCAATCTTGCACAAACAACGTTGCGCTAGCTTATTTTCTTAGTCCACACAAGAGACTCGTATCAAGATTTTCGAGAAACCCCATATATTCGTCCATTCAAGTAAGGCATGTCAGGGAATGCTCTGAAAAAATTGAAAAAGGAGCTCTTTTTTCCTTTAATTTTCGAGTTTAAAATTCTATTGTGTCATACCCTTCCAGGTAATTTATCAACTTGAGAGGAAATTTCCCTGGAATAACAATGAAGACACTTAACCAATTCATCTACAATACATTTTAAGTACAAAAAAATCCTGAGGCAACTCATTACTATCTTATTCTTGTTCCTAACACTGACTTAGAAATACATGACCATTTAAAAATTACAGGGGAAAACTCACCTTTCACAGTGATTTCCACTAATTCTAAACCATCCTTCATGTAGGGCTCACTACATGCTATATGTTTCATATACCTATTACAACTTGGATCATTGGGCCTCCTAAAAGCAGCAAAGAAACAGGAAAACAATAAGAAACAATAGAAAAAAGTATCAAGATTATCTAAAAACAGGAATTAATTTTAATACTAGAGTTTTCTGTGGATAATTTTTTTGAAATACTCGGAAAATAATGCAATTTCGTGAGCCTTTTTTGTGTCCTAAAAGTTTTGAAGAATTGATGTTACGTAGTTTTCTATTTAAGAAATAAAGTATATGATACAATGGTTGCAAAATACAAACTGAGATCCGTGGTTTAGAAGTTTCACTGTCAATTTACTGCAGCCAAATGAATGTTCTCGTCACAGGCTCAGTGCGCCTGATTAAATAGTACTAGGGACCACATTTTGGAATATTTCTTTAGAGCATACCTAATTATACAATGCCTGTTCTGAATGAAAAAATTACAAACTGCTGACACAGGTACATTGTGTCATTCCTCTCCAAAATTCTTTTTTATTTCTGTAACATCAGATGTAACGTCAGAATAAAAATTCACTAAATTATGAAAATAGACATGGCCTGAAAAAAAGTGACTTACCTTTTAGCGGTGAAATTATAAAAACATTTAGTTCCTTCGTACATCTTAAGTATATTATTGACATTAGACAAAGAATCAGGGTCTATTCTGTATTCTTCGGAGGGTTCTACATTACTAGGAGCAAATGCAAATGATGGACATGTATATGAATATGTTCGACCATCACATGAATTCTTGCTATTGAAGCCCTTCGTCACCCGCTTCATTCCAAAAATTCTAATCTGCTCTGGCAAATGCTGCGCAATCGATTTGATATCCACATCCACAGCTACATTACGGCCAAAGAAAAAAAAGACACTTTAAATTAGGCTGGAAAGTGAGAATGAGGAGAATTTGCGCCAATAAAATTAACAGTTGTTAACTTACAACGATCGCGCGATAGACCGTTTTACGTACCGATTTTTATAAACCCTGAATGGCGAAAAAAACCCATTTTGAGAATACCAAAAATGGGACCAGATTGAAGTGATATTTTTGGCAGGCTCTGATGATGTAGCCAGATGAGGGAAATTGCATTTGCAAATTGGCTGAAATCAGCTTTGGACTTTGCTGTGCTACATCAACTCAACCATGGGCTTATGATCGGACAGATTTTGACCAGCTTTCTCTCCCCTCGGAATATTTTTTTGGACTTTTCAATGAACTTTTTGGCTTGTCACAAAATTTTACACTAAGAAAACTACACTGCAACTCTGTCAAAATTCTTTGCTGCTGCCCCATTATTAAAATACTTACAGGTAAAACTTGAGATTTTTCCTTATCATACACAAGAGTTCTCCTAATTGGACAGCATTGGGTGAGAAGAAATTGACTTTTTGGGCTTCGTAGGAGTTATTGCAGACGAACCAGAAACAGAAATTCATTTTTGTGTAAAGAAACTTGATTGCTGAAGCCCCTGGTTGAAATTTCATCCTTTTTAGAAAGAAAATTAGGATTGTGGGTATAATATCTTTTACAAACTTACGTAATTTGAGAGAGAGGGTTTGTCTCAATGCAGAGACACCTTTATCGGTTCGAGCAGCTCGTTGGAAAGACATCAGTTGAGCTGTTTCAAAGACATCATCACCAATAACACCTGCTTTAAGCAAGGCATTCATGATGTCTTCTTCTACCGTTTTGGTTCCTTTGTTTCTGAAATCAGAATTAAATAAAATAAATGGGGATATTCTTAGTTAAAACTTCAAGAAAGGAAGAGCCAAAAACAAACCCATGGGTACAAAGACCTATTTTCATTTGATTACTGAAATAATACATTAATTTTTCCCTTTTTTTAGGGATTATAGAGTATTAAGCAGCATGAGCACTGGTTTTGAAATTACAAATTAGGTGGAAAATGATACACCAAGTTCTTCAATGGGCGGTAACTCGGTTAGTATTGGATACAGAAATTTGGATGGATCTTTTTAATTATTGCTCATCCATAACCTTAATCCATCAAAACACAATTTTGGGACTAGCACAACAGACTCAGTTCAAGAATTTTAGATCTTAGAAAAATTCGACTTGAACAATTGAAATTCTAATTTACCACACAGTCTCATGTTGGTTCATCTTCCTTTCCTTTCTCTATCTTCATCTGCTTTACACTGCCTGAAACCTCCTGAAAATTTGCCAATCCTGGCAGTTATTTGAAATGGCTAAAAAGTATTCAAGCTTTATGGATAGATAACTATACAGACCTTTGAAGACCATGGTATCCTTCTCCGCAATAACCCAAGACAATAGCCATTTTCTTCCTGTTTACTTTAGTTTTTTTGTTGGCTTCATTAACATCATCTTCTTCATGAGATCTTTTCAGAGATCCTTGCTTTTCATTGAGACTGCTCGCTGAAATGGCCTCACTCATTTTAACTTTTGTTAAAAATAGAGAGCTGACTGGTGCTGGAAATCAGAATTACATTAATTTTTTAAGTTCATTTAGTCAAACAAAAATAGGACGAAAAAAAAGAGCAAGAAACAAACAAAACCAAACCAGTGATGCAGAAATTGGGCTACATAGAACTGAAATTTCCAATGTAGAATATAACTTTGGAAAACATATCACCCATCAGTTAGCGTCAAAAAATCATTAGGTAACATACTTCGTCAATTAGGCACTTGATTGACTATAGGGATGAACTTTAGCTAGAAAGATTTGAGGTTCAAGAATTATCTTGGGCTTTGCACAACAGTGGGCTAAAAATTTGGGGGGCTTGCGGCCCGCCCCGAAACATCCCTATGAAGCCTAGCTCTTTCACGTCCTTAGAACCCCCCGAAACCCCCCTTGCTATGTGATACACTAAAAATTCCCCTGTATGCATTCTAAAAGCATTTGTTTGCACCTGCAGAAACAGAAAAGCAAAGGAGGAGAACCTCCACAAAATATATAGTACCAATTCCAATAGTCCTAGTAGCTTTGGAAATTGCATAAACTTCTATACAGTGAACGGTAGTTGGCCGACTTAGTGTTGGGAGGCAAAATGTTAAATGTCCATTGTGTAAAGACTTGGGTGGTGGATATGAAGAAATGACGATCTAGAAAAATTATTCATGAAATTAATTAATCCAAACGATAAAAATTTAGAAAGTGGGTGTTGTAAATTACATAACCTCAAAGTTGTAAACTATCACCAAAGCTGGCCTAACTAAAAATGGAAAATTTGCGCTATGAAGGCGAATTTGAAAAGGAAAGATCAAATAAGAGACACAAGGTAATTTGTCAAAAGGTACTGCATAATTACCCGACAAACTATTTCAAATGAGCGGCGAAAAAATCTTGAGAAATGAGGAAATTTCAGGAAAGTTCCTGAGAGGAATGAAGGCCGCTGAAGCAAAATTAATGCCTTACCAATGTTATTTCGAAGAAATTTTATCATTTGAAATTATTCACACTGAATACAATCCAATAACAATAAGGGATAAAACTTTCACATATCATACGTGAAAAACGACGAAACAATTGTACAGGATAAAAAAGAACTTTGCTGTAGTAATATTCGTATGCGATACTACAAGCACAGCGGCATTAGCACGTGAGACACGACAATTGCAGCTTCATAATTTTCAGGCGTAACAAATCATCATTATTTTTTTTTCATTTTGCTCCGACAATGATCGGCGTATCGGACACGGACAGATAGTGCTGTGATATTACCAACTATTTACTATTATGGCATCTCATCAAATTATTAAAACTACTTATCCTCATAGCATAATTATTTTTGTCTTATAATTTTTAAAAAATTATCGGGTCTGCTTTTTTCCTACGTTAGACCTTTCTAATCTAAAGATACACGGATCGCGGACCTAGGTGGAACATTTCAGTAAAATTTTTAAAAATTTCCTCGTAGATACTTCGTTTTGCGCTGGGTGACAGCGGTTACTCTGAAAAACTCCTCAACGATATTATTTTCGATGTCCTTTTTATGAGCGAAATTAAGAACT
>NW_017547103.1:2149401-2338002 GCF_001854935.1 Bemisia tabaci | reverse complement strand
TCAGAAAATTTTGGCACAATCAAGTCGTCCTATGGGAAATTCTGAGCTGTTTTTACCAAAACTTGATTGAATTATAATTTCAAAATTGTAAGTTATATCAATCACTGGCTTCGAAAAACTCTTCACATTTTTTCGGGAATGGGGGCAGTAGATTTTTAAGGGGTTATAGACTCGCAATCCTCAGCCCCCCTTTTCCGCCCATGGTGCTGTTGGGTGGGAATCCATCATGTCAAATTGGACCATACGTATAAACACTCGCGAGTTATTATCGTGACTGCGAAAATCTCGGAAACCACGCATATGATAAATAAACATCAAGGGTTTTTTTTTTGAAAACCATCAAAATTATGAAAACTTTTTTTCATGATGTAATAATAACATATTATGGAAACCGCTGGAAATGCACCAATGTCCGATTCAACATTCCAGGCTTTTTGCACTGCAATAGTTGCTTTTCCTCATTTTTTTCTCTCTTTTTTAAAATTCAAATGGTTATGTTATATTGAAGAGGATTTTAAAAAAATTAAGCTTGAATCATAAATTTTCAGGAAAAAGTATATTATTTTTTTCCCTGCTCCCCGCGAGGTCCTCTCGTCCTCACACTCTCCACGGCTTTCAAAAAATTCGCGCCTTATTTGAACAAAACACAGTTGGCGCCGAAAAGCGCGCAACGATGCCGAATGAAAGAAAAATGGTTGCCAAAAAAGTAAATAAAGAACACTGGAGTCTCGCTATCAGTGATCGTGTTCGTGTTATCATTCGATCGTTTTCGCGACGCGAGGTGAGGGCTTTTCTCGTCGATTTTCAGGGCATTTCCTCTAGAAAACGACGAACTTAGCATAATTTTCGTCATGGAAAGCTGAAATCCTCTAAACTGTGTGCTGTAAATCGAATCCTTAGTCACATTTGTGCAATTCCGACGGCGCACTTGATACTGATGTCATGTGCGATCTGGTAAGATTTTTTGCGTTTTTTGAGTCCACGTGTGTCCTACAAATTGTATGTCATCATCAGAGCACATGGAGGGTACTGAAATTTTTTCTCTGCCTTCTACAGACAGTAACCCTTTTTTCAATGCACCTTGCCCAAATTTAACCACAAGCTCTCTCTAAGTTTAGATTTCAATAAGTCACCCTGACCTCTTGCAGAGACTTCATCCCTTCATGAGCTGTTATCATCCAAAGAATCCCCTTGTAATGCCATAAGTTAGGTTTTTTATTGATCCCTCTTCATTCTGCCCCTCGAACAGTGAATTTATTAACCCCCAAACCCATCTTGCGCACAACATTTTGCTGCAGCTGGAGTCCGCCGAAGGGATTTGACCAGCACATTTTCTGAAGTACCCTCTGTTCCTTTCACTGAAATAACTTACGCCTGAAATTAAATTCTGGCACTCTCATTATCAATAAATTATGATGTTCAAGAAGAGACTCTGAGATCCTACAATGTGTGTTTCTAGAACGACATTACCATGCGAAACGTCATTGAAGTTGTTGTATCTATTTTGAAATATTCTAAATTAGTTGGGCATTCTACAGACTTAAAGCGCAGTGGCTTTCTCATAAGTGTCTTTTAATTCCAATTCAGATGGCCATTCTATTTGTTTAATTATTCTTTTGCTGTTGTCAAATGAAAAGTTCAATCTTAAGATACTGAGAAAAGAACACAGAGATCAAATGAAAAGTTTTATGGGAACTTTAGTCCGACATCACCTTCAACTTTTTGCTCAACTTGCCAATTATATGGACAGTTGAAAGTTAGATCAAAATTTTCTGACAGACTTGAGCTGAAGCTGTATCTCCGTGAACCGTAAGCTAACAGCAGAAATACCCAAATGCCGAAGAATAGCCTTACAACGATATCACACGGCAACGGTGATTGAATCAAATTTCCTTGCGTGAACATTCCATTTAACTTTTTGTCCACTTTTGTTGGACAAAGAGTTGAACCATTTGAATTGGGCCTCAGCGGAAATGGGCTAATTTTAGTGTTCGAAAGCTTGTTTACTGCAAACATAACATAAATCGATAGTATAAGGCGGCAATCACATAACTCGCTTTGCGACGTCGCAGACTTCCTGTCGTACTTGTCGTAACCACTCAAAGGCGATTCTTTGAAATTGCCGTGATTTTTCTTCTCTGTGCAAAGAAAATACTGCAGATACTTCAAGGAGTGATGTCAATTTGTTCTCTTTTAAAAAATTAACATAGAGGTGGAGATTTTCAGACACCGCAAACAAGTTATGTGATTGCCAACTTACACCATTGAAATGTAACACCTACTTGTAAACCTTGGCAAAAATCCTTTTAACCAATTTAGATCCCTCTCAGTTGATGAAGAAGGTTTACCTTGCCTCACTTGAGGATTTTGATGCTATTTCTAATATAATTATCTGTAGCCACAAGATAATCGTGTCTGTGTGTTTTTGTTTCAGGGACTCAGTACACATCTGTAAATAGTTCCGATGTGCAATCAACAGTACTTTTCCTTTCTGAGAATTAATCAGTACTATTTCCATTTTGGTAAGTGAGCTTTTAGATTCTACTATTAGTTTTTGAACTGTAATTGCATGAAATTTTCCAGGAAATGGGGCATCCACAGATCTGCCAAAACTGTTGATTTGAAAAATAGTTCATGAATCCATTTTGCCACATTAACTGTAGGTTGCGGTGCAATTCATGTTCCTTTTGATCTCATTTTGATTTAGCTAGGTCTCTGATTCATTCTGGAGGCTTTTATTAGTTCCTCAATTGCCTTGCCTTTCTTTGTAGAGTACAAAAAAAAAAAAAAAACAATATAAGTAGGTAAGCTGCTGTCATGTCTTGACAGAAAAATTCTGAGTCCTATCTGCAATGCTGCCTTGTGGAGGCAGAACGACATTGCCAAATTTCCTGTGATAAAATTTGTATTTCTTCGGAACTCTGTGAATATTTTTCTTTGACACTTTCAGAGAATTTTTATATGCAATTGGATCTAGATTATCTGAAAATTTCCAAAGAAAATATTCATGACTCTCCTCAAGAATGTACATTTTATCGGAGGAAATTTGGCAACTCTCGAAGGTTAGCTTAGCGTTTTTTCTTAACACAGTAGAATGAGTGTTCAAAAGGCGAGTGACTGCAATCGCAATCCTTGGGCTTTTAATGACCCTTTCAGCAAAACTTCCAGTAACCCTTATTCGATTCTCCCTGCAGAAGAATATTCTGATACAGACCCCCCACTCTCCGCTTGTACCGCAGGGACATACCCTGCCCTGTGTAGAGCCATACTTAAATTGGATCAAGTTTATCAGAAAGGAACCAGCCCACATTTTCGAAAAATTCGAGTCAAGAATGTTTTTGACTTTCACCAGTCGTCCATTTTCTTCTGCCAAAATCTGAAAGTCAAAAAAAAGAAATCAGTTTGTGAAAATAGAGGTTAAAGGTTATTTTTTACATGGAATCTTATGCAGGAATAAAACTTCAAACCTTTTCCCCGTTTCGACTTAATGTGGGTTGCTTCCTCTCTGATTAACGCGGTCCAATTATGAACGTTCCCAAAGTTAGAGAATTTTTTTCATCCAAGTTCAGTGTTCGAAACTCACAGGCGCCAACGCGCCAAATGCGCCTAAGAAATCGGCCGTGGCGCCTAAAAAATGAAGGCCCTGCGCCAACGTGGCCCCTAAAAATTGCCGACCCCCTATCAAAAAAAATCCTAATTTTTCTGTTTGGTTATTTTTCGAAATTTCTATGCATGGCACCGGACTCTAACTTTTCATTAAATGCTGTGATATATTGGCAAAAAGTCAATTTGGCCCCTAAAAATCGAGCTTTATGGGCCACATGGCTCCTGAAACTCAGAGCTGAGTTTCGAACACAGTCCAAGCTGATCTACACCAGAGCCGGATTTACCTACTTGCCGCCTATGGGCCGCCTGTATTTTGCCGCCCCCTTCTCATTCGTTTTGAAACATCAATTAAAACCATCAAATGAACAAGCCAGCGGGGGAAGGGTGCACAAGACGCGTTTACTGGCGTTGAACACATTTTTTGCGAAAGCCCCGTCAATACTACTAGCATAAGTTCACAGAACTTTGTGCGAAAGTTAAGTTTCGTAAACCTATCTCTGTGTGAACGAGGCCTTCTATTCATAAGAAATGAAAAAATTATGAAAGAACAAACATAAATGTGGATTAATGATTTTAACTTCCGCCGCCGCGCCGCGCAGACCGCACCGTGTTTGACGCAATGCGTGAAGTATTCACGCTGTCTTGTAGGCGCTATGCGTTTCACGCTGACCGCACTCTGTTTGATGCAATGCGTGAAGTATTCGTGCAGTCTTGTAGGCGCTAATGTGTTACATGCCGATCGCCGCGCCGAGGGCTTCTCCTTTTCATCTCAAGTCCTCGTTATCATTTCTCTCTAAGTCGCGCCGTTCTGGGCCAAATTGCGTGTTTTAACTATTTGGTTTCTCTCTTAACTTGAGTAATTAAAGGTGCTGTCTCTTGTATCTCTGGAAGACGACAAAATTGGAAATTATTTTACTCTCAGGAAATGAGAGATTTTGTCGCCTTCCCTCGTTTGTAATTGTTTTTTATAAATCCGATTTTTTTTTATTACCTACATTTAAAAAAATTTCAAAATTTGCCGCCATGGGCCGCGGCGCGGCCCATGTGGCCACCCCCTTAATCCGGCCCTGGGGTAGACTCTACACCCTGCGGTAACTTGCTTTCTGGGAGACCAACGCGTCTATACATCTCAATAAAACCGCAATTTACAACGAAGTTACTCGAGCCGAACAGTCATTGGTCATTGACGTGATTCCCGCGGGAATTACACAATAAACCTCGCTCGATTGCTCCTGAGTCGAATCCTTGAAGGGCTCCTCGGTGGAATCCTCAAAAGCCGGGGGAGGGGGTTTACGGAAACTCTTACGGGAGGAAGAAGACGACTCGGAAGTGAAACAGTTTAAACAAATCCTGTTCGGCCGACTGATCACCGCGATGGAAACCGATGGGATATGACGAGGAGCGCCGATCGCGAATCGGTGATCGCCAATTAGCGAGAATCAGCGACGGGTCTTTAGACCGAGAGTCGGAGCATGACGCCATCCTGGCTACATCGCCGATACCTACTCAAGCATTTACTTTTCCGGGTCGGTGAGGTTCCCATATGCAAAGCTCGGCTCGGACACGAGCAGAGACCTCTAAATTATTTGGACGTATCTCGGTCAAACGGAACTATGTGCATTGAGGCATGAGCCCTGAGACCCATAGTAATGTATGCATAACAGGGCTCACGTCGTAATGCACTCGGCTCCGTTTGACAGAAATACGTTCATTTGTAATTCGCCTCTTCAAGGGTGAAGAGACTTCTCGACTCGGCGCTAATATAGGAAGGTTGTGAACTGGACTACATTTTGCAATAAGGAACCACTGTCTCTGGCTCTCCCATAACAGAACATATCTGCTTAGGGAAACCAATGGTATGTATGTTGTTTTTAAAATGGGCCAGAAATAGTGGTTCCTTATTGCAAATTGTAATCCAACTGTGAAGAGAGGTTTTGGACGTAGAGAGGCTGGTTTCCGTACGCAGGAACAGGAATCACGTCTTATTCGTAGGATCTATTCGTCTTCTGAAGAGCCGTTCATAAAATGAAGGGGCTCGGAGGACAAGGCGCATAAGTGTAAGTTTTGAAAAAATTGAGATAATGATGATTTCAAGTAAAACAAGTCTTGATGCAGTGTCTGTGAAAAATTTGCTCCAAAATTCCAACTTTTAAGCATCCAAAAGTCACCCTGGTAAAAATTGGCAGTAGAATCTGTGTTCCAAAATACCATAGACCTAAAGCCGGCTGTAAGATTTCCAATAGCTTCTGTAGCCGGCTGTACAATTTCTTTTAGCCTTTTATTGCCGATGGCGATTAAGCAACAGCCAGACGATAAAGTTTATACTAAACGTTACTAAGTACGGATACCAGGACTTAGTTAGTTTTTGGACTACCGCTCTTTTTTTGTGCCGTAGTATCTTGATTTATTTTGTGAGGAAAGCTCCGTACTTTTGAAGGATGCCTGTCATTCTTAATATGTTGGAGCGCCTCCAATTTCTTATGATACTGTGCAATACCTCTGGTGTGAAATAGTTGCTTCAGACGCCGTGGCACGCTGCGGCGCGCGGCGGGCGGGCGGAGAGTGCGAGACGCGCATTGGCGCCTACAAACCTAACAGGGATACTTCACGCATTGCGCAATGCGTGAAGTATCCTTGTTAGGTTTGTAGGCGCCAGTGCGTCGCCGCTCCGCTTTGAGTTGGGCTTTAAAATTTAATCTCGCGGAGTCAACGTTTATCAACTCATGATTTTGAAATGTTTGCACACTCTGTATGGACAATTCTCATTTTAATTGATGAAAAAAAAAATGTTCTAAAGGAAAATATAATGTGTGTTTTATAAATATTAAGGTAGTTCCGTATCAAACTTAATGATTTCCAAAGCACACGAATTTCTACACAATTTTATAGCCTTTTATAGCCAATGGCGATAAAGTGTAAAACTCGGCGATAGGAACTATAGCCCGACTATATGATTTGCTCCGCTTTCTATAGCCAGCTATATGATTTTCAATAGCCTTTTTTAGTCGGCTATAAGAACTCCTATGGTATTTTGAAACGCAGCCCCTATCGCCAATTTTTACCAGGGCAGTTGGAACTTCCTTCCCGCAATAAGGATCCGTGCATGTAATTTCGAAACTTCCGACACGCATTTCTCAAAATAGCAAAAACTGAACTTATGCGTCTCGTCCTCCAAGCCTCCACTAAAAACGATCGTGTTGTTGAGTGAAATATAATACCATGTTGACGTCAACATGATATCAACATGGTTTCATCATGGGGCAAGTGAGGAAAACATTGCTCCGTGGAATCAGCTTCAAGAAAGAAGGTCACCTAAAAAAAATTGAAATTCAGGAAATAGCCGCATTCATGGAAAGAATCAGGGGTATTGAGTAAGCTTCCTTCAAGAAAAATAATCTGCCCCCTCCAGGAAACATAAAGGATTTTGCGAAATAAATGAGTGATATTTTTGTCATTTTAATACTGTATTTCAGTCAATTTTTCGTTAAAACAGCTCAAAATTGATCTTTTGATGCCTCAATTGTACCTAAAATTTTTCTGTAGAGACCTTTTCCGCCCTCTGGGGCTTCCGGAACTCCATACTCTCTCTATATTGATGATCAAAGTGAGAAACAACGTATCTCCGTTTGTGATGTTGCAAACCTCTTGTTAGACTTTATTTCTTCTCCGGAGAAGTAGAAGGTAACGTAATTTGTTAAAAACTGCCTCGATTTTTCCTCTCTATTAGCAGAATACTCTGTGTTGGTTTCAAGGTATAAATTCGGCTTGTTTTTCTTCGAAAGATAAAAGGGAGATCCGAAATTTTAAAACACCGCAACGGAGATACAAGGTTTCGCTTTTTGGCCATCGATATAGGTATGCTCTATGTATCGTTAGGGGTAGAGGAATACTATCTAAAGAAAAGTCAGGGTGTCTACATAAGTCCGGAATTTCCGGAAAGTCCGGAAATAGTACTGATTTTTTAAGGGCGGTCCGGAAGTCCTAAAAAAGTGCGGACCAAATTCCGCAAACAGGTCTCGGATTTTTTTCAATTTTTTGTCATTTTTGTCGCAATTTCAAATTTTTGAAATTTTTGCTAATTTCGTCAAATGGAGGTACTGAAAAGGTACGGAATTTGTCTGTTGGAGGAGGTACTGAATTTTTTGATTGAGAATGTACTGAAAAAGTACTGTAATAGTACTTATTTTTGACCAGCCTGTTTTAGTAGACACACTGGAAAAAAACACATTGGATCTAGAGTCCAGACTCTTAAAAACATTGAAAAGCTAAAATACTCTTGATTCAATCAGATTTAAGCTTAAATCAAAAGGAAATCCGCTCAAATCAAGAGCCTTGGTCCTTGATTTAAGCAAAAATCCGATTGAATCAAGAGCATTTTTTCTTGTCGATGTTTTTAAGAGTCAGGACTCTAGATCCAATGTGTTTTTTTTCCAGTGCACCCTTAAAATGGCGCTTTTTTTTATGCGAAACAACGAAATATCGCCTCGTCCAAGACGGCATCAGAGCCGAAATCCGGGCTGCACGAAGGTGGCGAATATGATGAGTATCCGAAAATCGCGAACGCGCCCAACGTAATTCGTCTTAAGGTCAGCCGCCGACGAGCTCTGTCATCGGTGCGCCTCCTTGTTGAACCAATCAATTAACTGTTCATACCCCCCCCCCCCCCCCCCCCCCCCCCCTCCCCCCGCCGACTCGGGCCCACCTGATGATATTCCTGCGGTTGTGCTGGCTCCCAAACTGACTCTTCCTTTTCCTACTTGCAATCCGGTCCCGGTCGGATGACTCCCGCGCTGATCCTGTTCCTCCATCCTAGTTCCGTTTTCCGGCACCCAGAGTATCTAATAAGCAAGAACGCCGTATGAGCCATGAGACGTTGCCAAATTTCCTTCGACAAGTTAAGAATTTTCAGGAAAATTTGTGAATATTTCTCTTCGGATTTTTCAGAGGGGTTCATTCGTAGTTTGATGTGAAAAGCGTAAAAATTTCGTGGGAAAATATTCATAACTTCGTTTTTTAAAAAAATATTTGTTGAGAGGAAACTTGGCAACATTCGAATGCTCATACGACGTTTTTACCTAGCACTGCAGATTTACCCTCATAATTATCATTCCAATGACCCTTGGCGTTTGTGGCCGTTCTGTGGTTTGTGCCGCTCTTCGCGGAATAGGATTATTGCGCTCTTCCAACCAGTGGCGTGGCGTGAATTGCGATGTATCGATTGTTATGCCATTTAAACCGATTGTAAAGAATCGATTATTCAGGTGTTCGCTGCGAACACCCTGTTTATCGATCCTTTTCCATGGGTTTAAATGGCATAACAATCGGTGTATCGCAAAGCACGCCACGCCACTGCTTCCAACGGGAACGCGAATACCTAGGCTTGAGCATGCGAATTTCGGAGCAAGCATTCGATTTTTCAGGGTAGCTACAGCCGGTGTTCAAAATTTGCAGGTCCCCTTACCCAAAATGTGCCCAATAATGAGGCTTCGATGCCTAGAACTCAAGTGCCTGGAATAGTCAGCAGGGTTGCAACGATCGGAAAATGTCAGGAAATTTTAAAAATTCAGGGAAAACCTTGAAATTTCGGGGAATATGACGAAGGTGTCAAAGAGACATTTTTTAGTCACCTCTACTACTGCTGTCTGGAATGGATTTGCCTTTCCAAATTACGGATTTTGCGTAGAAACTATTTCAAATTGCGTTTTTTTAATCATCTGACATAGCTATAATTTCCAGGGAATTTAATCAAAATGTGTTGGGAAAATTAGGGAATTTTACCAAAATGTGTCGAGAAAATCAGGAAGTTTCATTTTCTATATTTTGTGGCAACCCTTTAACGTGAGCCTCCGCTAATTTTTTAAGGAACGATAGCGCACCATGCACACGTATGCTACAAAATCATTTTGACCATTGAAAAATTGTTGATGGCTTCAAAAAATGACGGGTGTCTACAGGGCTGGATTTACCTACTTGCCGCCCCCTTCTCATTCGCTTTGAAAAACATCAATAAGAACCATCAAATGAACGTGCCAGCGGGGGAGGGGTGCATAGGACGCGTTTACTTGTGTTGAACACATTTTTTGCGGGAAAGCCCTATCAACACTACTAGCAAAAGTTCATGGAACTTTGCGCGAAAGTTAAGTCTCGTAAACCTATCTCTGTGTGGACAAGGCCTTCCATTCATAAGAAATGAACGAAAAAATTATGAAAGAACAAACACAAATGTGGATTAATGTTTTTAACTTCCGCCGCCGCGCCGCGCAGACCGCATCGTGTTTGGCGCAATGCGTGAAGTACCCCGACAGTCTTGTTGGCGCTATGCGTTTCACGCTGATCGCACTGTGTTTGACGCAATGCGTGAAGTATTCACGCAGTCTTGTAGGGGCTGCGCGTTTCACGCTGTCTGTTTGCCGCAATGCGTGAAGTATTTGTGTAGTCATGTAGGGGCTAATATGTGTTACATGCCGATCGCCGCAAGTAGAAAATTGTTAAATCAGCAATTTAATTTTTTCCATGGGTCCATGTCCGTCATGCGTACTCCAACAATTGAAGGCGATCTAGATTCCCGTATCCGTACTCTATGAGAGCACTCCAGGGACTCATTATCCTAGGGATATCCTTACTCCTCAGCTTTAGGCTCCTCCCACGCTACTGATCTTTTCTCAATTCGACCATCCACGGCTTCGCAACGCCGCGCTGTCGGTCGGCACGCACCGGAAGAGATTAGAACCTCCTGGAGCATCCGAGTAGTAGCGTTCTCCGCGGAGGCGACCTCTGGCCGCGGCATGCTCATTTGCTCCAATTTCCAGGCCCCCTAATTACGACGCAGCCAGCAGAAGAACCCGGCTCACCGGAGCCCACGCTTCGTTTGGCAAATCGAGCATCCGCGACGCAACCGAACGCCACCCCCTCTTCCTCCTCCTCAACAATGCCAAATCCAAAACCGCACATCTACGCCCGGATTCTATTGGACTTGCGCGGTTCTTGATCGACGTGTCGGTCCTCCTGCGCCGCATCACCGCTCGCGATTCATCAATCAGGACTCATAGATCGTTCATATCGTGCAGGGTGTCTACACTTCTACAGGTCTGGAAATGTGGGAATAATCAGGGAAAACCGGGAGATGTCAGGGAAAATGACGAAAATGTCAGGGAAAATTTGTTGAAGCACCTTCAGTTGCTTTCTAGAGTGGGTTTGAGGTTTCGAACGACAAAGTTTGCCCGAAAACTATTTTCAATTGGACGTATTTCTGTCAAACGGAACTATGTGCATTAAGACATGAGCCCTGAGACCCATAAGAATACATGCATAACAGGGCTCACATCATAATGCACATAGTTCCGTTTGACAGAAATACGTCCAATTATGCCTTTTTAACCATCCATCACATCTTCAATTGTCAGGGAATCTCACCAAAATGTGTAAGGGAAATGTCAGGGAATTTAATTTTCTAAATTCTGTGACAACTTTGATAATTTCACCCACTCAAGGAAATCAGGGAAAAGTCAGGTAATGCAAGGAAAAAGACCGGAATTTAGATAAATCTTGAAACTTGAAATTTGGGAAAACATCAGCGCTGCGCGGCAAGACAACTAGAGTCTCCGTCTCATTGCTGTGAGGCACACGCTGATTAGTGGAATAATTTTCAATTAGTAATGGAATTGATGCGTTGGATGCAGAAATAACATTTCTTGGTTGAAGTGAATATGCAACAAACCCTGCCGTTTCTGTAACTCTGTCGATGGCCCAAGTGCTAAACAACGTATATCCGTTTGCGACGTTGCAGACTTCCTGTCACGCTTTACTTTTTATTTGGAAATCCAGACAACGCACGGTGTCCACAAGTCCGGAAATAACGGAAATAGTACTGATTATTTAAAGTCGGTCCGGAAGTACTAAAAAAGTGCAGAAATTCCGCCAAAAAGTCCGGAATTTTTTTAAATTTGTTATCATTTTTCTCGCAATTTGAGCGAGAAATTCAAATTTTTTAAAATTTTCGAATTTCGTCAATTGGACGTACTGAAAATGTACTGAATTTTTCTGTTGATGAGGTACTGCATTCAGTACTGAAAAAGTACTGATTTTTTGCCAGCCTGTTTCAGTAGACACCCTGCAACGTAATTTCTTGAAAACGTTTTGTTCTCTCTACTGACTGAATTTTGTTTGTAAATTTCAAGCAATAAAGTTGGCTTGTTTTTCCTCGAAAAGAACAAAAGAGAAGCGGAAGTTTCGAAACACCGCAATGAAGATGTGTGATTTTGCGCTTCAGCTGTCGCCGTGTTGTATAAGACTGAAAAAAAAATCTCGGTGTATTTACTAAGAAAAGGGTAAAATTACCAAGAATTCAGGGTTCTATTTGATCCCAGTTTTTTCTTGGTAAAATTACCATTTATGGAATTGGTAATTTTATCGAGAAATCTCGGTAAAATTATTGAAATTTCTCGGTAATTTTACCGGACCTTGGTGAAAACGCCAATATTTTTTATCGACTGTGGTAGAGCTACCGAGATAAAATGGCAAAGTTGCCGAGAATTGATTACCAATAAAAGTGGTATTATTACCTGAAAAACACAGTAAAAATACCGGGTTTTAGGTAAGATTACCAGTTTGTCTTGGAGAAATTATCAATAATTGGTAAAAAAAAGTGAGATGGTAAAGGTACCAACGGACCTTGGTAAAAACGCCGGGAGTTTTTTTTCAGTGAAGACTCTCGTGAAAATGAAGAAGTGACGCTCTCGAGTGAGAGGGCAATCGTCGAATCTATCGTCTTAACGTCGAATCTATTTCGGCAGGCGAGTATGCTCTCTTACGAACAGTGACCCGGTTGGATGGAGCCTCTCGAAAAATTACCGGGAAGTTTTCTGAAAATAATGTTTGCCTATTCTTTTCGCAAATTGTTCTGTGTTTTCCGGTCGGTCCGCCAAGGCCGGTTTACCGAACGCGATAGGAATTTAGTCGTGTCGCTGCGTACCATTGTTCGTGTGCCCCTATTATTTTTTTGCCACTTCAATTTTCTACGCCCCGGCATTTATGTGAGTACCCAGTGCATCGAAAATATATTCATGAATTCGTCCTTATAGTTCTTATCTCACGAAGCAAGACTTCATAATCTCGAAAGTAATTCAGAAATCTCCTAAGTAAAAAACGGGAGCTGCGTTTTTCAGTCGTGACGACTATGAATTTCTTCATTTTAATTTCATTTTTATTTTATAAAAGCCTACCGCTACTAAAAAGAGCTATCGTATTTTTAATGAACTGAATGTTAGAATTATTGAACAGTGAAATATTTGTATAAAGAATGGAGTAGCCTTTGAATAGTCTATTCTCACTCGGTCTACCGCATAGAGAAGAACAGGAGTTGGTCGCATTTCGGGCATCTCGGATTTCTTCGATGACGGAGGGAGGTACAGTCGCTTATTGTCATCGATTTTCGTGAAGATGGCGTAGTTTATGCAAAAAAGTCATTTTATAGGGATTATAATGTGAGTTGAAGTATATGGGAAAAAAACGAACGTCATGGTCCGTTTTTCATACTTCGAATTTTGGACCGTGCCGAAATATAGACGTCACACGGTCACAAGGTGCCTACCTATGTCACCTGGTAAAAAAATCCTCAAAATGCGACCACCTCCTGTGTTTTTTCGCTGCCTATTTAGGAGTGCAGAAAGATCTTGGCCCTCCCATTTTGAAAACCCCTTTTTCCCCAAGAATGTCGTAAAGATGACTTTTACATGGCTCTGTACGTAAAAATTGCCGCGATTTAGCGCAAAACACGTGAATTTTATCACGATTTTGCGAAAAACGTATGACTTTTATCGAAGTCTTGTTAAAATAATCGGGATTCTGCCAACTTTCCCATTTCGAAACACCGTTTTTGGGGCCTCCCAATTTTCGCAGGCTACCGATCGCGATGCGTCCGGGTGCGTAGTTCCGAAGTTTTTGCACCCCTGCGCCTGTCTATTGGTCCATTGGGCCTCAATTAGTAGACCGTAGTCCTCTTTATACTTGAGAACAAGTAGGTGGACTGTCGTGCCGTGTCTGAAGAAATGAAGAGTTTGTTGGCGGCGTGGTGGATGGCGGCAAAAAACAAAGTCGGTCCTGGCGCAGGTAGGATGCGACGAGCTTAAGCTCATTATCGAATTTACATGTGATCTGTCGCTTCCTGCTCGGCTCATCGCGGTCTTGCAATTATTCGCCTCTGTCTTGCATCGCCCCATCGGTCAGGAGAGCTCGCTGACGCACAGTGGATCGAGTCAATAGGAGAGGTCGGACAAAAATTGGAAACTTTAAACGCTTATAACTCCGATCATACAAATTTTGAGGTTCTAAAAGTGGTTCCATTGGTTTCCTCGCGAGATTTACTTTCAGAGGCACCCCTTAAAATTCAAAATGTGCGACGAAATAAACATCAAAATGAGCAGTTTTAGTAGATTTTCATACGTCATACCTCTCTAATTGACTCGATCCACTGTGCGACTGTTTTTTTTTTCCAAATAAGACAAATTTTGATGTTTTGACTAAATCAGTCAGTTGATTTAGATTAAATCAGTTGAAATTTGAAAGAAACTCGATTTCGGAAATTTGGGCGTTACTGCGTTATTTGGTTACACACGGTAGCCATGAGTCGGATGGACGCGACAACTTACGATACGGACCGATGCGCGTTTACAGTACCGCCGTGCTAAGGAAGAACGCCGTATGAACATTCGAGAGTTGCCAAATTCCATCCGCTAAAATGTTAACTTTTGAAGAATGTTATGAGAATTTTTTCCTGAAACTTTCGTATAAGTTTGATCTGGTTGCGCGTGAAATAGCCTGAAAAATGGAGGTAGAATATTCACAGATTTCCCTGGCAAAAATTATTGTATCAAAGGATGTTTGGCAACGCCTGAAAGCTTATACGGCGTTCATGAACATTCGACAGTTGTCAAATTTCCTTCGCTAAAATGCTATTTTTTGAAGAATGTATGAAAATTTTTTCTTTAAACTTTCGTATAATTTAGATCTGGTTTCGTGTGATATTCCTTGAAATATTGGAGGTAGAATATTCTCAGCTTTCCCCGCAAAAAAGTATTCCATCATAGGATATTTTGCAACGCCTGAAAGCTTATACGACGTTCTTCCTTAGCGCGGCAATGTGCTTTCCTCCTTTAAGCACTCTAGTTATGGACGATTATATGATGGCTCATGAACCTGCAAGCTCTAATGAAAAGGTTTAAAATCAGAGAAAAAGCATTTAGCCAAACGATGAGCGCATTTCGAGTGAAATCCATGGCGCTACTGAAGAATGCACTCGTTCGTTGATTGGCCGGCGTAAACCGTGAATCAAATCACAGAAGGAGGATGGACGGATAAAGGTGAAAAAGGGGGAACGTAACGAGGCCATTGAATTGCAAATGCCCGCTGCAACTCCAGAGCAAGGTTCTCGGGATTGCACTTCACAAGTGCCTGTAAAGCTCTGCCGTGCTGAGGAAAAACGCCGTATAAGCATTCGAATGTTGCCAAATTGCATCCTAGAAAATATTTATTTTTGAAGAAAGTAATGAATATATTTCCTGGAAATTCTCAGACTATTTAGATCGAATTACGAACAAAATCATGTGAAAAATCGGAGGAGATACATTCACGAATTTTCCTGCAAATGCACGATTAGTCGAGGGAAATTTGGCAACGCCTGGTGGCTTTTACGGCGTTCTTACTTAGCGCACGGTAAAGCTGGGATGGATCGCCGCGGTGCGCGGCACGGTGGCAATTAAGCGTAATAATCCGTCTCATATGTACGTATTTCTGCCAAACAGAACTATGTGCATGAAGACGTGAGCCCTAATTCCCATGAGAATATATGCATAACAAGGCTCATGCCTTAATACATATAGTTCTATTTGGCCGAAATACGTTCGTATAATTCATCCTCCTTCGTTTCCGAAGCTTCCCTTTATCGGCCGAATTCTTTTGCCTCACGTGCGACCAAGTTATGTCATGGAGTAACCCAATCAGAGTGAGGTAACTCCTTAGAGTAACCTTGGCGTTAGACTAATGCGAAATGCTGTGCATTTATGAAAATTTTTGGTGGAGCCGAGCACAAGAAACCTTAAGGTTGAGACCCAGAGGGCTGCAGTCCTAGTCGTTCCTCAAAGAGTCCCTATCTCCGTAGGCAGATCCAAGGGGGAGGATGTAGGTAGGAGGCGCACGCCCCTCTTGTTCGACCGGAAAAACGGAGGCAAAAATAGGGAAGGAAGGAAGAAATAAAAGAGGAAGGGAGGAAAAAATACAGAGGGAAGGAAGGAAGGGAAAAAGGAGGAAGGAAGGAAGAAGGGAAGGAAGGAAGGTTGGAAGGAAGAAAGGAAGGAAGGAAGAAAGGAAAAAAGGAAGTATTAGTAGTAGTAGTAAGATAAAGGAAGAAAGGAAGTAGGAAGGAAGGAAGGAATAGAGTAAAAAAGAAAGAAGGGTGTTTTTATTTGATAATTATTCTAATTTATCCATGGTAAAATTGGCTCCAACTGAAAACTAGATGCTTTAAAATGTCGGCACTTTTCTGGGGGAAGCCCCCTGGAACCCCCCCCTTCCTCCCTCCTTCGTCCAAAGTGTCTGGATCCGCCTATTCCTATCTTCAGGAAGCTCTTATCGATGGCTAAGGTGCGAAACCTCTTGCCATGTTGCAGACTTCCTGTCGTCCTTGACTTTTTCATTGGAAAACTAGTCAACGTAATTTCTCGAAAACTGCATTCATTCATCTGTTGAATTTCACGCTAGTTCTGGAAAATCTGTCCTGTTTATGACGCTAGCTTCTTAAATCACACTATGAACTAAGAGGGGTCTCCCAAGCATAAGCCTGATTGAAGGAAGGAATATGAATTAAAGGCCCTAGACTGACGCCCTGCCTTGACCTTACGTGATGATTCACGCAGGGTTGCCACAGATAGGGAATATCGGGAAATGTCAGGGAAATCAGGGCAATTTCAGGGAATTTAATTTTCCAAATTCTGTGGCAACCCTGTTTACGGTGAGAAGGAGATTAAGAACAAAATATTCCTACTTTGAAGTTCTGACGTAATTATTAATGAACGATTATAGTTCGTATCGCGGATAGATAATGATGAAAATACGAAGTTTTAAAGAAAGATGCAAAAAGATGGGCAACACAGGACGCTTTTGATAGTTTCTAGGGACGTTGAATTGTGTGAGCCAATAAATTGTGCATAATATGCTAATGAAGAACGGACGAAGACATCAGTTCAACTCGACGATGCGATAATATTGTAATGATTCCATCCGTTTTATTTATAGCGCTTGTTCTGGGTTCGCGGTAATTGCGCTAATCGCTAATTCATATTAGTACCTAGAATAGTATGTTGAATCTCGTTACACCGATTCCAGTCAGTGGCTTTCAACACTCAGGGAAGCTACTGCAAGTTGGTAGCCTTTCCTTTGTCTCCTGTTTTACTCCTCTACCTTCTTCAAGGAACTCCTAGTTTTTTTACATAGTTTCTTTCATTTTTTCCATCACCAGTAACGACTTTTGAGCGTGATGACCCTGGAACCAAGGACAGAGTTAATTCTCCAGAAGCCCGACCGGACATATTGAGATTTTTATTCTCACAAAGGTTACTATTCATAGTCATTTCTCAAATAGCTCCTTTCCTTCGGATGCCTTGTAAGCAGTGCTTAACTGCTCCCTTTCTATGACTGTCAAAATTTCCGGAAGTCGGAACTTATTTGCTTCAATTTCTCCCATTTCACAGGGTGTCTAGCATCAGGATTTCCCCGATTCTATCAGGATTTGAGGTTAATCAGGATCCAATCCCGATTTCATTAGGATTTGAAGAAAAATCGGTCGTAAAATCAAATTTTGAGAAAAGTCGGCCGAGTTTTTTTATCGAGCTATTTTTGTGAAAGTAAAGTTTCTCCGCCAAAAATCAGGATTTGGAAAAATTATGAAATCAGGATTTAGCAGTCAAAAATCAGGATTTCATCAGGACTTCCCCAAATTCAAAAAACTAGACACCCTGTTCTATGACCGTCAAAAGTTCCGGGATCTTTTTGAATTTTTTCAAAAGTTCCGAGAAAGTTCCGAAAAATGCAAAAGACCCGAAACCTCTCGGGAATTTCGAAAGTTCCGGGGGTAATTCAGGAAAATCTCAATGGTTCCGCAATTCGGAACTAGTTTCGGGAAATGGGAGCATTGCTTGTAAGTATCTCTGCGATTAAAATCAATTCGAATGATATTCCGGATTTTTACAAACCTCTCGGGAATTTCAAAAGTTCCGGGGAAAAATGTAGGAAAATCTCAAAAGTTCCGAGATTCGGAACTAGTTCCGGAAAATGGGAGCATTGCTTGTAAGTTTCTCCGTGATAAAAAATAATTCGAATGATATTCCGGATTTTCAACCGTTAATAACTTCTGTAATTTTTATGAGCAACAACTTCTAAATGCTCCTGAAAAGCGTGGGGAGATCGTGCCGAGGTGCATGATTTTGAACAGTATTGCGTGTACCTAACAAAATGATGCGTGTGCGTCCCGACGAAATGAGTGGATTATGCTTGTTACTTCCAATTCAGCTGGTCTTTAAATCGTGTCCGTTCTAACACTAGGGTGTCATGATATTTTTCCACAGTTTTTCATTATGACTACTCGTGCACGTGTGGCAGATAATCCATAAATGTTAGCTTAATTTTTAGTCTAACTTTTCCATTACTAGCGCACCAGATTTAATGAATCTAGTAGGAACCATCACACTATCGATCTTAAAATGATGCAATCGTTGGTGGTCAATTTTTGTGGGACTGCCAATGAAATAAAATCCGAGAAGAATTAGGCGATGTTGAATGGACGTATTGCTGTCAAACGGAACTATGTGCACCGAGACATGATCCGTGACATCCGTAAGAATACATGTACGGCAGGGCTCACGGCAAAATGGAAACAGTCTTTTTTGATTTAAACGCGTCCGAATGTAGTGTAACAAGGTGGTAAAACAGTGGAGGGTCCACACTATGTTGCGGGGAAAACAGGGCGAAACAGTTCCATTCGAGTTAAAAAATGTTAAGCTCTAATGAATGAGTACCTATTCAAGACTGAAAGAGAGGGTGTTCAGCTCAGGCAGCGTGCATTGGAATAGTAAGTTGAGGTCACGCTGAGGGATCTGTAACGCTTCGGGTCTTTTTAGACTTTATCAGTAAATCACACTCGTCATTTAGACCAACACAAAAATCGCGATCCTCCACTGGAAAAAAAGTTACGGGGTATATAAACATACCGACCGTTCCGGGCCCATAGGCCGAAAGTTCTGGGTGCTGGAGCCGTAGCTTCAACTGCTCCGGATGCTACGCCCGGAACTTTCGGCCCCTGCGCCCGGAACGCGGACGGTATGTCCAAATAGCCCGGTAGCACGGCTTCCACGGCCGGAGTTTTTTTTTTCAGTGTCGCGCCATCTACCTCTCACACTCTCAACCCTCAGTCTCATGCTGGTACTCATTAGAACTCCAAAAATTTTGACTCTTAATTGAAATTTTTTAACTTTTTGGTCTTGCTTACCCCGCCAAATAGTATGGACCCAGCACTGTTTTACCACCTTCTCACACACAGTTCGGACTAGAGTACCTACATAGGGAGAGTATGGACAACTCGAAATATGTAGCTCTTAGGGCCCAAAAGGGTAGGTAACCTTTGATGACGAAAAATGTCACTGTCAATCTTTAGACTCCAATATCAAACGAAAATGGACAAGAAAATTAATAAGTAAGCATTCTTCCGCAAAAATGAGTAAATTTATGCAAAAACCAAGTCAAATATGTGCTTCACCAACGACAGTTCCCAACAATTGTGATTATAAATCACTCTGGATAATTTGAATTCGTGGATTGCCTACCCTTTTGCGGTCTAAAAGCTCCATCACCTAACCTCATTTTCGACATGTCTATTCTCCCTAACTAGGTACTCTAGTTAGGACCACGTTTCCTAGCGTTTTATTTCTCGTCGAATGTAATTAGACCATTTTCGACGAACGTTGTCCGTTTACGGATGGCCCTTAAGTACCAAAGGGGTGGAGGCCCCGCACTGCCTCGCCGGAGCGTGGGATCCCGCAGCCGTCCCCGCGCGGCGCGATATGAAATTTACGGCTAAAAATAACAATAATTCAGGTTCCTCCTAACTCATCTATCCGTGTCAGAGTCAAAAACAAAAATAAAAACACTTTGTGCCAACTTCCTCCCCCTCGCCCCTCCCCCCCTCCTCCGTCGGGACGCGGGGACGCGCGGTAAACACCGGATCCCAACGGCCCCTGCGCTTTCGCCGGTCGCATTTCGTCGCTCCCCCGACGTAAAGGCCGATCTCGATTCCCGAGTGAGCCCCGTGCTCCGTATAGGCCCATGCTTTCCAAGGCTCATTTGATAATAGAGTTACGCGGTTACATCGAAGGAGGGAGATTTGTCATCCGTCGAGGCGAATTCCGCGTCTTGTCGTCGGGCTTGTTGACGCGGTGAACGGTGTGTTTTCGGATGTCACCGCAATTGCAACTGCAATGCGAGTCGGTGCATTTTTTTGGGGTTTCGGCCGCGTCTCGAGTAATCCAATCGCGAGGTATTTTGTGTTTATCAAGTTGTCTCCGAGCCGGCGTTGCCGTGCTTTTCTGCCGTGCTGAGGATAAACGCCAGTGGCGTGGCGTGAATGATCGATTATCGATATCTCGCCATTTGAAGCTATGGTAAAGAACCGATTACTAAGGTGTTCGCTGCGGACACCCTGATAATCGATCTTTTTTCATAGGTTTGAGTGGCGTATCAATCGATATATCGCAAAGCACGCCAGGCCACTGAAACGCCGTATGAACCTTCAGGCGTTGCCAAATTTCCTTTGATAAAACGCAAATCTTCTGGTAAACTTATCAATATTTCCCTTCCAGTTTTTCGGATAATGCAGTTCGCATGATTCTGAGAATATAAAGGGAAAATATTCATAACTTTCCGGAAATGTGGCAACTCTCGAATGTTTATACGGCGTTCTTCCTTAGCACGGCAGTTTTGGAGACTGTCGTCGAATACGAACCGAATTTTGTTTACCAGCATTACGCAAGGCCATGTTCTAATACCTCTTGTTACAGGCTGATCCTATGCTCAAAATTTGACTGGCAGTCTAGGTACCTTTTAAAGGAAATGTATCGATATGGGCCCACTCTATCTGAATTTATCAATTTTACGATTTTTTACTTTTTGATGGTCTATATTTTACGGAATGCATCATGATTTGGTCATTTTTGTTCTCTTTTCAGGTCTAATTCAGGCCTAAATATGAGTCTGAAAGCCCATGTTGGCGCAAAATGAAGATGTTTTGGCATTATTTTGACTGCGAATCCACAAAACTCGCATTTTTCTCCAAAATCGGTTTTTAGACCCATGTTTAGGCCAGTATTAAACATGAAAATGACCAAATCTTGATACATTTCGTAGAATATAGCCTTGCCACAGGGTGATCCATGGCTAAACGGCCAGACTGCAGGAGCGTGTTCTATAGGTCAAAATAAGGCCAAAATTCAGAAAAAACTGTTGCCGAAATTTTGGGGCTCCGACTGGGGGCTCTTTTGGAAAAAAACTTTCAACAAAAAAAGTCTTATTTTGACCCATAAAACTCTCTCCTGCAGTCTGACCATTTGTCCCTGGATCACCCTGTATAAGCAGAAAATCGTTGATATGAGCTGAGGAACTTAAGAGTGGGCCCAAAAGCTGCCCTCATCGATATCCCTTTTTTAAACAGGAGGAGACTTTTAGTCACAAAAAGTCCCACCACAACCAAAAATATTATACCAAGACCGTACCATAGAAGTCCTACAATCACCAAAAATAGTAGTATACACTAGTCGATGAAATGCCGCCGTATAGATACGTGGTTTTGCACTTCGCACATCGGAAAATATTGCCTCTGGTTGTATCTTGAAAAGTAGGTTCGGCTGAACCTAAAAATATATCTTCTCCAAGTAACTAATCTCTTTTTTCCGCGTAAATTACTCTTGTACACGGGAACATCTTGTCCCAGAACGAGGAGCTAAATCAGTGTCGGGAATTTTCCATCCCGCTCGGGAAGTGCGAACGCACCTCCATCCTGGCGGCAATGACAGAATCCCAATGACAGCTGCGCTGCGCCTCGACGCACCGACGCACAGTGGATCGAATCAATCAGAAAGGTCGGACATGAAATTCTTGACTAAAACTGCAAATTCTGATGTTTATTTCATCACGTTTTGGATTTCGAGGGGTGGTTCCAGAAGATGATCTCACGAGGAAACCTATAAAACCACTCTTAGAACCTCAAAGTTTTTGATTAACAGAGGTACAGAGGTATCAGCTTTTAAAGTTTCAAAACTTTGTCCAACTTCTCCCATTGATTCGATCCACTATGTGCATGGTGTCTAAAAGTCCGGAATTTCCGGAAAGTCCGGAATTAGTACTGATTTTTTATAGGCGGTTCGGAAGTACTGAAAAAGTGCGGAAATCCCGCAAAAAGGTCCGGAATTTATTTCATTTTTGTCGCAATTTGAGCGAGGAATTCAAATTTTTGAAATTTTTCGAATTTCGTCAATTGAAGGTACTGGAAAAGTACTGAACTTTACTGAATTTTTTGGGAATGTACTAAAAAAGTTCTGTTTAAGTACTGATTTTTGGTCACCCTGTATTAGTAGACACCCTGTGTGCGGCGCGGCGAACGAAGCCGTATTCACACCGAGCGGTTAGTGTCCACCCGCACCGGGGGCTAAAAATAGCCAGTGCGAAAAAAAGGCTGGAAGGATCGGACGCGATCTCTAATAATAGTGGTTTTATGCTAACCAGCTCATTACGGATGCGTTAGGTAAATAATGGTAGGGCGATCGCGGGGGACAAGTGACAAACGGTGCATTGTTCGCGACGAGGGCGGGGGAGGGGGCGGCAGGCCGATAAGTGCTTCGAGTCGGAGAGAGCAAATTGGAGCTGGGGTCATATCAATCCCGACTGAGCACAAGTCCAACCTCGAAATTGGCACATCGCGAAGACTACCGAGTCTTGCCGTCTTGCGTCGTCTCCCGACGCTGAGAATGAGTCTTGAAAACGTTCTGTAAGTTAAGGACCACTCTGTCGTCTTACCGAAGAAAGTAGCAACTCGAGAAATGAAGTTTTAAGAACGAGGGCCATCATATATCGACGGTGTAAGTCGGCAATCACACAACTCGTTTGCGGTGTCTGAGAATCTCCGCCTCTTTGTTAGTTTTTTAAAGGAGAACAAATTGGCATCATTCCTTCACTGGAAAAAAAAAAACACATTGGATCTTGAGTCCAGACTCTTAAAAACTTCGACAAGAAAAAATACTCTTGATTCAATCAGATTTAAGCTTAAATCAAGAACCAAGCCTCTTAATTTGAGCGGATTTCTTTTTGATTTAAGCTTAAATCTGATTGAATCAAGAGTCCTTTTTCTTGTCAATGTTTTCAAGAGTCTGGACTCTAGATCCAATGTGTTTTTTTTTCCAGTGTTGGAGTTTTTGCAGAATTTTCTTCGCACAGAGAAGACGTTGCAGGTGTCTGAAATTTTGTGAATTTTATCTTTGAAATGATTTCACCTGGAAAACTGAGTACGAGGATATCCTTGGTTTCACAGGAAACGTCACAGAATGAGGAATGACAACCCTACTTTTACTGTACAACTCAGCGCCTGGATACAACCATTCGTGCTCTATGGATGTCCATATTGCATACATTCAAATTTGAAGGCGTTTCAACTTTCCAAGCTCACTTCAGTTGCAACGTGTGCGCTCGCCGCGCTGTTTACCGCTGCAAGGACACTGCTACCAAAAGTTGGTAGAATTGACCCAAACGCAGAATAATGCGTTACTCTTTTATTTTGATTCACTGAGTCTAAAAATAGCCTGTTTTTTGCCAATCATCGATCAGTTTGCCTGATAGTCGATGTTTCTGGATGTCATTTCATGGAAAGCTTTTCTCGCACGGAAAAAATCAAATTGCTGATTGAACAATTTTCTAGCTAAAGAAAGTGACTGCGATGTTTCAATGTAGATTTTACGACAAAAAATCCCACTTTAACAACAGGAAAATGCTACCTAAACCACCAGTTTCATTTGTGAGAAAGGTGAACTAAAACTCATAACGATGAGTCGAAGCCTGCGGTCTGCGGTCCATTCCAATCGGATGCTCAGCGATCCGTGTAGTGCTGCCATGTCAAGGAAGAACACCGTATAAGCCATCAAGCGTTGCCAAATTTCTTTCGACAAATCACGAATTTGCAGGAAAACGCCTTAGTATTTCTCTTCCAATTTCAAGGATGATTTCTTTCGCAATTTGATCTAAAAAGTGTGAAAATTTCAAGAAAAAATAATCATTGTTTTCTCTTAAAACACATATTTTCTGAGATAAAATTTGGCAACCTTCGAATGCTCATACGGCGTTTTTACGTAGCATGGCTGTGTAGGGATTCGTTGCGCGATCGGCTGCCTTTGAGATGGGTCTCATGTTTCTCGTTTCGGGGAGCCGATCAAGGATGGCACATCTTGAAGCCTCGTCGTTGTCGGGTGTCGGCGTTATGCTCCAAGGCTCCGTTCGCTCCATTCACAATCACGGCTCGACTCAATTGGTCTGACCTTTAAGCACACTCCACCAAAATTTTGGCCCCAACACCACGTAAGACACGGTCACTGCTCTTGCCGCATTCGGGGAACAACCCGCGCTCAACTATAAGGGTGTCTATATATCCTAAGGGAAAATCAAACGCTACAACTAAATGCGCCTAAAAGGCTTCGATGCCTAGAACTCAAGTGCCTGAAATAGTCAGCAGGGTTGCCACAGTTAGGGAAAACCGGGAAATGTCAAGGAAAACGTGTTAAATCACCTTCATTTGCTTTCTAGAATGGGTTTGAGGTTTCGAACAACAAATTTTGCCTGAAAACTATTTTCAATGGACCACCAGACAAGGTACGAATTTCAGCATTCTGATACATGTTTCTTAATCAAAATTTCACGTAAAATGTGATGCGCACTCCAAAAATTACCGAAATCAACTCCTTACAAAAATATTTAATGATACCTGATGCGAGAATTCAAACCACCCGCTCATGAAAACTCAATGCTCTACGTGATTCACATCGCGCGCTAAACGTTATCACGACAGTCTCTGCGATGTACAAATCTAGCAACCTCGATCTCGACGCTTTGGCTCAGCCATAGCAAATTGCCTATAGTTTGAACAACACATGGTGGGAAATGAACATTACTCGATTGAGAAGCTTGCTGAAATCGTTGAAGTGCGCGATTTGACTCACGTAGAGCTTTAAGTTTCTTGTGAGCGGGCAGTTCAAATTCCTCGTAACTAATGTGTATTTAAAACATTAATATCTTCGTTAAGAGTTGGTTTCAGTAATTTTCGTTGTGTGTATCGTGTTTTATTACTTGAAATTCTGGTTAAGAAACATGTATCAGATTGCTTAAATTCGTACCTTGTCTAGTGGTCCATTGTCAGGGAATTTGGACGTCTATAGCTAAAACGAACTATGTGGACGTGGAAAGATGGGGTGTGCCCTTGACAAGCTGGATAAGAAACAATGTAAAAGTGGATATAGTTCCTTATGAGAAAATCCTTATATGCGTCCAACTATCTTTCACGAAGAAAATAATTTAGCCGATTGTTTCGTCTTTCCTCCCTCGCTGGAAGCACTTTTCAAGGTTGCTGATAAAAGCACGTAACTCGATCTGCGACGTTGAAAATTTTCCAACAGCCACGAACGCGTGTATCGAGCAATTGTCAATCGTCGATTGGCTGAAAGGTGTGGAGGTTTGCAGGCTGGGGCTCAACTGAAGTCAAGTGCAATTAATTGAGGTCACATGCCACTTCAGATGACAGAAATGATGCATTTAATTAGCATCAAAGCCGATGCTCATGCACTTGGTTTCGTTGCGTTTCACCATCCACCGGTCGTTTTAACGTTCACGCGATCGGCCATCCTGCAGAGGAGGAGTCCAGGGTGTGAATGAGTCGACCGCAGGGGTGGAGGAAGACACTTTGCCACTAGAGAGGCCGACTGTGTAAGTGATACTTCACATGAGAACAAGTGCCCTTAACTTCCCCAAGGTCGAGTTAAGTCATCGTTCTCAACCTCTCAACAAGAGTCCCTTTATACTGAGAGTTGAGGCAATGTGAATCCATTTTTGATAGGTTACCGTATTTTAGGCCTCCACAGTGTCTCTGTGCTCAACAGGGCCGGATCAAGGGGGTGGCCACATGGGCCACGGCCCATGGCGGCAAAATTAGGGGGCGACAAATTTTGCAATTTTTTTTTAAATGCAGGTACAAAAAAATCGGATTCAGAAAAAAATTACAAATAAGAAAAGGTGACAAAATCTCTCATTTCCTGAGAGTTCATTAAAATCCAATTTTGTCGTATTTCGGTGATACAAAAGACTGCGCACCTTTAATTAGTTGAGTTAAGAGAGGAACCAAACACGTAATTTGGCCTGGAGCGGCGCGGCGCAAAGAGAAATGATGATGAGGACTTGAGATGAAAGTAGAAGCCCTCGACGCGGCGCGGCGGTTGGCATGTAACACATATTAGCGCCTACGAGACTGCATGAATACTTCACGCATTGCGTCAAACACAGTACGGTCAACAGCGGTCGGCGCAGCGCGGCGTGAAACGCACAGTGCCTACAAGACTACATGAATACTTCACGCATTGAGCCAAACACAGTGTGGTCAGCGCGGCACGGTAGCGGAAGTTAAAATCATTAAACCACATTTATGTTTGTTCTTTCTTAATTTTTTAGTTCATTTCTTACAAATAATAGGTCTTGTCCCCACAGAGATTGGTTTACGGAACTGAACTTTCGCACGAAGTTCCGTGAACTTTTGCTAGTAGTGTTGACACGGCTTACGCAAAAAATGTGTCCAACACGAGTGAACGCGTCTTACGCACCCTTCTCCCCTCGGCACGTTCACTTGATGGTTTTTTTTGATGTTTCAAAATGAATGAGAAGATGGCGGCAAAATACAGGCGGCCCATGGGCGGCAAGTAGGTAAATCCGGCCATGCGTAAAAAACTGTCAACACAAAGGTGACAACTGTCCCTGACTCATAAGTGTCCATGAGGAAATTTTGAATCCCTGAAAGTAAAATTTAGTAGGTCTTCTCTTGTCTCCGATATTCTTAATGATTGTCCCAACGTGTGCGAAGGGTTGCACTTGCTTTCAAGAATCGATTTTCCAAGTTCCAATAAAACATTTTTTTTCGTTTTCCAGTTATTACGCTCCTACTAAAATCCTATGTCATTACTGACGAAAGCTAATATTTTCGCAGCAGCCAGCAGTGGAAATTGGCGGGAGCCATCATTCAATCAGAGATGATTCGCTTCAACGCCTTTTAAGTTGGGGATGTCACGCGGTCAGTAATAATTCAAGCTGCGTCTCTTGTTTTCTCCTCGAGGCAGACCGAGACCCTTACTGCCGTGCTACGGAAGAACGCCGTATGAGCCTTCAGACGTTGCCAAATTTCCTCCGATAAAAACCGAATTTACAAGAAAAATCGTGAACATTTTTTTCCAAAATTTTCAGACAATTTCGCACGCAATTTAATCTAATACACCCGAAAATTTAAAAGAAAAATGTGCATGAATGTCGTCAAAAATACATGCTCTATCAAGGGAAATTGGCAACCCTCGAATGTTCATACGGCGTTCCGCCTTAGCACGGCAGACTAGACACCCCCCGCCCCCAGATTACGTTACGTAACGTAACGGTTGGATGCCCCCTCCTCCTGCTGGGCATTTGAAAATTAGGCGCGGTGAGCCCTTGACCTTGGAGAGGATTTTGCTCATCTTTTGAACTTGGTGTGAATTATGTAGTGGCTGTAACGGGGATCAGGGCTCAAAGCCGGAGGCTACGCACTGGTTGAAGCTAGGTCAATCCGAGAGTCATCTGCTCATCTAAATCTCCGGCTCCGGCGACACGACACCGCGCCGGCACCGGCGACGCGTCCAGAAGGAGCCTCCATCGCTGATGATCGTATCAATTGCTGATGGTTAAACGTTATTTATATCCTCCGCGGATGTGCCGTAATTGGTACTACTCTTTCTAAATATAGAGCGTGGCAGTGTTGTCGGACCAGAATTTGGCCAAAATTCCTATATAAGGAGAGTACGGACCAGAGGCAAGAGACCCTCGACTGGCCTCTTGGCGACAGGTGGAAGCTTTTACTTTCGGGAATTCAACAATTCTTTATGGACAATCATAAGGGAGCAACAGTCATCACCCTAATTTCGGCTGTTGACCTACCTTCATGGTGGATAATGAGCTTCGGGTGACATCATGAGCCGAGCAAGTACCCCAAACTTCGGCCATTTTCGGCTTGTTTGAAAAACAAAACTGCCAACACGTTGTTGTTAAACATCAACCATGTAGGTAAGTCAACAGTAGAATGCTGAAGTCCTTTCTCTCGGCCCCCACCGCCAGCGGGACGTTTTCGGGGAACGGGGCTCCCTTCGAAAATCAAGTGGCAACTCTGTCGGAGCCCCCCCCCCCCCCCCCCCTCCGCATGTATATTCGTCTCCAAATACAGTGAACGCAGTTTTTTTGCGTTGAAATATTCGAGTGCTTGCCGCTCTTAAATTTTCCACTTTTCGTCGTCCCCCAGATAAAAGAACGTAAGTGCATTTCAGCGTTGCGAAATTTCAACTCTCGAATCGTCCGTCCATCAGGAAAATGTTGGGAATTTCTCACCGAAAGTTACCTTAATTTTTCTCCCGTACTTGCAAAAATTTGCAAAATGTTGAACAGGGGTAGAACAGTTATATTCCTGTGAAAAAGTGTGCTGCTTGAGATGGTTTTGTATCCTTGAAATGGAGTTATGTGCCTTCAGCTGAAAAATGATTATTTTTTTAACGCGTCTATATTGATTATTGGACAACATTTTGCAAGTTGGGACTACACTTTCCGACTTAGTTTAAAAAATAACTTATGCACCATTAGTTCCTCTTTAGACGTATGTGCTTTTACGAATGAGGCAGAAATTGTGGTTCCTAATTGCGAAATGAAGCCAATTTATAAAAATGAAGTTACCTTTAAAAAAAACTCTAATTTTATAAAAATGGCGAGAGGCCTAACGCATAATAAAACAACAAATATACTGGAAAAGCACGGATTTTAACAAGTATTTGTACGGAAGTATGGAATACGTACGAATTTTCTGGAAGAAAGCACGGTTTTGCGGGATTTTCAGGATAAACTGGACCGATTAGCTTGAAAAGAATGAAATTTCTCATCTGGAATTCATTTGACGATATGGAACCATTATTTCTGGCTCATCCAGAAAAGCTCCTTTCCGCATGGGGGAATCAATAGCATTTACGTTGTTTCTAGAATGAGCTCAGTGCTGTATCGCAAAATAAAGTCTGTATCATATTCCCGCAAACTTTCAGTTTGATTCCGTGCATTTCGTTTCGTTTTTCACCTCCACCGCCATTCCGACGGTCAATTTTTCTAAGCTGATCGAAAAGACGTAACTCGATAAAATCGGTTCCATTTCAGCGAGGCGTATGTGGCCCATTTGGAACTGCGCAAAACTATCGCATGCCAATCTAGCAACTCTGGTTCTTGACCCTTCCATCGGCTGGGTTTTGGATTAGTCCGCAAGCTCCATTCTGCGAGAGGACACTCTGTCACTCCTGCGTCGTCCAAGTCGGTATTTTTTCATCAATTTCAACATTCGGGTATCGCAGATAGATCTTTTCAATCGAATCTTCCGTAATAAATCTAAAACTACAAATAGTGAACAGCCACTCGGACTCTCTCAGCTGAAATTTGTCTTTTGCCGGTTTCCCAAACTTATCAGTCAATAAATTATTCTCCTTCGCGTATCTGAACTTTTCGACTTATTCTCATTTATTTGTATACATTAACAGAGTAACGTTACAACGTTCTAGAGTTTTCCGCGTTACTTTCACTCTCTGCCGTGCGCAACGTCTTGTGTTTAGTGAACTTAAACTTTCGGCACTAATGCATTTATCTCCTCTTGCGGTTATCTTAGTGGAATCAAAGACTTAATTCTATAACTAACGGTTCTTTATCACATCGTTTATTGTGGAAACTTTCTATAGACCCTCCACCGTGTTTTATCGTGGACGATTGTTATTAAAACTCTGATCCAAAAGTTTCATCTAGTGGAATCATTTATTAATTTTGATGGACCCACGGTGTTAGATTCCTGCATTGTTTTAAAGTACGTACAACTTTCCTTGTTTGGGGGTTTTGTTTTTGTGAATATTTGTAAGTGCCGCAGATCCCTGAGTAGCAGTAATTGCGAACAATATCGGAAAGTGTATGCGACTTATCGATTATGGCAATATTATCGGATACAAAATTGCTATGAATTGCGATTTCATGGCATAAATTTGCAATATAATCGTGACAAATTGAGATAAAATTCCGATTGTATTAAACGCAATTTTATAGAGATAAAATTGCGACAAGATCGAGGATAAGCGCTCAGATGTTGATGATCCTAGCAATTTTATCGCCAAAAAATCGTAAAAAAATCGCAACTTAACTTCTAAGTATCGCGACTTTTCCGTTGGGAAATGCTACTTGGGTCAGTATGTCAAGTTCTATGATACATTAATGAATAATATGTCCAATATGTCCAATATCTTATCCAACTAACTAAAGACTGAAGACTAAAGACTAAAGACTAATTGTAAGTGGTTTTAGTTGCTATAATTTTTGTGTAGATCTTTTTCTATCTTTTGTGACTTCTATACCTGCTGTAAAAGGGCCGCAGAACTTATTTTCCAAATTTTCATGACGAAATCGTTCGGGTGTGCCATGGGAAAATCCTACCTCGGGATAGGATAGGAAAAAAGTTTACAGTTTCTAAAAACTGTTCTTCGCATTTACCTTTGTACTCAATGCAAGATTGTATGCTCCCACAAACACATTTCAGATCCGCTGAATCAGTTGGCTACGATTTATTTCCTAAATCCGGGATTCAATACATCCCATGGCGTTCATTTCTTTACCTACGGCCAAAATTCCACCGAAGTTCTGCCTTAAAATAAAAAACGAGTAGCTTTTTATCTTTTAGAATACACGGCTGATTCGAACTTCAATTGATTTTTCAATTTGATCAATTGAATCGCCTTTTTCCAAAATGCAGTTCACTCGTACGTATTTCTTTCAAGTAAACTACTGACCTCGTTCGTAATCGAAATTCCGCAAAAATTCTTCAAAACAAAAAGAAACTAAATTTTCTGAAGTCACCTCCTATTTTCAATGTTTTGAAATAAAAATTGGTGACGGGATTGCCTCGAAATGTCTCCAGATCTGTGCCGAGATTCAGAAAAATCAGAAGAATTTTTCAGGGAGGATGCTCGACGATTTTTGACCTAAAACTGCAAGGAGGGGTTCTGGTGCATCACAAAAGATTTTGCAGGTTTGCGGGCTCTATAACTGCTTGCGTGTAACAATGGTTTATTGCCTATCTTACGATTTGAAGGCTTTTTCCTGATTTAGGTATTTGAAACAATCCTGACATTTGGACTACATTTTAATGTAAGAAATCACTATTTTTTATTTATCTTAGAAGCAACATTTGCCCCATTGATTTCTTAACGGAGGCCGATGCTTTTATGAAAGAGCCTTAAATATTAGTTCAAAATGTAGTCCAACCAAAGAGTGCGTCTAATCTGCGGCAGTTCGAGTGCGAGCTCACTCTTACAAAAATATGCCAAGCCATAAATTTGATGGATCTCATCTGAGTATAACACGTAATTTTCGCTTTCTTTTCACCCTCTAACTATTTCGTAATAAAACTTCGAATGGTTTCTTTGATCGCACGTCTGGCGCAAAAAATAGAGGTTTGTGTTTCTTTCTCAATTAGCAGCAAATGCCATGGGAGTTATCGCGAATGTTGCAGATCTGATTAAAGAAGGGTATAAGCAATACAATTACTTTGTACACAAATATTTATCGATACTGTCAACCTTTAAGACGGCTCAAAACGCCTGAGGTTACGGTCCAGTAGGGAGTCTCAGCGTAGAAGTTTGGGTTATGAGTCCATAGCTTATCTCTCGTGAAAAAAAAAATCAACTTAGCTAATATCAAGATGTACTGCACGTGATTAATAGGGATGATGCAAACCTGTAATAAAAACAGTCATTGTGCACTGTCTGACACTTGACAGTGGGTCATGGCTCACCGTTACCACTCCTTTAATAATTTTACCCTATCATCCGTGGTAAACTCATGAAAACGGCAGTGTATGACAGTTGACATTTTTAATGTTTATCATCTTGTTTTCCTCCTATTAGCTCCTTCCTTTGACCAATAAGTTTAAACGGATCGTAAATTGTCAATTAAAAGTTGTGACATAAGTTTTAACATTTCAAGGATCTCGAATTATTTGGATACCGGTCTTCGTGTCGAAACGGTTCTTAAATTAATACATGGTAAAATAATCAACATGCATGCCACAAACGAAACGTATATTTACGGTGACTCCTAGAAAAACCATAGCGCGTTGAGTGTATGAATTTTAGAAATTAAAAAATATGACGAAATGTTAAAGCTAGGAACTACTTTTAACATTTTTACCTTTACCGTTATCAATTTGCTTTTCATCAAATCATACAAAGTATATACATTTTAATAAATCTGTAAACCTTACAAAAGTTTTCGGTGAAAAATGCTTACTGTTTAACTGTGTGGCGTGTGTTTGCCGCTCAAAAAATTGGTCTGTTCCGAAGTAGGTGATGATGTGAGGGTTCTACAAAAGATTAAAAAAAAAAAAATAAAGGACGGGTGTACCGTATGCATTATAATTTCCTGAAAAACATGCCCTCTCTAAACTTGTACTTTTTTTATCGTAAGTAGAGCAAAAATTTGTTTTTGTCAAAGATGAAGCACTCATTAATTCTGACGTTTACATAGATGGTTGCCTTTGCTTCTATATGGACGGATCTAACCAGGAACAGCTTAACTACATTTCATATTGCCAAATTTCCACCCGCACCTTACTCTATTTACCAGAAAACCGAGCAGCATATTGCTTGGAAAGTTTTCGCGAATTCCGTAGATAGGGAGAATACATTCACAAAATTTTGAAGCAGATATTTCTTTTTTTTGTGTGTGAAAAAAGTAAATCTTGAGAGTGTAATATGAAACTCGCAATGAAAATAAACTGATTCTAGAGAGTACCTTAGCAATTGCAATCAATCTAAAAAGGATATTTGCATGTCATATCCAATGACGATTCTTGTGAGTTTGCAACACTACTTTTCAGTCCATCTAAATGAACGTAAAAAACCGATTCTTTGTGAGGCCTCACGGAAAATCTTAATTTTCAATTGATTTAAATGGAGGTAAACATTGTTGCCAACTTTCGAAAATTGCCACTGGACAGAACAAATATCGGCTTTAGATAGGATTTTAGATAAAATTGGTAAGGTGATCACCGGAATCAGCGAATCAGCTTTCTACATTGCGTGTTTCCTATTATACTTTCAAGTTAGAGTTTTTCAAAGGGGGAAAAAAGATTCTGTTTGAAAATTTTGCGTATCACGAAGACGTTCCAATCAATATGCTGCTCAGTTTTCTGGTAAAAAAAAGGTGAGAATCGAGTTAAAATTTGGCAATCTGAAACGTAGTTAAGCTGTCCCTAGTTAAATCCGTCTATAGAATTAGAGGCAAAGGCAACCATGTTTCATCCTGCAACAAGTCAAACGGTCAACTGGTCCAGTGGTCCTATTGCCGGAATCACACGCTGAATTTGGCAGGTGAATATGGAAGTTAACAGTCATCGCCCAACAGCAATTTCGCAAATTCGAGTTATTTTCATCCAGATGTGTATCAAATCTATTCGAATAGTTCAGACAAATCCGACATTATCTGATGATCGCTGAGAATCATTGTTGAATTTTGAGCGATCGGGCCGATGACGTCCACATTCAAACTACATTCTGCTCCCAAATTCAGCGTGTGATTGCGGCATATGATCCCTCCTGTTGCCGCAATCACACGCTGAATTCAGCAGCTGAATGTGGAAGTCAACAGACATCGCCCATCGGCTGAAATTTCGCAAATTCGAGTTATTTTCATTCAGATGTGTATCAAATCTACTCGAATAGCTCAGACGAATCCAACATTAGTCCGATGATTGCTGAGATCGTTGCTGAATTTTGCGCGTCACGCGCAAAATTCAGACATCGGGCCGATGACTTCCACATTCAGCTCCCACATTCAGCGTGTGATTGCGGCATAAGACGCCACGGCACGGCCGGCACACGGCTGGAAAAGTCCGCGAGACGAAGTGCGGTGTCTGCCATGCGGGCTGCCGCATTCCCCAGTTGAAGGCGCGAGCAAGGTGTTTGTGGCGTGCCGCACGCGTCGCGTCGCACCGCGCGTCTCCCGCGGGCCGCAGCCGCGACCGCCGCGGTGCGGTCGCGAGAAACGGCGGGCGGCTCACTCGGTCGCTCAGTCACTGTCTGTCCTCGCCCCGAAAACATCTTCTCACCGGTGCATGTGTCGGGAACTTCCGTCGACGAGACAGACAAAGATTCACACCGCCAACAAAATCGCATTTTAAAAACTAGGATAAAAAACAACGCAGTTGTCGAATCGCAATTTTTTCAAGTTCCCAAACTCATCAATCTGTTTTCTCTCTCTCTGTCGCAGGGTCCGCGGGGATGAAGCACATATCCACGACGCCAGCCCAGACCGGAGGAAAACCAAGTGATACCCTAGTGAAATGAAATACAAAGTGTGATCCTAACCTTTTTTTGTTTTTTTCGTTGTTTTTTTGTTTCGTTGTCCGCGGTTTCGTCTCTTTTTCTTTTGTTTCGTTTTTTTTTTTTTTTTCGTTTTCGCGGAGTTTCTTCCGGCTGTGATATTCCCGGTTTTTGTTTACGTTTTGACTCGTGAGGTGTTTGCGTGCTCGGGACCGATATGAATGGTAAAATGAATTGTTTTAAGCTTCTGTGTTTGCTGACGTTTTTTGGAATAGTTGTCACCGCTGACGAGGAGGAAGAGAGACTGCCCGCCAACTGTCCCAGGTAAACATCCACATTTCACTTTCAATTCCTCTATATTTTGTTCTTGTTGATAAATGAATCGTTAAGAACGAAAACACACCAACTCGAAAACAGACAAAGCAGCTCCGTAGGTAAAGACACGGTTGCCACAGTCAGGAGAAACCGGGAAATGTCAGAAAATTTTAAAGTCAGGGAAAACCAGGGAATGCTAAAGAAAATGACGGAAGTGCCAGGGAAAATGTGTTATATCACCTTTATTTGCTTTCTAGAATGGGTTTGAGATTTTGAACAAGAAATTTTGCCTGAAAACTATCTTCAATTATGCCTTCTTAACCATCCGTCACATCTTCAATTGTCAGAGAATTTCACCAAAATGTGTCAGGGAAATGTCAGGGAATTTCATTTTCTAAATTCTGTGGCAACCCTGTGAAAAAGCTGTCTAAGAAAAAGATGTTTGGTGCCGTGAGACAAGTATACTGAAGTGTAAGGAAACTTTGAAGGCCCAAGTTGGACGCGATGCGCAAACTTCAATGACCTTTATGAAAATTGGCCTTTGGAAAATAATCCGTTCAGAGCACCTCTAATTTCCTAAGCAAACTTTTCTTCAGGAGAATCTAAATGAGTCGATGGCGCGATAGTTATCTTTTCAATAGAACTGTTACGTACGAGCCGATTTTAAAAGGAGAGGACCAAGAACACCGAAATCGAACCAAGAGCAAGACGTGGGAGTGACAAATTAATATGTACTCATCTTAATGAGTTTGATAAAGTAGACCCTTAAAAGTCCATAGGGATAAAGATGAAAAGAGGATTCAGAATTGTTTATTGAACAATAAAGGAAAAAATTGGAAGGTTCTTTTTCGGTTCTTTCCTTTTTTCACATCTAACTGAAAGTGAATTTTTTTTTTTTTTTAGAAGCGTGGGATCAAGGTTTAAAAATTATCAATTTGATCACTCAAGGATTATCGCTCATTTATAAAGGAATGTTGGAAAAAGGGTGGTAGTAGCAGTAGCAGTAACTGTAACAGAATATATTTATTATAGAGGTGCCGGCCATTCACACCTCTACAATTGGAGCGCAAGGATTTGTAAGATAAAAGAACCTAGTAAAACTACTGAAAGAACGTTTCAAGGACAAAAAGATATAATTAATAAAGTAATGAGAGAATAAAATAAGAGAGAGACAGGGAGATGAAAAAAGGAGGAAGAAATGAAGAATAAGGATTGAAGTAAAATAATGGAAATCATAAAATCCAAAAAGGGGGAGGGTGGGTGGAAACCTGCCGCAGAACTGTACTATTCTAGATAGAGGAAGGATTTAATGATGGCGAGCATGTGAAAATGACTGCCGGCTTATTCAAGGTGTGGATGCGTTTATTGAAACAAAGCTGTTTTAAATTGCTAAGGAGGAGCAAGGAGTAAGAGTAATTATCGTGACTAAAATAGTTTATTATTGCCTTAACTTCCGTACTTACAATTAGTTTTTTTATTGTTTCATCACGAGAGAGTTTTGCTTGCATTGAGGGGCCTTAATAGTTCTTTCTTGAGGGAATGAATCAGTAATCTATCATTTTGAATTACAACTTGGAGATTTTACAATGGTACAAACTTTCTATTAGAACTATGAGACAAAAAATCTATAGTTGTTCGAAAGTAATTAGCAATGACACGAAGGAGTGAAAACCGAAAATATGGGTATAGCGTGATGAAATATTTAAAGCTTTTGATTAAACTTTATCATTTTCATCTTTTGTCCCCAGGTTTTTAGTTTATAATACGCCGTTTTCCAATTTTTTGGTGTAATTAATGCATTTTTGGTTATGAGAACCTTAACATGTCCGTGGCCCGTGTACAGCCAAGTGGAAGGCATTTTTTTGGAATCCTTTTCCCATGGTACTTATAGTACTCGGTTAAAATTTTAACCATTTATCTCCGAAATGTGAAAGGAAAAAATTGTGGTTGTAGTTAATAATATGACAAGTGCATACTCTCATGCGTGGGCCATTTTTATTCAAAATTCTTTCAGGTGATTAGATACCATTTTGCAAAAATAATATTTTCCCACAAGAGCAAATTTTGTCCATCGAAGCTCTCATGCTGATTACGTGGTTTGGGATTACTGTAGCACGTTTGAATGTGCTCATCTGTTCTTTTAACGCACACGTTGCCAGATTAAGCTAAACATATATTTAGATAACGTGGATAATGGTAGATTCATCCATGCTTCGTATCAGCAGAATAAAGGCTCGCCAAAACACTTGAAGTTATGCCCTGAATTCATAAAGATCAAACAAAAAATCGAAATCTCAATTTAAAGGGGGGGTTTGGGGGTGTTTCGGCTCCTGCAGTCTGGCCGTTCAACCATGGATCACCCTGTCTAGTCTCTTTTTTCGATGGTTGAAGCCTTGTAAGCTAACAATAAGTGGCGGAGCTTTCGCACTGAAGTGGGCCGTGTTGGTGTTGGGTGTCGGTGTTGGCCTGGGCGGATCACAGATTGGGTCGGTGATTTCGCGAAGCGGGACCTCAAGTCCACCGTCCATCGGCTGCGGCCGTCCAGTCGAAAGTCCGTCATGCCCAAGCATCTGTCAAATCGTAAATATTATTTATTTCCGCCGTGTCACTGGCCCTCGCGAGCCAGTGTTTGGCGCTTCCACCTCGGATTTGGAATCGTCGGAAGATGGTTCGCTAAGCCCCGGTCTGACCATCGCCTCGTGCGACCGCCGCACAGCGGGTCGAGTCAATGGGTGAGGTCGGACAGAATCTGGAAACTTTAAACGCTTATAACTCCGTTTATACAAAATTATGAGGTTTTGAAAGTGGTTCCATTGGTTTCCACGTGTAATTTGCTTCTAGAAGCACCCCTTGAAATTTAAAATGTGACGAAATAAACATCAAAATTTGCAGTTTTAGTCAAAAATTTTATGTCCGATCTATTTCATTGACTCGATACACTGTGCGTCGTGGACTGGTATAGTGGCTACATCATTCGATAGATCGCGATTCATTTCGTAATTAATTTGCGAGGTTTCAAACCCAACAAAGTAACATAGTATAATGTCCAAATTCTGTGTGAGATAATTGGGTGAATGCATTACAATTAACAAGTCGTAAATCAATTAATGGCTCATTAAACTCGAGACGTTTCGATTGCTAGATACACCTGTACGCATCTTACCACCAAGGCGCGAATTTGACATGGTTATGTGTCGGATTACATTTGAACTACCAAAATTGCGATCTGAAACTATGACGTAGCCAATGTATCAGTCTGTCGTTAGAATCGAGAACCACAATGCGGTAGCAGGCAAATTGAAGAAACTGAACATGGTATAAATTGAACCACATTTTTAAGATTCTGAATCGTTTTAGAAATAATTTATGTGCCATCAATCTTAGGAAGATTATTTGACTTTCTGCCTAGGCATTTGACAAAATTCTCAGAAATCTCAGAAAACTGGTGGATGATGGGGGGAAAAAAAGGTAATCTTCAGACCTAGGGGATCAAAAGACTAAAACACCTGATCCCGAGTGTAGAACATTCTTTACCTATTTTTCCGTGGATCTGGGGAATTTTCCAGGATTTATCCGGGCCAGTCCCGATTCCATTACTCTCCAGGTTTCCCGACACCCTGGCTCATAAAGTGTATATTTCTCTCCTCACTGGAAAAAAAAAACACATTGGATCTAGAGTCCAGACTCATAAAAACATCGACAAGAAAAAGTACTCTTGATTCAATCAGAATGTAGCTTAAATCAAGTACCAAGCCTCTTAATTTAAGCGGATTTCGTTTTGATTCAAGCAAAAATCTAATTGAATCAAGAGTATTTTTTCTTGTCAGTGTTTTCAAGAGTCTGGTATCTAGATCCAATTTATTTTTTTTTTTTTTCCAGTGTGGATCTTAGGAATTTTTCAGGATTTACCCGGGCCAGTCCCGACTCCATTACTTTCCAGGTTTCCCGACACCCTGGCTCATAAATTGTATATTTCTCTCCTCGTCGAGAACTTATCTTAAAATATTCAAGATGCGCTAATGGAGCATCTTCCGGCTGCATAAACGCAGTACTCCGGCTCCGTTGCGGCGATGATTGCCTAATTATCTCAAAGAAGGCAATTACTAATTCGCACGGCAAACAGACGGCAACCGAAACTTGGAACACGTGCTTCTCAGATGATCCATTAGCCGCCCGCTTCTGAACTAGAAACGATCCGCCGCTGACACCTGCTGCGCTCGTTTCTGAGCAGATTATTTGCGAAAATCGAAAGAAAACGACGGAAAAGAAAATGATAAACTTAAGAGCACACTCTCCTGACATAGAGAGAAGGCTTAGAAACGATCGTAGATTCGTGATATTGCGCTAATTACCACGCGGAGCTGTCAAAAAATTAAGCGCTCAGCTGATAGCGGCCGCATTTTGCTTTCAACCTAGGGGGAGTCTGCAGTCCCTACATATTTTCACCATGTGAACCACACTGCTGCTAAGGCACACTTTTCTCCGGTTCTACCGGACGGATTTTCAAAAACTTTTGTTTGTTAGATTCCCTCATACCTTATTTTAGCTTTAGACTAGACGATTTTGAAAAATATTGAAGATGGGAATTTGTATGAATATTTGTAAAAAAAATAAAATAAAAAAATGGAAGCAAATTGGACTTTCTGACTCATTTTTTTTATTGATAATAGTAAAAACTAAGTCTTTCGTCTTTAGTAAGAAAAAAAAGGTAAGGAAAATAACAAAAAAAAGTTCTTGAAAATCCACCCATCAGATCCTGAGAAAAGTGTAAGGTCAAAAAACATAATTATGAGAAAAACCTGTTTAAAGTTTTAAATACACATAAATGTTGCAGTACTTCGTCTGTCACACAACGTTGCAGAACTTAATCAATAATAAATTAATGAGGGAATCTCGGATCGGAATAAGCCTCTGGCAGTAATAAAAGCGATTGCATTGACTGAGTCGGAAATTCGCGGAGGAGGCACTGATATTCCACTCGCAATCATATTGAATATTTTCGGGGAAGGACTTCTGGCAAATCATGCAACGCTGGGCGATGCGCCCTTGCCCCCCCCCCCCTTCCTGAGACCTTATATGTAGAATAGAGAGCTCATGAAAATTTCTTAGTCCAGGATGGCAAGATTCCAAGAGGCGGTTTCGCTAAAACTCACCGCATGATAATGATGTTTTCGAGGAGAGAGGAAATGCTCCCGCGCAAAATCTATTAAGACTCCTCAGGAACAAATTATAGCCTAACAAAATTAATTAATAAGTTTTGTTTTGGTCTTTATTCGTCATTTTAGAGAATAATGACTCTAAATGGCCCCGACAGTCAGAGAAATCATGCTGATGACAGTCGAACAGTCAAACAGCCTGTGGCCAGATCCAACTTTCGTTGCCCCAACAAAGTTTTCAAAAGTGAAGTGTGACCTGCTCTCGTTTTGTGATTAGATTGGATCAATGCGAGTTGTGTTCTACACTTTCGCTTTTCGGTGGCTTTACTGGGACACCTGACGAGCTCCTCCTATCGTTCTTGAGCCGAACTAGTGTATCCAGCGGCGGCGTTATCGACGGGTGATGCTGATTAGCTAAATGCAAAAACATGTACCTCGATTCGCTACTTTAGAGAATGGAGCTCTTGCATGAGTCAGGAATTTGCAACTTAAGTACTGATTCCTGAAGCACGATAGTGCCACCGGTTTTCTCTGGAAGCAACCCCAAAGCTCAAAAAAAGCTCTCAAAGTTGAGATTGTAATGGAGGGGCGATATCCCACGCTACCCTGAGAGTCCACCTCTATATCAAATCAAACTCTCCAAACAAGGATAGGGAGCAAATACATTAACAAAGTTGCCATGTTTTCAGTCTTCAAGGCCCCAAACACAGTGGCAACCCTGCTAATGTATTAGCTCCCTATCCTTATTTGGAAAGTTTGACTTGATATAGATCAACTTCGAGAGTTTTTTTTTTTTTTTAGTTTTGGAGTTTGTTTCGGAGAAAACAATCGGCAACATCGTGTTTCTAGCAAAATTACACGTAGGAATCTGTACTTAAATCGAAAATTCCTGACACATTTAAGTACATGAGGATTATTTGAAGAGAAAGGAACATGGAGCGTTCGTAGATTTGATAAGTCATATTTTTTTTTCAAAATATTAAACGCTCGTAAGCATTTTGTCTTAAATTTTCAAAATTTAGTGAACCATCGGATTTTGACTACCTGCTCAGGCATTTGATAAAATAGCCTACTTAATTTGACTAATTGCCTGCGACAAATATATATCTTTGTATGAAACATTTGCATAGTTCCTTGAATCGACGTTCGATCCCTATGACAATATGTTTTGGTTATCCGAGACCAAAATTTTCCGGCGTTCCGCGTACCCCTAAATTCTTTTTTCGGTGTATTTCGTCCCTGAAACGAAGGAGCCAGCGCATTGTGGGTATAGTTTGAAGCTCTCTTAAACGTATGCGTGGTGTAACCACGGATCTTAAAAACAGCCAATTTTACCACTAGCTTGACTCTACAATGAAGCATCGCAGTGTGGATGAATGTAAGGAGTTAGAATGCCAACTTGAAACGGTCATGAAGAGCGAAAACCAAGGTCAGAACCGCGGGAGTGAGAAAATTGTTGCTTCCAAGAGCATGAGATCGAACCTCCACGTCAGAACACTTGCCAATAAAATCCAACATTCACGCAAAAAGAGGCCACGTCCATGCCCCCACCTAATTGAGTTGTACAATAGAATAGAATCAGCCTAACCGTGTTTCACGTGTCCTAATGGAGAATTTGCACGAAGAATGTCTATCGCTGCATCTGAGAGCACTTAAGAGCTTGGGGTGACTGATGAAAAAGTCCAGTCTAAAATGTCCAACTATGAAAGTGTCCGATAAAAAATACCCACTGTCGTAATGTCCTCTTTTAAAGTCCGTTACATAAAATGTCGACTTAACAAAAATACCCATGTTATCTAGTGTCCATAGCGCTAAAATGGTATGTAACTATGAAAATGTCCACAGTAAACAACTTTACCTATGTCATTGACAGGGGTTTTCCTCCTCATCAGCACGTTCTACAGCAGGTTTCTTTTTATGTTATTACTTTCAAACATATTATGTCGTGGACATTAAAAAGAGGACATTACAACAGTGAGTATTATTTATTAGACATTTGTATAGTCAGAAATTTCAAACTGGACATTTTCACTGATCACCGAGCTTGGTTCGCAGCATTTTTCATAATTTTTTGTGGTATGAAAAATTAAAGAAAAATAGATCGGAAGGTGAGAAAATCTGCCGCCCTGTGACGTCATCAGGCAGCATTCTCCATTTTATCTCGTGTTTTTTAGGAGATTAGGACGATTAGGCTATATTCTCATATCTCCTCTATGAATAGTTCATTTAAAAACCGAAGATATTCTCATGCTCACTTCACCCAGTAGTTTCTTCTCAAGCATGAACTCCACAAAATTTCTGAAACCTGCAAATTCTCCGTTCTTGGGCTTGTGACGCCAGAAAAATGTGTGTTCATAGTTGACTTTTTTTTTTGAAAACTGAATTTTCAATTGAATTCCTCAGTTAAATTTGGCAATAGGTGATGTGATTTCTTTCCTTTCTGCTAAACGCGGTCCAAATTCAAACCCCATAAAAATCTTCGATATTGATTTCAGTCCTATGCCTGCTACGTTAGGGGCGGACCTTTAGTGAAGTTGTGGCCGAACCATACGTGACGTCGCACGGTTGATCGAGTCAATTAGAGAGATCGGACATGAAATTTTTTACTTAAACTGCAAATTTTGATGTTTTTTTCGTCATATTTTGCATTTTTAGGGGTGCTCTTAGCAGAAATTTTCAGGAGGAAACCAATGGAACCACTTTCAGAACCTTAAAATTTTGTATGAACGGAGTTATAGGCTTTTAAAGTTTCCAAATTTTGTCCGACCTCTCCTATTGACTCGATCCACCGTGTGTCGGCGCACAGTGGATCGAGTCACTGGCTGAGGTCGGACAAAATTCGGAAACCTTAAACGCTTATAACTCCGTTTATACAAGCTTTTGAGGTTCTGGAAGTGGTTCCATTGGTTTTTTCGTACAATTTTCTGCTAGACGCACCCCTGAAAACTCAAAATATGACGAAAAAACATCAAAATTTGCAGTTTAAGTAAAGAATTTCATGTCCGATCTCTCTGATTGACTAAATCCACTGTGCGGCGGGGCGGCAGATCCGCGGGTCCATTCCGCGGCTCGACTCTCCCCTCGACCGCGGTTTTCACAACCATGTGGCTCGGGCTCCGGCGCAGCCATAACCACCGCTGCGCCACGTCATTATGTAATTGCGCCCCNCTCCTCCCCCCTCGACGCTCTCGGATCTCCGTGATCCATAATGGTTGTGCAAGGCGATAATGACAACAGCCCGTGGACGGGGGCGCGAGTCGCCGGTAGCTCATGCCGTCGAACGACGTCGACGTCGGTCGCCGTCCGTGCCGCAATCCCACGTCCAGACACTCCGGACGCGACGCTCGGCCTCTCGCTTGACCGCCAAAACCGGAGAGAGGAAAGAGGTCGTTTACCGGCGGTACCTGGCAACAGTCCGCCACCGCACAGTGCACGGAGAAAAAAACTTCGTGCGTGGGACCCGAAGTTTAGGTCATATGGATCTCTGAAGTTTTCAGATCGAGCATCTGAACACTTTAGGTCAAGCTGCTGAGGTTTGGATCACACATCTGAAACTTCAGTTCTTACATCTGAAGTACTTCGGTTCTCACATCCGAAAAACTTCGGTTCTCACATCCGAAAAACTTCGGTTCTCACATCTGAAGTACTTCAGATATAAAAACTGAAGTTTCAGATGTGTGATCCGAACCTTGACAGCTAGACCTAAAGTATTCAGATGCTCGATCCGAAAACTTCAGAGATCCATATGACCTAAACTTCGGGTCCCACGCACGAGGTTTTTTCTCCGTGTGGATCGAGTCTATAGGAGAGGTCGGACAAAATTTGGAAACTTTAAGAGCTTTTAACTCCGCTGTACAAGATTTTGAGGTTCTGAAAGTAGTTCCATTGGCTTCCTTGTGAAATTTACCTTCAGAAACACCCCTGTGAATTTGAAATATGACAAAATAAACGTCAAAATTTGCAGTCTCATTGTCAGTTAATAATTTCATGTCCAATCTCTCCAATTGACGCGATCCACTGTGCGCAGCGCCGTGTTGCCGTTCGCCGAGTTGTCGCGCCGATCGTGGAAGTTCGGCAACCTTGTCGTGAAGATTGCACCCTGCGGCCCTGCCCACCGCCGAATTCTCCGGTCATTGTCTAGGCCGATCGCCAAGAGGCTGACGGCGCGATTGGACACTGGACAGTCGCGCGCCGTAGGCAGGCCCCTTTCCCTCATATGACTAGAAAATTTCCCCAAAAAACGCGACTTTTGTCGCGATTTTGAGGAAAGTCTTACCCTTTAACCTCCCCTCCTCCCCTCATGAGAAAGTTTTGGCCGTAGATTCTTGGTCCTTGAAAAACTTCTGGCTTCGTCAATGAATTGAGCTCTTGCATGGCCGGGAGTTTGCAATTTAAGTACTATCGCCCGTGTAAACTTTCCGTCAGACTTCGGTAACAAATTCCCGTGACATGTAAGAGCTCTCTCTTAGGGGGACGAAAAATTGGTATTTAGCTTTGCGAAATATATGACTTGTTTTTTCAAATCCGTGATATTACGAAGAGGTAACAAGAAGTAACCGGTGGGAATTCTTTGCCACTGCAAAAGAATTGCTCTGTGCTTATCAGCTAACAATAAGTTGAATGTGTACATTCAGTAATCTGATGGCCTCAATACTCTATTATCTGTCTGCAGAGGTATTACTGTCATTATCATGGAGATTTGCATCTGTTCGCCAATGCCTATTACTTTCAAACAGTTACAGCTTCGCGATGTAATTAAATCAGAAGAGCGTTCGGTTAAGCGTTTGTTTTCAGTCCATTGCCTGCTCGTATAATTTGCGCAAATTTAGTCACTTCATCGGTCGAACTTACTTTTTAGGTCCCTAGAGAGCGTTCACCGTCGAAATCCTAAAATCCGATTTTACGATCTTACTCTTCAAGCAATAACTGCCAAATTATTACAAAGAATAAAACTAATCAAATTCGATCGATCCAGTTCAAATTAACTGACTGGTTCAGTTAAAAGAGCAAAATTTTCTTATGTGTAAAAACAAGTCATGAGACAGTAGTAAGTCATTTTAGCGAAACAGCAGTAAGTTCACATTATTCCGCGAGAGGGCTTTCAATACTGCTGTCTCTCGTAAAATGGTAATCTTTTCTGCCAAATTCTGCCCTTAAAGTTTCTTTGTTACATGGAGCCTTCGCCATGGTGCTGCAACCTTCTTCATGGTGTCTTCACCATGGAAGCATAGAGAACATAAGGAGCACTAATGTCTAACCTTCTATGAAATGGACTACATTTTGCAATTCGGAACTCAAATTTCTTACTTGGTTCAGAAACAACGTGCAGCGGGAAAACAAACTAAGCCAAAAATTTTAGTTCCTGGTTGCAGAATGTAGTTCAGTTTTGCACTTAATGCTCTCTCCAATGATACGACAGTTGTACTTACTTCATTTTGCAAGTTGGAACTACAAGTTGTAGCTCATCCGTAGAAACAATTTATGTGCGCCTTTAGTTTCCCCATTCAGATAGGCGTTTTTACGTATAATGAACCAGAAATTATAGTTCGTTATTGCGAAACGCAATCCAGTTTTTTTGCACCCAAGGTATTGCCCGAGGTATAATTAGTGCGGGGTCTCTTTAAAATTTCTTTTCGTTTCGAACGGCAACGAGGAGCAGCCTTCTTATCGGATTACTCGTTTGTAGAAAACTTGACAGAGACTAACTGCGACATGCGAATAAACACTTGCCAAGGATGTATTTTGACACAAATTTGGCCGCATGCTGATCGCGGTTGCAATCCACGTAAAGTCCGAACATCACTCCTCTACTGCTTTCTAATCTCAGCTCTCGTAAAGTGTATGTAAACTTGAGGCTGAAAGGGCGCTCCCTCAATTATTTAGTGGCGAGTCGTGCTTTGCGATAAATCGATCGATCTCCCAGTTGCATCTATGGAAAAGGATCGATTAGCTAGGTGTTAAAAGCGGACGACTAATAGTTGATTCTTCATCATAGTTTTAAATGGGACAAAACCGATAGCCTGCAATGCACGCATCGGCACTGCTTCAATTACGTTAGGTAACTTTTAAGAAAATAGAGAAACGAGGCGTTGTGCTGAAGATATCTGCAAGGATCTAACGCAGCTTAAACAGCAGTTTCTGGAATGTTTCAATCGGCTTTCTTTCTTGGCTTGGAAAACGAAGTGGGTTACATTTTGCAATGAGGAACCACTATCTCCGGCTCTTCTATAAAAGCACCTTTCTACATAGAGAAACCAATATGGCCACCAGGCATATATGCTGTTTTTATAATGAGTCAGAAATAATGGTTCCTCGTTGCAAAATGTAATCTAAGTGATCCGTGGAAACCGGGATAAAATATACGAGCAGTTTGTGGGTGCGTCGGAAATTTGGGAAGCCTGCTTCGAAAACTCCGTCATGGAACTTGAGAAATGATGTCTCCGCAGTTGGCCGTCGTGGAGTCGCACTGTGCAAATAACAAACAGCCGAGCTCGACGTCGACATCCCTCTCGACGTTCTGTTGCGCCGAAGGAGAAAAATTGGGACGTTTATGGCGCAACCGAACGGTAACGTCGAGCAAACAATACGTCACGACCCCGTCCCGTCCGTCGCCGACCCCCGACCCGAGCCAGAATTCTCGGAACGGGAAAGAGAATGTCGCCGTAATTGCACCGTTAACGGGAACATGAAGTTAGGACCGGTGATGGCAAGGAGAAAATCCCTGGACACATGACCAATATGTATATATTTGTTGGTTGGGAATGACGTCCATTACCGTCAAATACGGTCGCCACGCCGTTTCCTGTTTAGATTGACGGATCTGTTTCTTATGTCACCGTATCCGAACTTCGTTAAAAGTTAGAACACTTGTTGTACTGTGAGGGGTTCTAGTTGGAACCAGTAAAGCTTTCTATAGATATATATTTGAACGCGAAAGAACGCCCAGGTCTCAGCTGACATACTGCCGTGCTGAGGAAGAACGGCGTATGAACCTTCAGGCGTTGCCGAATTCCCTTTGATAAAACACGAATTTCTTGGTAAACTTGTGAATATTTTCCTTCCAATTTTTCAGATAATTTCCTCACAATTTCACCTGAAGTTCCTTGAAAATTTCAAGGAAAAATATGCATATTTCTCCTCAAAAATACATGTTTTATTCGGGGGAATTTGGCAACTCTTGAATGTTCACACGGCGTTCTTCCTTAGCACGGCAGTATGCTGCCGTTCTAAGGAAAACGGCGTATGATCCTTCAGACGTTGCCATATCTCCTTCAATGAAAAACGAATTCACCGGAAAAATTTTGAATATTCTTCTTCACATTTTCGTGACAATTTTGCTCGAAATTTAATCCACAAAATCTGAAAATTCCAGGAAAATATGCTTAACTTGCTTCAAACTTACATGTTTTATCCAGAGGAATTCGGCAACTCTCGAATGTTGTTACGGTGTTCTCAGTGGCGTGGCGTGAACGAACGATTATCGATATTTCCCCATTTGAAACGGTGATAAAGAATCGATTACCAAAATGTTCGTTGCGAACACCCTGTCTATCGATCCTTCTCCATAGGTTTGAATGGCAGATCAATCGATATATCGCAAAGCACGCCACGCCACTGTTCCCTAGCATGGGAGCACGGACATGCAGAAACCGCGAAGATTGCAGTGGCGGCACTGAAGCGCGACAGCAAAGCTCTCCAACTGGGTTTGACCCTTAATCAGTGACCTCTAGTGTCTTGAGTACATACCTGTGTGAAGAGGGCATCTTGCTGACCTTGTTCCGTAGGCGTTGGATCTGTTATCACACGATGCGCTGCTCGGTGCCTGTGAATCCGAGCCATGTCCCAGCGTGAGCCCTGGATTGCATGCATTCTTACGGACTTCAGGGCTCATTGAAAATGCAACATGTCCGGTTTTAACCCCGCCGATTCCGTTGAGCTGGTTGAGATAACCGTAGTAGAAGCTCATTAACCGTACGGTTCATGGAGTTGAAGAATCGATGCTCACGCTTTGGCCGAGGCTGATGATACTCAAGAAACCGCAATGATGCTGGGAACGTGCATTGAAAAGAATATTGTCATTTCAATTTCCATCAGAGGCTCAGGAACTACCCAATTACGCGATCTTAGGATCGCGTTAGCACGAGGCAATTTTTGGCAAATCAGTCGTATGACCGTAAGGCTAAAAACTTAGGAGCGCAAATTGGGATATTCAAATCTGAAAATGCTCACGTGCAGATGGAAAAATCGCAAAATCGAGAAAAATCTGGACGTTCTCTTTGTTTATCTCCACCCTTTTTTTACATTTCCCTGTATACTGTGCATAGGCAGATCCAGGTGGGGGGGGACCTACGCCCCCCACCCACCTTCCACCCCCCACCCGTTCGCCCGAAAAAAAGGAGTAAGAAAAAGGAAAGAGAATTCCCCCCAAACACCCCTTATGCCCCCCCTCGTTCGAGGTGTCTGAATCCGCGTATGATACTGTGTCATGCGGTCACACGTACGTTCTTTTCGTCGCTCCTCTGACGTAAGGGCATATCTCAATTAGGCGTATTTCTGCCAAACGGAACTATGTGCATTGAGACATGAGTCCTGAGTCCCATGAGAATACATGCATAACAGGGCTCACGTCATAATGCACTTAGTTCCGTTTCGAAACGATCGCAAAGGCGGTATACTACGTATACGCGCCAAAATAAGTCCATACTTTTTGGGGCTCGTGTAGAAATTGAAGCACGCACTCACGCTAGAGGAGCGATGATTTGTCTCTTGTTGAGCTTTTTGAACGGAGCTTGATTAGATGATGCGACCGCCTCCGCGACCGGTCAACAGTTGCCCAGTGCCCTACTCTTACGGAGAATCAGGGATCGCAATTAGCTATGCTCGGTTTTAATTAACCAATTAGCGAGGTCGTATAGAGCGAAGAGCACAGATAGACGCCGCGCTGCATTGATGCTGAGTTCCGCGCAGCACAGTGGGCCTCAACTCACGCTATTACGGCACGACGGCACGGCCACATTAGAGTCCCTTTATACTAGAGTAAAGACAGTGCGAATCCATTTCTGATTGGTTCCCTTATTTTAGGCCTTCACAGTGTCACATACGGGAATAAAGATTACTTTTTCACAGATTGCAAAGATTATGAACTGTAATGGACCGGGGAATGGGGGGCACGGCAAGGATCAAATATAGAATGAGAGAGGGAATGGAGGTGGGAATACGGGAATGGGTTGATCAAAGAATACAAAAAAAGTCCGAATCGTGTAATCTTTATTCCTGTTTGCGACATCCATAAGCCGTGTTGTCTCAACTCTCTCTAAAAAGGGACTTTGAATTCGATATTATGGCAAATCCATGTGATAACGTTTCCACTAATAACGTCTATCCGTCGCTTGGCTGACGAAAGGGCGTTAAGGGGGGCATAGGGGGTGTACAACGTCTTTTTCACCAATTACAACTCCCGGAAAACCCCCCTGAAAGTGCTTAATTTTGGATTTGAAAAGGGGAGAAGCTGCCGTAAACCCTGGACCGTTCTCTTCACGATCTCAATGAGTTGGGATATTGAGGCCCCAAAGCGAGGGAGTGGAAGCCGATCTGGCAAAGCAAAACATCAACATCAGTCACTTGGTCTGCGACACTTGACCGCACTCCGCTTCTGCAGCGCGTTTGACCCTGGACGAAAGGCCACTCGTGGCGATTCCTCAAAGTCGGCAACACCGCTTTCCCTACATTTAAATGTATGTAAAACAATCGATCCTCTTGCCTCGCCTAAAATCGATATTTTTAATGGATTTCAACGGAGGGAAAACTGTTGCCAACTTTCAAAATCGCCACTGAAGGCCACTCGCGATCAGCTCTTCGTCCACTCTCTCCTGCCGAGCCGCTCCGCGACTCCCCGCCCCGCCCCTCTATCCTTTGATTCATTCAAGCTCCCAGAAGGTGCAGGAAACGTGCAACGGCGTGTGAAATGTCAGCTCGTGAAGCTTCCTCAAATTGCCTGCAATGTCGCGAAATTCTCATCGCTGCGTTTCCTGGTGAAGCGCCACCTCCATCGGGTGACGTATCCAGTGGCGTGGCGATTTCGATTTATCGATTGAGCCGCCGTAAAATGATCTATGAACGGGGTGTTCGCAATGAACACGTTAATAATCGATTCTTCAACGCAGCTTAAAATGGGGAAATATCGATTATCGATCATTAACACCTTGCCACTAGTTGCATCATCTCTCTGAAAGTTGGTTTTTCATGGTTTGTGGTGCCTTGAATAGTTCTAAGAGGACCGTTCATTCAATACGTTACACTAGAAATCGGATTTTTTTTCATAAGTTTGACCCCCCTTCTCTTCCTTATAACGCACCCGTTACATAGGTCTGCGATTCCCGAAAAAAAAATTCCGCGAGACTTACAATTATTTCAACCTTCCCTCAAATTTGCGTTTTGTGATGAGTTTTCAATGAAAAATTTCGTAGATGCACAATGCGTTAATTTCTCATTTTTGATTTTCAATTCAACCCTCACTCAAATTAACGTTTCCTTATGCATTTTGAATGAAAAACCGCCACGTTGCGTTGATTTTTCATCGTAGATTTTACCGGTAACATAGGCTAACATAACCTTCTCAAAAAATGTCGTAACTATCAATTCAGCTCTCCCTCAAATCAATGTATTTTGAAATGGAAAGTCGCCTTTCGCTCTTGAACGGATTCTTTTCCTCTACAATTCACTTGTAACGCAGACTCAGGCTCCATTTTCCCTTCGTCGTCTTTTTCTATCGCTTTGTCTATCATTTTTAGTAATCAACCCGCTGGGATCAGACAAACTATTGGCTGTTTTTCCCCTTCGTCCATCGCTATGTCTATCAATTTCAATAATCAACCCGCTGGGATCAGACGAACTATTGGCTGTTTTGTCCGCTTTGTCTCTCGCTATGTCTATCAATTTCAACAATCAACCCGCTGGGATCTGACAAACTATTGGATGTTCTGCCCCCTTCGTCCATCGCTATGTCTCTCAATTCCAACAATCAACCCGCTGGGATGAGACAAACTATTGGCCATTTTGCTCCCTCCGTCCATCGCTATGTCTATCAATTTCAATGAACAGCCCGCTGGGATCATACAAGCAATTTGCTGTTTTGTCCTCTTTGTCAATAGCTTTGTCTATCATTTTCAATGATCAGCCAGCCGGGCTCCGAAAAACTATCGGCCGTTTTGAACACTCAATGGTTATTTATCTTAGACATGAAAATTTCAGGGATCTTTAACCTCAGGAGAGTTATTTTTACGAAGTAGACACAGGGGATTATCCCTTCACCACGACAACTTCCCTAATACATTCGACCTCAGCCGTATGCCTCTCGTCCCTTTGACATATGACCAACGATCAATTTTAATTTAAAGTGTTTTCGGCGTCGGCTCAAAATTTGCAACGGAACCGCGCACTTGCCGAGGGCCGTCTGCGCAGACGTCAAGCCACGTCGTACGTTGAACTTTTACGCGAACCCTCCGGAGAGGCTGACGTATGCGTATCGAAACACCAATAAGCCGTTTTGACGCAAGGACCCAACATCCATCGCAAATAGCCCATTTCCTCGACTCGCCTCCCGAACGTGCAATTAGTCATCGCAAGGAGTCGCAAACAACTTTTCTCCCCCCCCCCCCCCCCNTTTTAAGTGTTTTAAACAAATCGTCGCTCCTCTGACGTGAGGGCGGTATCTCCATTTCCAGTGGCGAGGCGTGAATGATCGATTATCGATATTTGCCCATTTGAAAATAAAATTTGCAGCACTCGAAAAAAAAAATTACTTTGGATCTAGAGTCCAGACTCTTAAAAACATCGACAAGAAAAAGTACTCTTGATTCAATCAGAATCTAGCTTAAATCAAGGACCAAGCCTCTTAATTTAAGCAGATTTCGTTTTGATTCAAGCAAAAATCCGATTGAATCAAGAGTATTTTTTCTTGTCAATGTTTTCAAGAGTCTGGACTCTAAATCCAATGTGTTTTTTTTTTCAGTGAGGTGTCTGAAATTCGATGAATTTCGTGTTTAAGTGGAAACTACTAAGTGAACTGAACACGAGGATACCCTTGGTTCCTGAACTGAGCGATTATTAGAGAAGATATGACAAAATGATCTAATCTGATGAAATACTTTTGTTTAAATGGGAAATGCCGCCAGATGACGTCACTAGGCGATGCATTTTCTCGTTTTTAAATCTATATTCATACTATTTTCCAAATCAGAATTTTTTTTTTTTTTTGAAAAAACTGTGAAATCCGCTCTTTAAGCACTTTCAGAGGAAGTAATAAAAAATTTGCATGCAAATTCTCCATTTACACTGTTAGAAATTGGTGCCAGAGCAAAAAAATGTTGCCTCTGGTTGAAAGTCGCTCAAAATCCACGGTGAGCATATATGGAAGGTCATACTTTTACTCTAAATGTCAATATCTGTGTAAGAACTTTGCGTGGTTTTGAGCTTCCGACTTCAAAAATTATGTGTAGTGCATGACATAATTTGATTAAGACGAGTCATCTCAGTTTCACAACTCCACGCCGCGCCGGTCGTCAGATGTCTCAGTTGTTTAATTGCAAACAAACAACATGACACTTGCTATGCGACATCTTTTTTCCTGCTTTTCAAATTTACTTTTATAAGTAGAAGTGTACTCGAGTTGTTTGTTTTTATTTATTTATTATTTTATTTTTAGCCTAGTATAGCTCGAAGTTGTGAAACTGGAATGACTCATTTGTGCCAATTTATATATTTTTTGTTGTATACTGCTCAAAGTGGGAATTTGAGAAATACTCAAATTTTTTTCTGCCGATTGTGAAACTAGGGGTGGATTTTAGATTATTCTAATGCGCATCGTGAAGTCAAGCCATTTTCCTGAAGGAAGGACTCTTCTTGCCGCCTAGAAAAAGTTTGCAATCTCACTGCTGATCGATCTCAAGCTTAGAGTGAAAAGATGAGTTAGTGGAGAGCTCGATGGGAAAATATAGATTCGACTCATCTGGTTACGTTGTTCCAATGATTCTGGAAGAGGAGTGAAAGGCGAATGTGACCAGTTGAAAGTAACAAGAATCTAGCAATTGAAACATCGTATTTGTTTATCCCAATTACCTTTCTTCAACAAGGCGCTGATAACCTTACCTAGTGGGCATCGATTTTTTTTCTTTTAATCAGTAAGATTTCATTATCAGCTGCCTATAGTTCAAAGATACATATAGGCTTTGAGATATTGAAAACCTAACGCCTGTCGATTCACACCTTTAATATCTTCCAAGAATAAATTCTTTTTGCAGTGATATTTCTTTTTTTTTTATCGAATGGTATCCTCAGAATATTTTTAGCCGCGATTTAGGATCGTTCTCAGATGAGAAGAAGGAAGCTGCTGCTGAGTATGTCAACGGTTTTTTGCACGAATGCTGTAGACACGCTTTTCCAATCAGGGTTTCTACGAACGTCGGGAACGAAGCGACTCGAGAAATCAAAGAAAAATCGGACATTTTTTTCGAAGAGAAAAAAAAAATTGGTTTTAAGTCAGGAGGATTTGAATCAGTGAGAACGAAAACACACCAACTCGGAAAAATGAAAATAATCAAAATCCACACAAAACTGCACAGTTGGTGAAGGAGTTAGTTTAAGAAAAATATTTTTGCTGCCGAAAGACAAGTATTTGTGGACTCTTTAAAGGTCCAAGTTGGAGCAGATGCACTAATTTCAATGCCCTTTACGTAAATTATTTGTCTTTAATGCAAATTGAGCAGCTTTGAGTTACCGAGTTGGTGTGTTTTGTTCTCACTGATTCATTTTAGGAATAGTTTAAGAATGGGATTCTCGGAGGGAATATTAAGAAAAAGATAAAGAAATAGAACAGATTTTAGACGATGAGGTATCCAGTAGACTCCCTGAAATTTCTGGGTCCCCATTTGTCTCAAGCAGAGCGTACCAGTGGCGAGGCGTGAATGATCGATTATCGATATTTCCCCATTTGAAGCTATGGTAAAGAATCGATTATTAAGGTGTACCCTGTCTATCGATCGTTTCTCCTAGGTTTAAATGGCATATCAATCGATATATCGCAAAGCACCGCGCCACTGGAGCGTACAATCCTTGACTCACGGCTCTTCAGCTCTTGCCTTTGTGCAAATCGTTAGTTCGCACTTGAGGTCTCGACCGAATTAGTTTCAATTATGGCGCGAGTGACAAGTCGAATCATTGACTCGGAAGGTCGGCTCCGTAGCCGCCGCTTAACTGCAGCTAAACAAAAGCGAAGATGCGCAATAACTTCAAATTCGGGTGTTCACGTAACCGGGCTGGTGTAACTCGAAGTCACGTTTCAATTAGAGTGCCTTTATAGGGAGAGAGTATGGACACCTCGATTTATGTAGCTCTTACGGCCCAAAAGAGCGACAACGTGGAAAACGAAAATCAAAAGAAAAGTGCCGCTGCCAACCTGTGCATTTGAAAGATTTATCAATAGGGCCGACAGCGCATTGTTTGAAGTATCGAAATTACGCGGATCCATATGTTGGAAAGAAAGTTCAAACTGACTTTTTGATGCTTAAAAATCAGAATTCGAAAGCGAATTTTCCACAGAATATGCATTAAGACTAGTTTTACTTGAATTCATGAATATCTCAATTTTTTCAAAAACTGCACTTATGCGCCTTGTCCTCCAAGCCCTCATCTCTAACGCCCACCTCACGCGCTGTAAATGGGATATGAAAATGGAGGTCACCGATGCCTCGTTGTCTGGTGCCCCGAAACGTAGGCCACAACACGCAATTTTCAGCGATCGATGAGATCGGGGCTAATCAGCCATCATTTCACTTCTGTTCATTAAATGGTGGCCTGAGTTTTGAAGTTACTCGTAGTATTGTAATAAGTTTTAGATTCGCACAACTTCGTCACATTTTTTGTATAAATCAGTAGCTGAAAACGAGATTTGAGGGTCAACATTCAACAGCGACACCGAAGACAAATTTTCAGGACTCCACTCTCAGCGTGTGAAGTCGACATAAGGCAAACATTGTAGGTCTTTCTAAAGGTACACCATAAAGCAGGGCAGAAAATTGATTTCAAGGGCCCCTAAGCCAAACTTTCCCCTGCCGCACCTCCGTCATTGACGAATCTTGAATCTCACGGACACATTGTCTGATCAGTGAATCAAAAGACCTACCAAGACCGCATCTCGGTGAAGCTGTCTGCGAATCGAAGATTGCATCTCAACAAATGCTATCATTCGCTTATGCAACAGTAGTATCAATTTTACCCAATGGATTGTCATTGTTGCCAAATGTAACTTTGAATATTCGATTCTCCTTGGGAACGAGGGTTTCAGTTCCTGTAGGAGTATTCGCCAATTAAGCTAGTTTTGTCTACTAAGGTCCAAAATGATGTGTTCGGCCTTTTGGAGGCACTTCAGTACATTGTCGTGGCGTGCTTTATGATTAAGTATATCAATTGATCCGCCATTCAAAACTAAGGAAAAGGATCGAAAAACAGGGTGTTCGCTATGAACAATCTAATAATAGATATTTTACCATAGCCTCGAATGGGGAAATATCGATAATCGATCATTCAATCCTCGCCATGATTCAGTATGAGTGGGAGGCTTTGTATTTGGACCATATTTCTCAACTAGGAACTGACATACCTGGCTCATTTCAGTAACAACTTATGTGCTGTTAGTATCTTAGCGCACTTGGGTGCTTTTATAAACGAGTCAAAAATAGTGGATTTCTATTGCAAAATTAAGTCCGTTTCAATTTTGCTTGTGTCTATAGTGTGTAAAAATGCAAGGTGTCTACCGTATGGAAAAATAGTACAGCTATACATCGAAAATTCACAGATTTTGGAAAGTTTGTATGGAAGTACGGATTAGGTAAGGATTTTTTTATGTGAAGGTATAGCAACATTCGAAATTTCGCGATATAGAACCTTGAAAGTTCGCAATACATAAATATATAACGTGATATAATTAATTACGCATAAAAAATGTGTTAAATCTCGTCTCCACAAAGTCTCAGCTATGTTTTGCGTATTTTAGTCCATTCCTCCAGATGTACCACTTTCCAAATCCGTACCTCTTTATCTTTCGTATAAATCTACCCTTGTCAATGTACCAAACACTCGTCAAGCAAGGAAAAGTTAAAGATTTCAGGAAACCACTATGAAGAGATATACTTTGGGAAGTACGAAAAAGATAATGGAAATGTAATGGTTAACCAAAGATTATTCGTATGTTGACGGACCAGTTAAATTTCTAAGCGGGCTGAATAATTCAAAAAATACAGAATATATGTATCAGGTTATTCATTCATTCATCCGTAATATCTGCTGTACTTTTCGTAATTCAACTGTCAGGTGAAGCGGGTTTTTTTTCTGTTTTCCCTGCAAAAATTGAAGTTCTTCAGTAATTCGTCGCTTGACTGACATAAGGGCGTAACTACACATTGAGATGAGCCCGGAAAAGCATTGAAACATATGGAAGACAGGGTTCATTGCAGAATGTAGTGACGGCCTTATGTCAACACTGGAAAAAAAACACATTGGATCTAGAGTTCAGACTCTTAAAAACATTGACAAGAAAAAGGACTCTTGATTCAATCAGATTCAAGCTTAAATCAAAAGGAAATCCGTTTAAATTAAGAGGCTTGGTTCTTGATTTAAGCTAGATTCTGATTGAATCAAGAATATTTTTTCTTGTCGATGCTTTTAAGAATCTGGACTCAAGATCCAATGTGTTTTTTTTTTTACAGTGTATAGGCGACGAATTAATGTGGGAACCGAAGAAAACCTCAGAGATTCTTGAGGACGACAACTCTGTAGTGAGTACATGTAAGCGTGCATGTGGTGTTAATTATGTAACAAGGCACTTCTGATGTCATTTTAATGGCTTTGCTTTGACTCGCTCGGGCAGAAGATTTCCTCTCTTACCGCGACGACGGTTCGGCGGTTCGTTTTACGGCTACAAAAAGATCTCATAAATCCGTCCCCGGTGTGAAGAGTTCGACCTTCATTTCGCCGATGTTCTGTCAGCTAAGTGCAACTTAACGGAAAAGAGAGCTGCACACTAATTATTGTAAGTGGCTGGTGGAATAAGTGATGAAGATAACCGAAAACCATGACCTCATGTATGACTCCTGACTCCAGCGGTGGAAATTGGTTTTAGGGGGTTGATGTCATTCTCCTCCTTCTGCCGTGCTAAGGAAGAACGCCGTATGAGCATTCGAGAGTTGCCAAATTTGCCTTGATAAAACATGCATGTTTAACGATGTTCGTGCACATTTTTCTTTGAAATTCTCAGATATTTTAGAATAAATTGCGTACAAAATTGTCTTAACATTTTGGGAAAAAATATTGACCATTTTCCCGGTGAATTCGGTCTTTATCGAGGGAAATTTTGTAACGTCTGAAGGTTCATACGGCGTTTTCCCGTAGCACGGTAGTCCTCATCTTGACTGCTATTTTAAACATGGTGTTGAGCTTCCACCAACAAATCAGTTGACAAGACACCACTTGTCTCCACCCTACCATCAATTTGCATGTACTTTTTGCGCAGGCGCCGCCTTTGTCAAAAAATCACTCAGAATTTTGTGTTAAGGTGATTCTAGGTGATCTAGGGGCGAGATCCGCCACCACGCTGCGCTGCCTCACGATCGGCGACTTTGAGAAGCAATAACTATCTGAACGTACAAGACAAGATAATGCAAGAAACTGATCCATAACGCGTAGCAGCATTAATACTGAGTAGAATGACATCAAATTCGTGTAGATTTATAAAGGTGAAGAGACCGGAGAAAAATTCGACGTAAGCGGCTTTTCGTCTTAACCGTTTCTACGCTTAAGGTGATTCTACATATGTGATCCAGGGACGAGATTCGCCACTACGTTGCGCTGCTACGCGGTTTGTGTTTTTGAGAAGCAATTAATAAACATCGTTACGTACAAGTTAACGCAAGAAACTGATACATAACGTGTAGCAACATTAATATGTAGTAGAATGACATCAATTTTTTTCAGATTCATAGTAAATTTATACCTGAAACTACGATAACGGACGTCGTCGCCTATTGGCTCAATAGGTAATAGAGAGATAGCGCTATATTGACTCTCTCTTATAAATTGAGTCAATGGGTGACGTCTGTTATCGTATTTTCTGGTATAAATTTACTATGATTTGAAAAAAATTGATGTCACTTTACGCAGTATCAATGCTGCTACATGTTATGGATCAGTCTCTTGCATTTACTTGTACGTAACGATAATTATTGCTTCTCAAAGACAAACCGCAGTGCAGCGCAACGCATAGTGGCAAAACTCGTCCCTAGATCACATAGAATCACCTCAAGCGTAGAAACGGTTAAATTTTTCTTCGGTCCCTTCGCGATTCGTCTTAACGAGCTTGTGAGGAATTAGTGGAACGTCTTTTTTTTTTTTTTTTTTTTTTTTTTTTTTTTTTTTTTTTTTTTTTTTTTTTTTTTTTTTTTTTTTTNTTTAATTTTCTGATTTTCTGATTTTTTGTGTTTTGCGCAGCCTTTCGTCAGATGAGGTTGTTATTATTATTAAGTGCTTTGGCTCATTTAGTGATCCATCATTATTTATCACACGGTCTACTCTTGTCTAACCTTGCGCTGAAAGCCGAGTAAACCCTCTTTTTCCACGGAATGACGTCATCTCCCCTTCGGAGGACCCTTCTAATTTGCATTCGATGACGTCACGTCTGAAGCCGGTGTTAATTCGGAGTCGGATCCGTAATTTTGTCATTTCCGTCGGTCGGATCGGAACATTGTTGTGACTCAACATCAACAACGAGGAGCGGACATTGAATGAACATCGAGTGTCGAGGGAACGAGAGTGCACCGCGGACCGGTGATTGTTCACCTGGGCCTGGGCGGTACGCTGCCGCACAGTGGACCAGGTCTATTGGAGAAGTCGAACAAAATTCAAAGTTTCGAAGATATGAAACAAAAAAATTTAAAAGTCGTCCCGTTGGTTTTTTTGTGAAATTTACTTTCAGAAACACTTTTTGAAACTGAATTTTTGACGAAATAAACTAAAAAAATTCGACATTTTAGCCCAGAAATTTCATGTATGGCCTCTTCTATCAATCGGTTCCACTGTGTGCCGGTGCGGTGACGCTGTGTTGATTTAGCGGTGGCGGCTTAATATTGGTGTGTTAGTCACTTCCGCGGCCGCGGCGCGGGTGGGAGGGCCACAGCAGCCTATGACGGATGTGTCCGAGACGTGGGATGCGCCCAAAGACGCGGCACACGGTGTGTCACACACCGATTGTTCTCTCCTCCGAAGCGACGCGCCACGCGACGCGGCCGGACGCGAATAACGCCACGCACTTTCCGCCGTTTCTCCGACGAAAGAACGTAACCACTCCGGAAAAAAAACCACATTGGATCTAGAGTCCAGACTCTTAAAAACATCGACAAGGAAAAATATTCTCGATTCAATCAGATTTAAGCTTAAATCAAGAACCAAGCCTCTTAATTTGAGCGGATTTCCTTTTGATTTAAGCTTAAATCTGATTGAATCAAGAGTCCTTTTCCTTGTCAATGGTTTCAAGAGTCTGGACTCTAGATCCAATGTGGTTTTTTTCCAGTGTACATTCCAATGTTGCCAAATTTCTCCTCGCTATGAATTTTTAACAGGGATTCTTGGGCATTTCCTTTTGGACGTATTAATGCTAGAAGGAACTATGTGGAAGTGGAAAGATGAGGTGTGTTCGTGGTGAGCTGGATAAGATACAAAGTAAAAGTGGATATAGTTCCTCTTGAGAAAATGGAAAAGCGGGATGTGACGCTTAATCAAAAGGAAGTGAGCGCTAACTCGTGAGCCGTGGACATGTGACAAGAGCAGTGTGGACAGGGCTCATGAGTTAAAGCGCCCCGACGACGAGCTCGTCGTCGTCCCGCGTCTTGATCTTCGCCGCTGACGTCACTGGCGCATTAAAATCCCCATTCATTCTTAAGGCCCTCAACCAACCAGCACACCCCATCTTTCCACTTGCACACAGTTCCATTTAGCAGAAATACGTCCATTTGAAAACCACACTAACGCGTTTACGTCTCTTTGCCCAGGAAACGACGCATTGTCAATGTCGTGCACCGCTATTAACCGGCGCTTCCTTTTAAATCTCTCAACTCCGAATGCTAAGGTGTCACCAAGAACCCATGAATTAGTGTCTTTGATGTGCGAAACACCTGGAAGTGGGTGGGATTTGCGAATAATGCCGATGTTTGTCTGCAAAAAGCTCCATTCAAAACACCTCGTCTTAACCGCCCTATTTCCTGGATGTCGACTAATTTTACATGTATTATTCCCTCTGGTATAGACTACGTCTCTCTGAAAATTTCAAGACCTATAGTTAATTTCCATCTCTGCGCTTGCGTTGCCGAGTATAAAATACTTCGAAACACAACTTTTGTTTCCTCCAAATGATATACAACCCACCTGGCAACTCTGCCGTATAGGTATGAATTAATGTGAGACCTTGAGATTTTCGGGAAAGGTGTGTCCCGGGGATCATCCTCGAAATTGGTAACATCCAAGGACAGGGGATGAAGGAAGGTGTCTTAGTTTTACAAATGAAGGAGAGACAGCCTTTCACCAAGACGATATTAATAACAGGCACTTACGATTGGATATATTTATGCTATTTTTGTTTCACGCATACTCAACTTAAACAAATAAAGTGTTCGTCAACGTTTTTAAGCTCAACGGTGGCCTAGTCCCCGATTTTTAGGTTGTCAAAGCCTGATTTTTAGGGGAATCTGGCGCATGGCGTCCGAAAAAGGCAGAACTCTGGGGGGCTGATCGTTGAAACTGATAGACAAAGTGATAGACAAAGAATACAAAGGGAAAATAGAGTGTTTCTGCCCATTGAAACGGGCGATCATCAAGGACGAAGGGGGAAAATGATGGGCTAGCTCAGCTAGCTGTAAGGTCTCTGGTGGGTTGCCGTTAATATGTCTATATTACTTACCTCATTTAGGCGTATTTATGCTAAAAGGAACTATGTGCATAGGGTTTGCGTGCAACATAGTTCCTTTTAGCATAAATACGTCCATTTGTCCAATGGAGCCACACATGATTCTACTCATAGGATCGACCCATTTTCTCTGTGTCTCTTTCGTCTATTGCTTTATACATCAATTTCAATAATGACCAAAAACGACTCGGCAGCCTTTGCTCTGAGGAAAACTTAAAAGTCATGCATCAGGAAAATTTGCGTATTGAAGGCAGAAGGCACAATACAACAGTTATCGCGGTGAACGGCATACACTAGAAAAAAAAACTCCGGCCGTGGAATCCATACCTACGGTCTATGTAGACATACCGTCCACGTTCCGGGCTGAGAGGCCGAGAGTTCCTGGCGCAGGACCCGGAGCAATTGAAGCTACGGCTCCGACACCCAGAAGTTTCGGCCTCTGAGCCCGGAACGGACGGTATGTCTATATTTTCCATAACTTTGTTTTTCAGTGTAGCTCATATTGCACGACTTTCGGAATTAAGGCGCTTTCGATAGTTAACCACCTCTACCGACAGGCTCCATTTTTCCCTCTGCCTTCTTTGTCTATCGCTCTGTCTGTCACTTTCAATAATCAGCTCGCTAGGCGTCTTCTAACATTGGGACACCCTGTACAACACCACCCGACCAAAAGCGAAAAAAGTACCAGGCAATGAGTATCACTACTGTGGGCGAAAGTGATCCCGCCATGAATCCAGCACTAATCTATCGCACGTTGGGTTTCGTGTACGGATAGTGATGATCCGCGATGGAGAGCTGCGACGAATGAGAGACCGAGTCTAACCTTCGGTGGCTTCGGCTTTTTCGCTGGCGCACAGTGGATCGAGTCAATTGGAGAGGTCGGACAAAATTTGGAAACTTTAAACGCTTATAACTCCGTTTATACAAGTTTTGAGGTTCTATAAGTGATTCCATTGGTTTTCTCATAAAATTTTCTATATCAGAAGCACTCTTTATGATTCAAAATGTGTGGAAATAAACATCAAAATTTGCAGTTTTAGTAAAAACTTTCATGTTCGACCTCTCTAGTTGACTGGATCCACTGTGCGGCGCCCGGTGATCTCCGTGTCGTCAGCGTCGGCCAATCCGCGGACGGCGACGGGTTCATTGATGAAAACGTCCACTGTGTTGTCGGTTGTCGGGTCGCGTGAACCCTCGTTCCTGGGACCTCGCCAGATCACGACTCTGTCGACTAACGTGTTGAATGATCGAAAAATTGCCCTCGCTACGACTAGAGTCCCTTTTTAGAGAGAGCTAAGACAACGCAGCTTATGGATGTCACAAACGGGAATAAAGATCACACAAATTGGACGTTTTTTGTAATCTTTGATCAACCCATTCCGGAATACCTAGAGTCCCTTTATACTGAGAGTTAAGACAACACTCCCTCATGGAGTCACAAACGGGAATAAAGATTACAGAAATTGAACTTTTCTGTAATCTGTGATCGGCCCATTCTCAAATTCCTCTCTCCGTTTCATTCCTCTCTCCGGATTTTTCAGCATTTGACTGCAAACGCAGAAAATCCGCATCGTTCGCCAAAATCAGCATCTAGACCCGTGTTTAGGCCAGTATTAGACCCAAAAAGAGACCCGAAAGAACTAAAATAATTACGCATCCCGCAAAACACGGGCCTTCATGAGCAAAATAGTCTGTCCGATGTCGGCCCACTGCGGCTCATAATATGGTCGAACTTGCTCCCTCAGTGGCAGTGCCAGGTGATGATTGTAGTGACGATCAAAAGTTGTAAAGTTTGATTTACGCTTGTGCCATTGGATTTTAAAATTGAACTCTTTTCTGTCTAATGTCGGCATTCTACGGTTCATATATCGATCGAACTTGTCTCCTCAGTGGTAATGCATAGTGATGGAAGATGTGTCTATCAAAAGTTGAAAAGTTTAACTTGTACCTACGCCATTGAATTTTAAAATTGAGCTCTTATCTGTCTAACTTCGGCACACTACGGTTCATAATATGATCGACCTCGTTTCCTCAGTGGCAGTGCATGGTGATGGAAGTTGTAGCTATCAAAAGTTGAAAAGTTTAGCATGCTATAGTGCCCTTGAATTTAAAAATTTGAACTCTTTGCTGTCTGATGTCGGCAACAATGTTGGATTTGCGACTTTTGGCACGGATATCGTAGCGATACAGTGCGTGGTGTCCAAGTTCCTCAGCCGCTCCGCTCTCTCGGGGAGTCAGGGCTTTGACATGAAAATCAACTCAATGTCTCACTAACCTTCGCCTGCTTTTACGCTTACATTCTTCGCTAAGCGTTCAGCGGCCATCTCTAAATTACCTGACGCTAAAATCGTGGTTTTTGTAAATTCTATCGTTTCCTGCAACTTCTGATTCAGGATTGCCTCAGTCAGGGAATACCGGAAAATGTCAGGGAATTCTATAAAGTCAGGGAAAATGCCGAAAATGTCCGGAAAATATTGTCGAGTCACCATTATTTGCTTTTTAGACTAGATTTGACGTTTCAAATAATAGATTCTGTACGTTACTTTGTACCCAAAGATTTTTTTAGAACTCCGACAACTAAAAATTTGAATGATCCTTGAAACAGTCATTAAATAAAAGTACGTTGCAGAGTTTTAAAACTTAAGGACATTAATTTCTCAAAGACATGCCTACTAGCATTACATAAAGTGGACAAAATAGGAGAAAAAAGGTAGAAATGGCACTTAAAAAAATTGAGAAACTAGGTATTGCTTCCCGCCACGAAAAATGGCGCCGATTCCCATGGAGCAGTGCGGGCCTTTACCAATGGATACATTAGTAACATAGCCGATAGAAAACGACGGGAAAGAGCGTCCACAACGTGGTGAACGCTCAAAACGCGCCTCTACAGAAAACAGCTGAACGCTTCTTCAATACGAACGTATCAGAACTTTCCCACTTGTTTCTTTTCTTATTAATGAAAATAGATTTTCATAAATTCGGTCGGACTTGATTTATTCCAATCCTTGCCCGAGAATACACGAACATTTGTTTTAGGTCCATATTATTATTTATACCTTTTAAAAAGTATTTATAAGATTTTTTTGACCCGATCTCAACTATCATTCAAACTTGCCTTTATTTTGATTCATTTTTAATTTTCAATGTTTTTTGTCCTCAGGTATGTATTCAAAGCAGTTTTTGAAAACACCCTTTCCCTTTCATGTGAGTATCTTTGCTTTTTTATAAGCATGTACTTGGAAAGGTAAAAAATCCCGAATTAAAGCTATGTATGTTCCTTCTCGTTTGGATGTCATTTTAAATAAAATAACTTTTGACCATTCGCTCAAAATGGTGCATGCCTAGTTCCATGAATGGTCATTTTCTGCTCCTTTTGGGATCAAATTTGAAATTACCTTTCACCCTATGAAATTCTCTTTTCTTTAAAATTTAAAAGTAAAATTTAAAAAGCGGAAAGGTTCAAAAACGGAAACAGCATTAAGGTCTCCATCAAAATGAAGACTTGCGCTTGTAGGTCGGCGAGAGCAGAGAAACTTTTGCGCAAATTATTGTCCTTGAAACTGAAGGAAATGAGATAAGGAAACTTTATCTGAGTTAGAGATCTGGTTGGAACATTACAACATTTTTCAATTTCGCGTCATTAAATAGTCTCTGTTCAATAGGTGAACGAGCTAAGACGTTTAGTAAATATGTTTGTGAAGGATTTCTAAAAGCGCTGATACCTGAAGAAAGAAAATTTCAAGAAAAAACATGTTCATGATTTTCGTCAACGACGCGCATATTATTGAATGTGGGGAATTTTAGGCCGACTTTCTTAAAAAATACGTACTTTCGCCATTGGTTTGTTGTTTATGCACTTGGTTTGCTTGTGTTAAAATCCTTGACTCTGCAGCAAAGTAATGCGAGACATTTTGTCTACAAACTTGCCTCATCCGACTTTGAACTGACCGTAGTGATGTACATTTCGGACTGGACTCTTTTCAACTCCTCCACGAAAACAAATTTGCTGAAATCGAAAAAAATTTCCTGAAGTGTCCGTAAAACGGCTCTGGCGCATCCGTTGGACTCGGGTCAGTAAGAGGAGGGTGTGCAGCCCACATTTCGGGAGGGCAACGTTGTGATACATTCAAACAATCAAAGCATTTTTCGGAAAATTGACAATGGCGCGATCAAAATCAGTATTAGTTATTAGTTCGTACTTTACCGGCAAAATAGGCGACGCTAGAATTAACCTAAGAGAGACGAACAAAGTGCCCTCAGTTAGTATCGCATACGACGAGCACTAAACGAACTTCATTCTAACCCCTGGATGCAACTATTCGAGCTCCACGGATGTGCGCGTTGCATACGCACGAAACTGAAGGCGTTTTGACTCTCCACACTCTCCCCGCTTCAACCGCTTTGCGGCGGCTGGCTGTTCTACGAGTAATCAATGTAACAGAGCTCCTTCAATTCTTCGTTTATATTACCAAGACATCTTTCAGACTATGATGTGAGTCATTTATGCTTCAATATCGGTATTGCGATATATTGAGCATACTGTGCAGAGAAATGTGCTCGTAGTTTAAACGAAGCATTGAAAGCTCTCTTTCTTTTGAGTCATTGTAGTACTGCCCGCCGTTGTGCCGCAGCACCGTGGATAAAGCGGTAAGTGCCTGGGGAGACGAGACCCTCTTATTTTTGGTGCGTATGCAATACGGACATCCGTGAAGCCTGAATAGTTGCATCCAAGCGTTGTAATACATTTCTCATAGTTTTCGTTCATTACACATAATACTGTGAAATCAGCTCTTTAAGCACTTTCAGAGGAAGCAATGAAAAATTTGCATGCTAATTCTCCATTTGATCGCAATACAAGGAAATTTTGTCCGAAGTTTAGCAAAATTCACCGTTTTTTTTAAAAAAAGTGGAAATTTACTTCGAAGGTCAGGGAATTTGATGATGAAGAAATTATGATGGCAACCCTAATACCGAAAAAGTGCGTTACGTCATCCCCAACTTGCGAACCACCCTTAAACGCTCCGTATGCATTCCCACCCCCTCTGGAGGTCAGCATCGACCTTTTAGGAGACCTCCCATTATTTTTCGACCCAAAAGTCATTATCACCCGCGGAGTGGAAATCGGCGTGAGTTGGCAACTCTCGGGAACACGGATATAACGGATTTAATTGCCGCAATTAATTGTTACGTTTGAGAGCGGCGGTGCCGGATGGTGCGGTGGATTTCAATTTCGCCGCCGGGTGGCGCCCTTTTCCGACGCAGCCCGGCCACCTGTCTAATAAGTTTAACCTTGCGCCGATGCGCCGCGCTGTTGTCTCCTCTGGGAGGAAAAGCGGCGGCTCCTAATTAGCCTCTCATCGCGCTGGAGTCGAGCCCCCGAGGCCTCCGGAAAATCTCCCTTTCCCACCGGAGATAGTGTATTCCAAGACCCCGCGCACCTGGCTTCCCGTTTGTCGGATTGTTATCCGAAATCGGGATATTTCTCCCTCCCCTGATATTCTACCGGATTGTTTGCAAATCGAGAATTTTTCCGGTAGATTTGCAAATCGAGAACGTTTCCGGAAAATTTGCACATCGAGAATTTTTTCGGAAGATTTGCAAATCGAGAATTTTTCTGGAAGATTTGCAAATCGAGAACTTTTCCGGAAGATTTTCAAATCGAGAATTTTTCCGGAAGATTTGCAAATCGAGATTTTTTCCGGAAGATTTGCAAATCGAGAATTTTTCCGGAAGATTCGCAAATCGAAAATTTCTTCCATGAGGATTTGCAAATCGAGAATTTCTCCGGAAGATTTGTAAATCGAGCATTTTTCTGGAAGATTTCGGATATTTTCCGGGATAATTTAGTTCTGACTTGCGGGAGGCCATTCGCGCACTAACAATCGAAGGAATGTCATAATTAGAATGAGGCGCCAAACTGACGTTCGTAAGTCAACGCTACTTTTCGCCCAATGATAATTGATAAGCAAATTGTTCAGCACAATATTTGCAAAATGATGGCTTGTTTAAGATGGCCTCGACCAGTTCGTTTAGCATGAAAGGGATCACTAGTCAAGCTACGTAGTTAAGCATTCTGATACAGGCTACAGGTGTCTCAACCTAAGTTTCACGTGTAACACGATTCGCGCCAAGAAAATTGCTGAAATTAACTCCTAACCAAGGTATGAAATGTTCCTCGACGCGTGAATTCAAATATCCCGCTCGTGAAAACGCAATGGTCCACGTGAGTCAAATCGCCCGCTAAACTTTACCACGACAGCCTCTGCGGTATGAAAATCTGGCAACCTCAATCTTGACGCTTTGGCTTAGCTATAGCACGTCGTTTGTAGTTTGAACAACACAGGGCGTGAAATAAACAGTGCTCGATTAATAAGCCTGCCCAAACCGTTGCGGTGCGTGATTTGATTCGTGTTGAGTATTGTTGTTCTTGTGAGCGGGGAAATCAAATTTCTCATAACCAATGTAAAATAAAAACGTTGATATCCTAGTTAGGAGTTGACTGTAGTAGTTTACGATGCGAGAATTGTGTTTTACGTGAAACTTTGGTCAGGAGATATGTATTAGAATCAGGGCCGGATTTACCTACTTGCCGCCCATGGACCGCCTGTATTCTGCCGCCCCCTTCTCATTCGTTTTGAAACATCATATATATAATAACCATCAAGTAAACGTGCTGGAGGGGGAGGAGTGCATAAGACGCGTTTACTCGTGTTGGACACATTTTTTGCGAAAGCCCTGTCAACACTACTAACAAAATTTCACGGAACTTTGCGCGAAAGTTAAGTTCCGTAAACATATCTCTGTGTGGACAAGGCCCTCCATTTAGAAGAAATGAACCAAAAAATTATGAAAGAACAAACATAAATGTGGTTTAACAATTTTAATTTCCGCCGCTGCGCCAGGCTGATCGCACTGTGTTTGGCGCAATGCGTGAAGTATTCCTGCAGTCTTGTAGGCGCTATGCGTTTCACGGACCGCTGGAGAACGCACTGTGTTTGACGCAATGCGTGAAGTATTCATGCAGTCTTGTAGGCGCTAATATGTGTTACATGTCGACCGCCGCCGTACCGAGGGCTTCCGTCCTTTTCATCTCAAGTCCTAGTCATCATTCCTCTCTACGCTGAGCTCCAGGCCAAATTGCGTGTTTAGTTCCTCTCTTAACTCTACTAATTAGAGATGCTGTCTCTTGTATCACCGAAAAACGACAAAATTTAGAAATTACTATTCTCTCAGGAAAGAGGGATTTTGTCCCCTTTTCTCATTCATAATTTTTTTTTCTGAATCCGATTTTTTTTTTATACCTACTTACATTTTAAAAAATTGCAAAATTTGCCGCCATGGGCCGCGGCCCATGTGGCCACCCCCTTAATTCGGCCCTGATTAGAGTGCGTAAATTCGCACCTTATCGTCTCAAATGATGACTGACGCATGTCGGGGTGAACACTTTGGGTGATATTTCAAAAGCACAAGAATCGAATGGGAATTTCTTAAAGGATATACACATTTTTGGTCGTTTTTGACATATAGTCTCCGATTTTCTAACATTTTGAACCTGAAAATCGGTCAAACTAATCGTATGAATTTACTTTCAATATTACTTTTCAAAGGGTTACTCGCCGATGTTGACGATCGAAATTATTAATGCTTTTCGTTCTCTAAAATAGCGCAGATTTGAAATTTACGATTGTTTTTTCTCCAACTTTGACTTCATTAGAATGCTTTTCTACATTGGTTCAAAATTCTCTTAATTTTTTCCCAGCTGCCTAGCGGAAATATTTCCCGACTCTTTTATCAGAACTGTAGGATTGAAATGAATTTCATAAAACGGTGCATCGTCATGCATTGCAAGGCTAGCTTTTCCTTATATGTTTTCCTACAATGAATTGACAAGACAATGTTTCTCCTCGTCACCTCATAATCAACGGCAAGTTAACGTTTCATCCGCGCCACTTGGTAATTAATAACAAATTAAAGTTCTTAATTAATGGAAAATCGAGGAAAAATTTCTCCACGCTACTTGATAATGAAGATCGCGGTGCACCACGAGCGAGCCCCCCGCCAATTGTCATTGATCAGTCACAATCACCCGTGCGCCGCGCCGCCAGATTTCCACGAAATTACAACAATTTACGACCCTATCGCGTTCGAAGCCGGTGGTGAAGCGCGAACCACCAACAATCGATACTTTCCAATTTGAAACTAAGGCCAAAAATCGATTATTGAGGTACACTGCAATAATCGACCTTTCTCTACAGTTTTCAATGGTCGGTCGATCGATCTATCGCAAAGCACCGTCGGAAGCTGGTAATTCGTTATCCGAATGGCTAGCAATTGATACTTTCCCGTCTGAAACTATGGCCAAAAATCGATAATTGAGGTACGCTGCAATAATCGACCCTTTTCTACAGTCTCATTGGTCGGTCGATCGATTTATCGCAAAGCACTGTCGGAAACGGGTAATTCGTCATCCGAATGGCCAGAAATCGATATTATCCCATTTGAAACTATGGCCAAAAATCGATTATTGAGGTACACTGCAATAATCGACCCTTTTCTACAGTTTTCAATGGTCGGTCGATCGATTTATCGCAAAGCGCTGTCGGAAGCGGGTAATTCGTCATCCGAACGGCCAGCTCAGTCATTTTGACAGCAATTTAAATTCTCCCGCGGCCGGGACGGAGGCAGAGGGTCCCCTCGAAATATTCCGTGACGTCAACCTCTGCTCCATCGTTGCCAGGTAGTCGGTCGAAATCCTCGTTTCAGCCTCGTTCGCCGCTTGTAATTCGGGGCTTCGCGCGAATTTTGGCTCTCGACCCGGCTCGGACGTGCCGCGAAAGGTTCCGTTTCGTGGGCTGAATTTTTATGCCGCTGTGGGTCGCAAAAATTCGCGACCCACCTCGAGCCACCGCGACGCGACACCGTCAGCCGCAAAAAATTCAGCGCTCTCAGAAGAAGTAACGATAATACTCCTGGTCGGTACTAGCGCCTTTTGTCAAAAAATTCTTGCTCAAGCGAATTTTTAACATTTTAAGGTCCGGAGGACATTTTCGATTCTGGTGTGATATTCTTACAAACATACACGGAGAACATAGAGAAAAAAACTTCGTGCAAGAGACCCGAAGTTGAGGTCATATGGATCTCTGAAGTTTTCGGATCACGTATTTAAAAACTTGAGGTCCAGCTGCCGAAGTTCGGGAAAGACATCGAGGCACTTCGGTATGTACCGGAGTACTTCAGAATCAGATGTGTGACCCGAACCCTCCGGTATATATCAAAGTACTTCAGATGTCTGAATTGTCTGACCCGAACTTCGGCAGCTGGACCTAAAGTTTTTAGATACTTGATGCGAAAACTTCAGAGATCCATATGACCTCTACTTCGGGTCCCACGCACGAAGTTTTTTGCTCCGTGTACTAAGCGTCTTACACTCAGGGATGCAGAAAGTTCTTCGACCTATGCAATTTCGAGCAAGCAGAGATTCACGCGCCATGACAATACGCGTCCGAGGTAATTTTCACCCAAAAATAGCGCCCTCGCCATAATTTTTAAGAATTCAACTCTATTGTAGCAAATTTCTCAAAAATTTGAAGTTTCACAGTACTTTTTTCAAAAATTCGACACTGTATCATTAATTTTTTAAGCAATTCAATACTTACTCAGTAATTTTTTTAGAAGATTCAGGGCTATCGCACTAATTTATACAAAATAGCATCATCCTCGATATAATTTTTCGTACAAATCAGTGGGTTGAGCGTTAATTCTTTAGAATAAAACCTAATCGAACGTTCGCTTACACGAATTAAAAGTTTGGTATTTGACGAGCCGTATTGTTGGGATTTATAGAACACCATGTTTTTCTTCATTTTGTGGCTGTGCAATTTTATCTTTTGGGAGTTGAAATGGTTGTATCTCGTGCTATTCGCCACATCTTACTTTTCTCCTCTGCGTTTAAGTCTATGAGTCGGCCGGAAAGAGTTGACGTTCTCCTTTATTTTGTGGATTTTCAATTTTATGTTCTCGGAAATCGGAATAGCTTCATATCATGTTTTCCGCCCCATCCAACTTTTCCATTTTGCCTCAGTCTCTGAAATGGTTGAAAAGAGGTCCTGTTCTCCTTTATCTTGTGGATGTATGTAAATTCATCTTCTTGGAAGTCTCAAAAGTTAGATCTCGTGTTTCGCCCTGTCCACATTTTCCACTCAGCGTTAAAGTCTCTGGGTCAGTCAAAAAGAGGTCAGGTTCTGCATTCAGAGGATTTACAATTTTACCTACTTGAAAGTCGGAATAGTTGTATCACGCGCTTAGCTCCATCCAACTTTCCGATTCTGCGTTTAAGTCACCGAGTTGGTGGAAAAGAGACCAAGCTTCTTTTTTTTTTCATTGTTCCGAGTTTGCGAGAAAGTTTTTTTGCTTCATAATTGTGACCGGATCTGTGAAAAGGCACCTCATCTTCCAGAAGAAAATGCTCGAAACTTAAAACTTCGCGCAAGAACGATCGCGGGAAGCGCCTGCAAAGATGAAGGGATACTTCAAGCATACCATCTCTTGTCTCGCGCTCTCGGCCTTAGGATCTCGAATCGCGTTAAGTTCCGAGGTACGTATACGCTGTTTGGAACAGTGTAGGTCAACAACTAATTTACTGACAGAGGTGAGGTAAAAACAAGTTGAAATCGAAGCGTGCCATATATTACCTTTGCCTGTATTCCTCCTCGTAATTTTGTATAATTTTTTTTCCATACTTCTGATTAATTTTAAGGCGTCTAAAAATGTATTAAAACTATGTGAAACCTCTAAGTATATTTGGTCATGCCGTTAAAGAGTTACTTCAAAGGTGTGAGACGATCCTGTGAGCGAATTCTTTTCCTTCGTGAATTTGCAATGCAACCCGCACAACGTTCTAAGAAATCTGGATGAGGTGATGCGAGAGGGGTTGCGTGAGGCGATTGACTCGTCCATTTTCGATATGCCACCGCCTCCAAAACCTCTGTGTTCCTTACCTATCACGACCTTCTAAGATCATGAGTTTTTGGCATATCAGAAATTCGAATCGGTTTCCGTTCGACGGGTGTAAGGCCAAAAACTCATGTGCCCTAGCGTCCTGCGTGATCAACGAGAGCCCGGGCTCATAATTTTTGGTCTTACGCCTGTTCAACAGAAACCGATTCATTGCTTCAGTCGTTTCTGCCCTATTGTTTTTCTATCATGAATTCGCACAACGCGTTGAGCATGGCGCTGTATAATGAATTCGGTGTCAATCGATTGGGAGTACGTATAAAAGCACAATTAGACAACATTTTGAAATTAGGAACTACAATTTCTGGCTCAACCGTGAAAACATGTATGTGCATAGGGAAAAGAATAGTGCATACGTTGTTTCTAAACTGAGCCAGATATTGGAATTCCTAATTGCAAAATTTAGTTTACTCAAAACGAAGTCGAAGTGTCGATGAAAACCGTACACACTTTTGGTTCGGGAGGATGGGAAAGAGACAAAGAGTGCGGGATTTTTTTTTTAAAAAAAAGGGCAGGCGCCATGCTCCTCAACAGTTGACTAATGAGTTTGTATTTATAGTTAGTGCGGGAGAGTTGATAACTTATTCGTCTCTATCTCTTGCCCTTTTCTCCTTTCTTTTGATAGCCTTTGAGCTTTCGGCCTGATTGTATTAATTTCATCCTCTTTTTTCGCGCCTTGTTACTTGAGTCAGTTGTTTTCAAAAGGAAGTAGGTATTACTTTAAGTGAGCTCTAATGTGCATAGAAATACATGAAAACTAAGGCTCGTCTGAAGAGGTCTTGTTCCTTTTTAAAAAACAACTGATTCATTTTCGATGAGTCCAGTGCTTTATCAGCCTAGTTTCCACAGCCCAAGTCTCTTTTGCTTTTTATTGATCCATGCTATAATTATACTCTTTCTACACCTTCATTCAAATGCTGATCGAGGGTTTTGCCGCAAAATGTTACCAAGATAACTTGGCCTTTTTTAGCGCTGTAACCGCACTGGGAAAAAAAAAAAAAAAAAAAAAAAAAAAAAAAAAAAAAAAAAAAAAAAAAANAAAAAAAAAAAAAAAACACATTGGATGTAGAGTACAGACTCTTAAAAACATCGACAAGAAAAAGTACTCTTGATTCAATCAGAATCTAGCTTAAATCAAGAACCAAGCCTCTTAATTTAGGCGGATGTCGTTTTGATTCAAGCAAAAATCCGATTGAATCAAGAGTATTTTTTCTTGTCAATGTTTTCAAGAGTCTGGACTCTGGATCCGATGTGTTTTTTTTCCAGTGCGTCGCTTTTCTTTCTCAGTAAATATCGGGGTTTTCATTCCAAATTAAGCTTTGGGGTGTATATCAAATCTCACGCTAATACGGAGTTTTTATTCTAGCTGAGGATTGTACAAAATCCATCTGAGTGGGAGAAAAAAATCTTTTTGAGATACCTAAGAGAGGCTCATTAGACGCCTCCGCATTGTGAGCTAACACAAACATCATGGAATGCTGCAACATCTGCCGAAGAAAGGGTTGTTTGTAGCAGAGCACAATTCGCATGCTTAATCAGCGTTTCAGTTAGGCCTCTTTTACTCTTGATCCAGCGTTTATGGGAAGAGATATCAGTATCGGTATCAATCCTATGTAACTTAATAGCCACTCCCACGTCTAGTTCTGTAAAAAAAAACAGGGTGTCCCAGGATTAAGTGCGAATATTGAAGGAGTCGATTCTTGGAGTCAAAAAAAGACGTTTTTGTTGAAAAACGTTTCTTCCAAAAACGCTTTCCCTTGGAGCCACGCCGCGCCACGGCCCCCCAAAGCTGGAGAAAAAAAATCGTCCTCTTAACACCGTGACGATTTTTTGAACCAATATCAATGAAAATTGGTACATGGGGGCCATTTTTAGCGTTCTTTTCATTGCTGACCTCCCTAAAAAGGAAAACTCGTTTTGAGGGGGGATTTAGGGGGGTATCGAACCTGAAAGTGGCCAAAATTTATGTTTCTAGCGACAAAAATTGATTTTTGACGGCACTACTAGATTCAGAAATGAAAAATATTTAGAAAATGCCCTCTGCGTTTTTTCGCTATAACTAATCGTCTTAACGATAATAGGGGTTTATAATTGGATAGTAGGGAGATAATAGGGGGATAATGGGGTGCCAAGGGAGAGTGTTTTTGGAAAACAAGTTATACCATCAAAACGTCTTCTTATGACCCAAAGAATCAATCCTTCAATATTCGTACTAAATCCTGGGACACCCTGTATTTTCCAAGGGACCGCATCGCACCAGGTATGAAAATATTAGAGCTGAGCGGAATTTTTCGCGGTTAGCTCCAATACTGTCGTGCTGAGGAAGAACGCCGTATGAGCATTCTGTGGCTGCCAACTTTCCCCCGACAAAATATTTATTTTTGAGAAATGTTACGCATATTTTTACTTGAAATTCTCATATTAATTAGATTATATAGTGGAAAAAATTGCCTGAAAAACTGGAGGAAAAATATTCAGAATTTTCCCAGTAAATTTGTTTGTCATTGAAAGAAATAAGGCAACGTTTGAAGGCTCATAAGACGTTTTTACTCAGAGCGGGAGAGCGGGAATGCAACGACCGCAGTCTCCGGCTCAGATTAGCTGATCCGTGTATTCGTACTTGAGTAACTTTTTTCCAGTGACATAACGCCTTCTCCTCGTCGCTTTGTCCTGTGCCCCCGTCGCCCCGTTGATCGCACAGCTGAGCCATGAAGGCTCCTCTCTCGTCTTCTCTTCGGCTCCGACTCTCTCCGATCATTTTCCATTCCACATCCCCTCAAACCTCTAGTTTCTTCGTTTCTATTTTTCATTTTCTTAAAAAAAAAATGAGAGCGGGGGAAAGTTGTGCTGTCTGCAGCTCTCAGGGTCTTATCGATCATTGCACTGCATTTTTCCTTCGACGATGCACGGTGGATCGAATCGATTGGGGAGGTCGGACAAAATCTGAAAACTTTGAAAGCTCACTGGGGGGGAAAAAAAAAACACATTGGATCTAGAGTCCAGACTCTTGAAAACATTGACATGAAAAAATACTCTCGATTCAATCAGATTTAAGCTTAAATCAAAAGGAAATCCGCTCAAATTAAGAGACTTGCTTCTTGATTTAAGCTTAAATCTGATTGAATCGAGAGTATTTTTTCTTGTCGATGTTTTTAAGAGTCTGGACTCTAGATCCAATGTGTTTCTTTTTCCAGTGCTTATAACTTCCTTTAAACAAACGTTTGAGGTCCTAAAAGTGGTTCCATTGGTTCTCTCGGGAATCTCTCTCTTCGAAGCACCCGTTAAAAATTAAAATGTGACGAAATAAACATCAAAATTTGCAGTTTTAGTCAAAAATTTTATGTCCGACTTCTCTGATCTACTCGATCCACTGTGCGACGATGTGGATTCTCAGCGGCGTGGCGTGCTTTGCGATATATCGATGGATCTGTCATTTAAACCTATTGAAAAGGATCGATAAACAAGGTACACCGTAATAATCGATTCTCCACCATAGCCTCAAATGGGGAAATATTGATAGTCGATCATCTATGCTTCGCCACCGAAGCAGCTGTTTTAAAAGATTGCATCCGGGAGTTTATGCACTTTTTGTCCATTGAAGCGTGAAATCAAGTTTTACTTTCACCATGTATTTGATACTCGGACGGGAAAAAAGGTTCTGTTTATATTGATTACCTATGTTTATCCGTTCAAGTTACGAAGTCCTCGATCACTGAAAACGAACTCAGGTTCAGCCAACCAAAATGCAGTTGCTTCGACTGAAAATATAAACAATTGAATTATAAACTTGTCCCAAAACCAGGACGAACATGCGACTGGTATGTAGAACGCCATGTGACTTAGCATTCGTTTTTGTTGATTTTCTTTGAAAGCATTTTCTTCACAAGCACTGTGTCTTTCCTTAGAAGGACAGACTAGAGACAGTGGCAATTTTGCAAGTTGGCAACACTGTTTATATACCGTTTAGATCCATGAAAAATATCTACATAATATGAGGCAAGCTGCCATACCAAGAATCGATTGTTTTGCATACATTTAAATGGAGGAAAAGCAGTGTTGCCAACTTTCAAGAATCGTCTCTCATTTCATGCCAAAGAAGAATAATGCTCGGGCACTGAAAAGTTGCGTTGAAATTTTCGCAGATTAAGTGCGTGTTGTGAGTAAAATTCTCTGCAAATCTGTAAGAAAAAGTCCAGAAAATGTATATTTCATCGGGAGAAATTCGGTATCGTCTGAATATTCTAATTGCAATTTTCTTTAGCATTGTGAATTGTGCAGCATGGACACCTTGTTCAACTCTCGCTTTTCGATCCGGATTCGCGAATTCGAGTCCAGAGCTTGACTGGCAAAACCACTTAACTTCCAACGTTAAACCCTTGTCCTTACTCGATTTTTATTTGCGATACAGTTAGAACATCCCGTCTTCAGGCTCTGTTGGAGTTGGCGTCCGGCGGTACAGGATGAACTATCGGCCAATCACCTTTGACCTCATCCAAAGGCCTCGGGCCGGCTTTTCACCACCTGACCTTCCTCAGCGGATTTTTCTCTCGAAATCTTCCGAGAAAATCCTTCTAGAAAGGTCTCTAGAAACTCCTTCGCCAAAAAGGTCCTTTTTTTCGCATACCGGAGTTGAAATATGGTCGGAAAGAAAGTTCATCGACGGTAAGTGGCGATTTAAAAGTTGGCAAACAGTCTTCTGTGTTCCCCCTAAAATTTTAGGAGCCACCTTGGTGAACGGTAGGCCAGAAGGAAGGGTGACGATTTATCATTCGGTTCTGTCTCGACAGCCTTTCTCCAAATTTGCCGGGGAAACCTTTGGAATCCAAGTTCCAATTCTACTGAGGTAAACACCCTAGACGACTCTATCGTCTTTGAAAGACTTTTACGGTTAGGTATGGGAGGCGTCGAAGTGTGAATTTGGTCGAAGAGAGACTAACCCTATTGCTCGTTCGCAACGTCGTCGGACGGAAAGAAATTTATAGTTGCCGTGAATTTTGCCTTTCCCTAAGCAGGGCCTTGGGAAACTCATCGAGAAGATGGAATCATGGCAATCTCATTAGCGATCAGTGCGACCGAGTGCCGCGCCTGGCTGGTCACGACCACGTTATGCGTTAATCGCTAAGGGAGCGCTTTGTTGCGCAGGCCACGCGTAAAGCTGTCAAATGCCAGGGCTCGTAGCCACCCGAAAAATCCGGATCAAACAGAAAAATTTATTCGAGGGGTTGGGGACAGAAAACACATGGAATTTGAAAAACTTCTTTTGCAGGACTCGTGATTCCTTTAATTGGGAATAAATACTTATATGGACCAGCGAGCTGATTATTGAAATTGATAGACAAAATTATAGACAAAAAAATATAACAGGGAATTTACACTTCGAACAACACATAGGGTGGGTAAGGAACGATGCTCGATTGAGGAGCCCGCCGAAACCGTTGTAGTGCACGTTTTGATTCGTGTAGAGTATTGTTTTTCTTGTGGACGGGGAATTCAAATTTCTCGAAACCATTGAAAAAACAAAAATTTTAGTATCTCACCAGAAACTTAATTTCAGTGTAAGTGAAATTCTGGTCAAGACATATGTGTCAGAATGCTTAAATTCGTATTTGTTTAATGTCCTGTCGTTGGTCTCGAGCAAGTCGGGGTCATCGAACCAAGCTTCACTCAAAAGCAGTGGCGTGGCTTTGCGATGTATCGATTGATTTGCCTTTTGAACCTATGGAAAAGGATCGATGAACAGGGTGTTCGCAACGAACACCTTTATAATCGATTTCTTACCATAGCTTCAAATGGGGAAATATCGATAATCGCTCATTCACACCTCGCCGCTGCTTAAATGAGTCGAATAATATGGAAACATGGATTACTGCCGTTTAGATTCGACAATTGCAGACCTACTTTAAGTAAAAAAAAATTGAGAAAAGTGATATTTTCTGAGTTTACTCGACAAAAATTACAAAAAATGACGTCGAAAAATGTTTTATGGAACACCCTGTATTACGCTCCTCTCTCCCCTCTCGTAGTGGTTTTTGCCCTGTATTACTCTCCGTGTAAAGCTGTACAACGATAACGGAGACACCCAAAGGATCCTCAAGAGTTATGGCCGAGCAAGTGCCCAAGAAAGCCGGCGTCTTTTTTTCTATCCATGCGTTTAAGTCACCGGTGGCGAAGCGTGATTGATCGAGTAGTGAGTTGTTTCCTTTTGAAGCCATGACAAAGAATCGATTGTTGAGATGTTCGTTGCAAACACCCTGTTTATCGACCTTTTTCTGTTGCTTTTAAAGGCAGATCAACCGATCTGTCGCCAAGCACGCTACGCCACTGCAAGGCACCAGTTAGTGATGATTTCTGCTGAGAGTGAGAAGATCTCCCGTGTCGGCAAACAAAAATGTTGCTCCTGCAAGGTGCATTTTGTAGGGCGCTTTTTGCATGTTTTTTTTGCGTTTTCGAAATAAATTGTCACGGCTTTGTCGTCTCTTTAAGCGTCCTCAGCGATCAAAATAATTTTCTGTGTGTTTATACTCTGCTGTTTCTAGTTATGTACATATATATCGCACGAAATAAAACACAAGAAAATGGGAAACCCTGGGTTTCCCATTACCTTGTGTTTTGCTTCGTTAAATTACCAGGGATATTTTTGTGTATCTTAGTTATGTTTATTCGTGCAATGTTGACGCATCGAAAGGCTAGACTGGCTACCTTATCTTCCATTTTGATTATTTAAGTCGAAAAATATGTATTTTTGATCAAGATATTGCAAGCATCCAATGATATTTTACTTTTCTATGAGAAAATCAACTGTATCCAGGTTTTTTTCACTTTTCCTGCCTAAGGGCAAGTAATTGTAAAATTTGACACCGTGACTGAAAAAAACATTTACATCGTGTACCCATATCTTTGGTTGAACGTAATTTTATTTTATTTTATTTTTGAGTTCGTAGATTCGGTCTTTTTTTATGGCCCTTTCTGAAGTGACCCCTAAGATATTTAATTACCTTGATAAGAAAATGCATCCACCTACATCCAAGAAACTCGACAACAGAGCTGTGCGCACAGCAGCGCCAGATCGGCGTAAGTGGGCGGGGGTGGAACTCCGAGCAGGTCCGGGCCCGGGCCCATGACAAGCGACCATTCAGTGCTTCCTGCCATTATCTCTCTTGGTCAAGGCCAGTTGCACACTGGGACACTTAACGCGTTCCGTAGTCGCGCCGCCCGCCGCGCTGCCGCTGATTTTGTTCCAGAATCGGGATAATCGCCATAGAGAACATCTATCACCAGGGGTGCAGAAAGCTCTTAGCCTTCCCCAACTTATAGTTTGCCTCCCCCAAAGCTGTTTTGTTCGCTATATAAAACAACGCGCTGAACAGCCTCCTTCCTCGAAAGTAGCGCACTTAAAAGACTTCCAGCATACAAAACAGCGCGCTTAAAAGTTTCCTTGCCCTAAAGCAACGCGTCTAAAAGTTTCCTTCCCTTAAAGCAGCGCGCTTAAAAATATATTTGCCCATAAGCAGGGCGCTGGAAAGACTTCCAGCAAATGTAACAACTTGCTCGGTAGTTTTCTTCCCCATAAGCAGCACGCTTTAAAGGCATCTAGCACAATGAAAATGCGCGAAAATGGGGGAGGGGGAGTCTTCCCCAATTTTTACAAATTTTTACAGCTTTCCCCAAGGAAAGATAGGTATGAGGGTTCTCTTTTGAAATTCTAAAATTTCGCCAGTTCCCACTGCCCCCGCCCGGCGCCCAGGGAGGAGGGGGCGACCTCGCCCTCCTCCGAAGAGATTTCCATTTTAACTTCAATAAGTTTGGTCCATGGGCTCAAAGAATTCCCGATCCATTTGAAAGATTCTGCACTCCTGCCCATAACATCAAAATCTCTTTTAGAAATATTGAGCTTTTCGCCTCAATATGTATACTACGGCATCATAGACATAATTAAGAAAACCATATGAAAGTGCGCCATTTTTCCAAAGATGCTCTAGTCTTTGTAGATTGCCACGGCGGTCCGCCTATAGCGCACCGTCCTATTCATCACTCCAGATGCCAATAGTATCATGTCCGTAGCATGGCTTTTTTTACAGAATTATTTCAACTCTTGTGGACTTATTTTTGTCTACCTTATGAATTGAAGGCGTATCAATCCCTCGCTGCAGACTGTAGATGCCAGTAGTTAAGTCCGGCTTATAGTTTATTTGATGTTACTATTGCAACTCCTGTGAACCCGTTTTGCCTATCTCATGAATTTAAGGCGGATCACAATCATATATCTTGCTCTTTACTGCACTTCTAACACTGTTTGTGCTCTGATTGTTTGAGAGGCCGTTTTAATCTTTGAATTTTGTGTGTGTTTCAGTGAAGTTTACTGTCATGGAACACTTTTGCACACGGTACAGATGGCAGGTCTTTACCATGACTCGAAAACGTTCGTAGATATGAAGATGAAATTCTCTCCCAACGAGACGGTATGTCATGAATGTATATTTTTTTTGTATTGTGTACTCTGTGTTCAATTTTTTAAGGGAATTTTTTTTTATTTTTCTCGTACCTTTTATCTCGCCATTTTGGATTTCTCATCGTATGCAGTTACTTAATTAGGGAAAATCCATAGGGTAATAGCCCCATGAACTATCCTTTCAACGCATATGACTTTTTGTACGGTTATTTTCAAAAAAATTAGATCGTCAGGCCTCAAGATTATAGATTCAAATTTTGAAGCTAATATCTCTCCAAACTACGGCCAAAAAGATGTGATCAATCGATCCATCAAAAAGCACCAAATCGGACGTTACTCGTCGACTCAGTATGTTAGGTAGAATATTATAACGTTATCCCTCTCATACACATTACAAAATGGAGGAACCTATCAAGGAGGAGGTCGAAACGATCGCAAAGACGGTATACTGCGTATACGCGTCAAAAATCAGTATTTACATCTGGAAGTCTGGAGAGGTAAATTATTTTTCCCCAAGATAGTCTCAAAGAAGTGGGAGAAAAATTCGGTTTTTTTACCAAGAAAGGAGCTAAAATCAGGGAACGAGCATGGGGAAGAATGGAGATCTTGCGCATGTGTCAGGAATTTGCGATTTTAGTAAAATTTGTAAAATCTCGCGAGAAACACGATGGTGCCACTGTTTCTCTGAAATCAAACCCAAAGCTGAAAAAAAGCGCTTAAAGGTGAGGCCCGAATGAAGGGGATATCCCACGCTACCTTGAGAATCCACCTCTATATAAAGACAAACTCATTATGCAAAGATAGGGAGCAAATGCATTAACAGGGTTGTCGTGTTTTCAGTTTTGGAGTCCCCAAATAAAGTGGCATATAGAGAGTTTGTCTTGCTATAAAAGTGGACTCTAAGGGTATTGTGGGATATCTCCTCCATTACAGCCTCAACTTTGAGAGCTTTTTTTAAACTTTGGAGTTAAATTCAGAGAAAACCAGTGGCACAACGTATTTCCGGCGAAGTTTTAGATAGGAATCAGTCCTCAAATCGCAAATTCCTGACACATGCAAGAGCTCCATTCTTGACACCATGCATTATAAGCGCGAAGTGCCTCAGGGGCTTTCCCAGGTAAAAATTGGCGATAAGAGCTGCGTTTCAAAATACCATAGGAATTCTTATAGTCGGCTAAAGAAGGCTACAGAAAATCATATAGCTGGCTGTAGAAAGCGGAGAAAATCATACGGCCGGGTTATACGAAGCGATGAAAAATTATGCAGCCGGGCTATAGTTCCTATTGCCGAGCTTTACACTTTATCGCCTGGCTGTTGCTTTTTCGCCATCGATTATAAAACGCTATAAGAAATTGTGTAGAAATTCGTGTGTTTTAGAAAAGTTTGATAAGTTTGATACGGAACCACCTTAATATTTACAAAACACACACTATATTTTCCTTTAATACATATTTTTGTTCATCAATTAAAATGAGAATAATCCATACAGGATGTGCAAAAATTTCAAAATCATGAGTTGAATAACGCTGACTCCGCCAGATTGAATATTAGAACGTAACACAAAGCGGAGCGGCGACGCACTGGCGCCTACAAACCTAACAGAGATACTTCACGCATTGCGCAACGCGTGAAGTATCCCTGTTAGGTTTGTAGGCGTCAATGCGCGTTTCGCGCTGGCTGCCGCGCCGCAGAGTGCCACGGCGCGGCGCTTGAAGCAACTATTTCACACCAGAGGTATCGCACAGCATCATACGAAACTGAAGGCGCTCTAATATATTAGTAATGGCAGGCATCCATCAAAAGTACGGAGCTTTCCTCGCAAAATAAATCAAGATACCACGGCCCAAAAAGAGAGCAGTATTCCAAAAACTCACTGTCCTAGCATCCGTAATTAGTAACGTTTAGCATACACTTTATCGCCTGGCTGTTGCTTAATCGCCATCGGCTATAAAAGGCATAAGAAATTGTGTAGCCAGCTATAGAAGCTATTAGAAATCTTACAGCCGGCTGTAGGTCTGTGGTATTTTGGAACACAGGTTCTACTGCCAATTTTTACCAGGGTCGACTGCGGCGCGGTCAGGGGGTGTAGCCCCATAGTCTGTAGAGTACTCTATGTATGTAGAGTACCTATATAGCGAGAGTATGGACAGATCGCTTCATGGAGGGCTTAGGGCCCAAAAGTGCAGCCACCCTTCCAACCAACTTTTAACGCACAAAATTTCACTGACAGTCTGCAGATTCCAATTCTAACCAAGATGGCTAAGGATGTTCATAAATGAGCGTTCTTCCGCAAAAATGAGTAAATTTATGCAAAAACTAAGTCAAATACGTGCTTAATAAACGATGGTTCGTAACAATGGACCACTAGACAAGGTACGAATTTCAGCATTCTGATACATGATTCGTAACTAAAATTTCACGTAGAATACGACGCGCACAACGAAAATTACCGAATTCAACTCCTTCCAAAGATATTTAACGATTCTTGATACGTGAATTCAAACCACCCGCTCATGAAAACTCAATTCTCTACGTGATTCACATCGCGCGCTGAATGTTATTATGACAGTCTCTGCTGTATAAAAATCTGGCAACCTCAATCTTGACGCTTTGGCTCAGCTATAGCAAATTGCTTACCTATAGTTTGAACAACACATGGTGGAAAATAAACATTGCTCGATTGAGAAGCTTTCTGAAACCGTTGTAGTGAGCGATTTGACTCACGTAGAGCTTTGAGTTTCTTGAGAGCGGGCAGTTCAAATTCCTCGTAACCAATGTGAAATAAAAACGATAATATCTTCGTTAGGAGTTAGTTTCAGTAATTTTCGTTGCGCGAATCGTGTTTTACGTGAAATTCTGGTTAAGAAACATGTATCAGATTGCTTAAATTCGTACCTTGTCTAGTGGTCCATTGTATTAATAAATCGCTCTGGATAATTGAAATTCATAGGTTGGCTGCATTTCTGGGCCCTAACTTTATTCGCGGAGGCATCGGTGAAGGCCTGATGGATTTTCGGAGTTTCACATCTGTCTATACTCTCGCTATACAGGCACTCTAACTCTATGCCTCTGTTGGATTTCGGTTGGGTTTTCATGAGGATCCTTGGGGGTGTTTGTGTGCAGGTGGGGATGTTCGCGGAGCTGATGAAGCGAACGGAGAGCCGGCCGTCGCGGCTGCAGCTGGAGCTGTTCGTGAACGAGACGTTCGAGCCGCCGGGGAGCGAGTTCGAGGCGTGGGACCCGTCCGACTGGGTCCAGACGCCGGGCTTCCTCGGGCGCGTCAAAGACAAGGAGCTGAGCGAGTGGGCCGCCCAACTCAACGACCTCTGGAAGTTCCTCGGCCGGAAGATGCGCGACGACATCAAGCACCACCCCGATCTCTACTCCATCATCTATGTCCCCAACCCCGTCATCGTCCCCGGAGGACGATTCAGGGAGTTCTACTATTGGGACTCCTATTGGATTATCAGGTAAGCTTTCCTAGAGTCCGTCAGCGGCCCGATTATCGAAACTATGTCAGCCCGACACGACAAGACAAAGCCCTATCTCAACCATGCACTGTATCGCAATTAGATGTCTTATCCCATGGGTCCCATGGGTTATCGGGCTGGTTTTTTCAATAATCGGGCCACAGGGAGTGCCTCCATTCTATCCATCAGAAGCTCCGTGATTCGGAACTTTCTTGTTCCAGTACAGGGTTTCCACATTCAGGGAAAACCGGGAAATGTCAGGGAATTTTAAAAAGTCAGGGAAAACCGGAAAATGTCCGGGAAAATGACGAAAATGTCACGGGAAAGTTAAATCAAGTCATTTGCTTTCTAGAATGGGTTTGAGGTTTCGAACAACTAATTTTGCCGGAAAACTATTTTCAATTGGATTGCATTTAACAAAGAGGAACCAGGAAAATTGCCATGTTGCCAAGATATTGTGCAACTTCGTAGCAATAAAACTTCTGTAATCATACAAAAATATGAAATTTAAATGGTAATTTTGTCTTAAAATTACAGTTATTAGCGTGTAAAATGGAGAATGTTGATAGATGAACAGATTTTCCTTTCAAGACAAAAGAAGTTGTACAATCTCAGCAACATTGCAATGCTCTTGGTTCCTTTTTGCAAAATGCAATCCAATTATGCCTTCTTACCCATCCGTCATACCTTCAACTGTCAGGGAATTTCGCCAAAATGCGTCAGGGAAATCAGGGAAAGGTCAGGGAATTTTATTTTTTAAATTCTGTGGCAACCCTGCCAATATCTCCTACTCCATGACCGTCAAAAGTTCCAGGATTCCTTTTAGATTTCTTCAGAAGTTCCTAGAAAGTTCCGGAAAATGCAAAGGATCCGGAACATTTCGGAAATTTCAAAAGTTCCGGGAAATTCAAAAAAATCTTAAAAGTACCGAAATTCGGGACTTTGCCAGAAGAAACCACTTTTTCTGGCTCATTTTAGAAACAACATATATGCTAATAGTTTCCCTACGCAGATAGGCGCTTTTACAGAAGAGCCAGTGATAATGGTTCCGTATTGCAAAATGTAATCCAATTCATATTTAGGCTTTTCTTTGAATAAGACGGGATCTCTATCCGTTGGCAGGGGTCTGCTGCTGTCGGAGATGTACCACACAGTGCGAGGGATGCTGGAGAACTTCCTGACGATCGTGGAGGAGTACGGACTCATCCCGAACGGCGGGCGGGTCTACTACGCCAAGCGCTCCCACCCACCGCTCCTCATCCCGATGGTGAAGAGCTACTTGGACACAACGAAGAACATCACCTTCCTCCGGGCCAACATCGATACCATGGAGAAGGAGTTCCTCTTTTGGATGACCAACCACACCGTCAAGGTCGAGAAAAACGGCAAGTTCTATACCCTCGCCAGGTATAAGGACTCGTCCTCGGGACCTAGACCCGAGTCGTATAGGTAAGTCCTCAACTTTGCCGTTAGTCCGTTACCGTTGGAAATGTTACCTAATAATTTTTTGTGATCAAAGTTAACCCCTGAAATTTCCACGGAAGCACGTGCAAAAGTTTTAAAGACACAATTTAAACAGTATTGAGATTTCCGGCAACACCGCGTCCGTAGTGGCGCTTGTGATACTTTGGCCGGAAGGCGGAAATTGACGACTTAATCTTCCCGGAAAGCAAAAGTTAAATTAAGAATGAATTTAATGGACAAATTATCACTTGTGTCGTTGCTAACCATTTCTAATCTGATTTTTACCTCATCTATACAATTTGTTCATCTTCTTTTGAGGCCCATTTTGGCAGTTTTGCAGTTAGTAGGAGTTGTTCAATGCAACCGGTTTCTGTTTCAGGGAAGACTACATGAGCGCACAAATATTTAGATCTGACAAAGAAAAAGAATCTTATTACTCAGAACTTAAGTCAGCTGCTGAATCCGGCTGGGACTTTTCAAGTAGATGGTTCGTGCTGAACGGCACAAACAAAGGTGAGCTTTTCGTTTTAATTCCCACCTTTTCTTCAACCGTTCTCATGATTTTCGAGATTATGCGTTCCGAGCGCTGCAACGAGCTTGAACCCCTCTTCGGATACTGTTCTCTGTGTGGAAAACCGGCTCCACCGGGGCAGTTGCCTGCTTCGGTTTTTAAGTTATATATGTCGCAGGCCAGTAGTAAAATCAGGCATTTTATCAAATGCCTAGGCAAATAGTCAAAAACTCATACTCGGATTGTTTTTATTCTCATCATCCTTTTAAGCAAAATAATTCATTTTTCCTGTAAGTAAGAACTCCCCGTAAAAATGTGCATCATACTGTAGTCTTTTACACGATTTTTAAGTCCTGAACGATTATTTATCTTGAAATTTTCAGCATATTATAATATACAGAAATTTTTAAAATTTTACCATCCAAATGTATAAGCATCATTTGAGGAGGAAGGAACGAGGGGAGTTCGTAGATATGATGAGATGTTTTCCCAAAAATATCGAAAAATCGTGAGCTCTTCACCAACAAATTTACAAAATTTCGTAAACTGTCAAAATTTGGCTATCTGCCTAGGCATTTGATAAAATGCCTTATTTGACTAATTGCCTGCGACATATATTTGAAGACAGTGGCATAGCCGGAGGAGGGGGGGAGAGTGGTGAGGGGGTTTAAATCCCATCAGAAATTTTTTCTTTATTTTCGGGAATTTCGTACTCACTGACCCAACCCCCTATGAAAACTTTCTGAGCATTCGCCTCTTTGAAGGAAGAGCTACCCCAGATGTGACTTACGATTTTGCTCACCCTTGATAGCTTTTGAAAGGGGACAAGTGTCGAGAATAAATCAGGTCACTGACGGAGCACGAGAGGAAGAGGCAGTTAAAGAGGGCTGAGGTGTGCAGAGGGGCCGGGGGGCCCTCCGCGATTATCCTTGGAATAATTGGTTTGTCGGACAGTGAAGACCCCCTAATGACCAGCGCTCGTTTTATCTGCAGATGAGTGAATGCATAGACATGATTTTTCGGGCCAAGAATTCGATTCAAGAAATAGAGACCATAATTGGTAAAAAATCGTGGAGTCGAGGAAGTTCATATTGAGTGAGCCCAAAAATGGCCCATATCGATACCCGTCCTTTTAAAAATTCAGGTAACATGCGAAAAGTGTCAGAAGTAAATTGTTTCCTTTATTTCCTTTCTAGAATGGGGTTGACGTTTCGAACAACAGATTTTGCGTGAAAACTATTTCAAAGTATGTCTTTTTAACCATCTAGTATACCTCCAATTATCAGGGAATTTCACCAAAATGTGACTGAGAAATCGGGGAAATATCAGGGAATTTCTTTTTCTTAATTCTGTTACAACCTCGTGAGATTGAAGATCCACACGCATCGGACACTGAACTTTTTCGATCGAGGTATCAAAAGGAGACATCACATTTATCTGTTTACCTTACTGAAATTCAAGTCTCACGTAAAATTTAGATAAATAATTACCACTCTGCAGTTCTGGCCAGTAGAGTTCGACATTCTTTTTTTGCGGCTCGAGTGCTTCACCCGTATTACATGATCATTGTTTTTATATCAGAGGGTATAGCCGGTAGCCGGTAGCAAGATCCAATTGTTTTTATTTTTGCATTTCTCGTTGGAAATCCGCCAAACCGCCCCCCTCCCTCCATTCCCTACTGCTCGTTCAGCCGGTACATATTTAAAGTTGTTGAACACGAACGTCACAAGCGCGGACACCTTACAAAGTAGTTAGGAGGACAGTGACCAATTTTCGCCTCGTGACGTCGTCACCACTTTTAGGATGAACACTTCTCCAGTTTAACGTTTATTATTCCGTTTTTCTGAGCCTCTCCCGTCCAAAATCGCAGCCATATTTTACTAGGTTATAGGGGTCATAACGAGGTTCAATGTCCATACTTTCTCTACACTGAGAGAAAACTCAACACATAAGTTTGGTTAATACGGGAAGTAAAATACAAAACAACCCTATTCTTCGGTTCACAATTTCAAAAGAAAATACTGTCAGCTAGGTAGTTTTCTCGAAGAAGTTCAATACACAACGAGTGGCGAATACCAACATCGCAGTCGGAGTATTGCATTTTCTCAGTCTCTTAAGTGTTTTCTGTGCTAAATTCACCAAAAACTGTACCTTAATCAACACAAACTGATTGCGGTGGACGTACGCGTCGTAAGACAGTATGTTGGAGTTTTTTGCCAACGTGCGTTAAAATAGCTGAAAATCTCAATACAGAGGGAAAAATCTCATATGAGCAGAATTTTCCCTCAAAGAGATATGCTGTTTGGTGCAAAACAAGTTACGTCCATTCAAGAAGGCAACTGCAGACGCATTTGGGCCTTGTTGGACCAATCCTCAGTGCAGTGCAAGAGCTTTTTCCCTCTGTATTTAGATTTTAAGCTTTACGCTTATTGACAAAAAACTCCAACATACTGACAAAAGTGTTTCATTTCCTATATTAACCAAAAGTAACACAAAAACACAAATATTTTTATGAGTGTAGGTGCACCTTAATACTGTGTTGAGAAACTATTATCTAAACCGAAAAAATTGGGTGTTTAATGCGAAGTGAGCATTTTTCTACGTTTGCAAGAGCTCAAGTACGGAGTTCGATAACCCAAGCCGAGCGGAGGAATGCGAAAAAAATGAGCGGAAACAGCGAAAACTGTCGCCCTCTGTCAACTTTACTGACCTCGACCCCCGGACTGGCCAATACGCCGGTCACGGGCAGGTGGATGTGAACAAAATCACCTCAAAAACAACGTCATGCCCCGTCCACCATCAAAAGCGAAAACATCCAAATGGACGCATGTTGTATTAAACTCATAGATTAATAAAGCAATTTTGCTGGAGGAGAAAGAACCTATCTGAGTATTCTGCCCGTGCTGAGGAAAAACGCCGCACAGTGGATCGAGTCAATAGGAGAGGTCGGACAAAATTTGGAAATTTTAAAAGCTTATAACTTCGTTTATCGTAAACTTTGAGGTCCTAAAAGTGGTTGCATCGTTTTCTCGTGAAATTTTCTTCTGAAGACACCCCTTATAGTTTAAAATAGGACGAAATAAACATAAAAATTTGTAGTTTAAGTCAAAAATTTCATGTCCGACCTCTGTGATTGACTCGATCCACTGATCGCCGTATTAACGTCCAAAAATTGCCAAATTTCCCCCGATAAAATGTTAATTTTTTAGGAAAGTCATGAATATATTTCCTTAAAATTCTCAGGAATTTTACGTGAAATATTGAACGAAATTCCCCGTAGAGTTCGAAGAAAAATAGTCATAAGTTTACCGAGAAATTCGTGCTTTATCAAGAGGTATGTGGCAACGTCTGAAGGTTCATGCGGCGTTTTTCCTCACCACGGCAGCATAGCACTTGCTGTTGAATCGTTTCGACCGATACACCCCTATATTCGCGGTGCTATTTATCGATATCTCACGCAAAAAACACCCGTTTAATGAAAAATTGTACCGCTCTATCGGGAAAATGTGTTTCATCAGGTGTTTTTCGCGCTAGACATTTTGGCGGGAGTCGCTGCAGGAGTGACAGGCGGTCCGCTGGGTGCGGGTGGTGCGGTGTGCGTCAGATCGTCCGTGATTCAGGCGCGCCATTATGGTTATTAAATTTAATTAAGGCATAGCAATCCCACAGCTCAGCCTAGGTCCCGGTGACAACGCCAGCATTGAGTCCAAGGTCGGGGCCGCCTCCTCCCCTCACCTATGTACCATCCGCAATTAACAGAGCTGCCACAGTCAGGGAATACCGGGAATTTTCAGGGAATTTCAAAAAGTCAGGGGAAACCTTGAAATGTCAGGGAAAGGGACGAAAGTGTCAGGAAAAAGCAGCTAAGCCACCCTTATTGGCTCTCTAGAACGGGTTCAACGTTTCGAACAAAAAATTTTGCCCGACAACTATTTAAAACAAGGTGTCTAGTTTCTGGAAAATCAGGGAGAATCAGGGAGGCATCAGGGAATGACTCAAATCAGGGAATTCATCGGTGAATGAGGGCTCGAACCGGTAATGATCCCATCAGGATGAGAAATACGGAAAGCCAAAAATGTTGTGCGAAGAAAGGAGCCATCTTACCTTTTTTCCGGTTAAAAATCAGAGAATATCAGAGAATGGGGTCTATACACATCAGAGAATAGGCTCTTCAGTCATCAGGGAATGGCTCAGAAAATATCAGGGATCATCAGGGAATGCGCAAATCCAAAATTGCTAGACACTTTGATTTAAAAGTATGTCTTTAAAGTAAAATAGCGGAGATTTGGGAGCACCGCAATGTAGATATGTGGTTTCGCAGTTTTTCCATAGATATGATGCGTGAAAATTGCGCGAGTCCCCCTGGAGAACGGTTTCACCTTTTTTCACATCCTCCTTTGATGAATGAGCAAGAGTCTGATGAAGGAAGAGAAGAGCTGTGAATTGGCGAGCGATGTGTGCTGCACGATGGAATGATTAATGTCTATTGACCTCCGAGAGCTCTGGTTGACCCCTGAACCACCTCGCTGCCGTGCTTCTGTGCCATGCCGCGGCCGATCCCGCCGAAAGCTTCTTTCAGACGAGAGATGCGTGCTTATTTATAGCCAGTGCCAATCATTAAGTTCAATTGGTCCTACTCGCGCGAGTGCCCCTGGCCTCCCCCGCCTCCCCCCTGACTTCTGCCCTCTGCCTCTGCCTTAACCAACCGTCTTTTTCTGCGACTCTTCTCACCTAGATCATCAACAGCGGCAGAACAGATGCCTCAAGTCGAGGAATGGGCAATTTAGGTCTTGCATGCGTCAGGAATTTCCGATTTACGTAAAAATTCCTCTGAAAATTTCGCGAGAAACACGATGGTGCCACTGCTTTTCTCTGAAATCAACCCCGAAGCTCAAAGAAAGCTCTTAAAGCTGAGGCCGTAATGGAGGGAATATCCCACGTTACCCTGAGATTCCACAGCCTCCATAGAGAAAAAAAAGGAGGTGTTTGTATTTCGGGCATCTTGGAATTTTTCATAGAGTATCTATAGCTTTGATGACGTCATTGGGTACAGCGACGTTTTTATCCTGTCGTTTTTCTTGGAAATGGTGTAATTTAAGGGAAAAAGTCATTCTATAAAAAGTGCTTGAAATTATATAAAGAGTTGATTTAAGTAAAAAAATCGGACATTATGGTCCGTTTTTACAGCGTCAACATAACCCTCAACGAGCGTCTTGTTTACATTGATGACGTAGGTGGGTACAAATCCTCAAGATGCAAACACCTCCTTTTTTTCTCTATGCACAGCCTCTATATCAAGACGAACTCTCTTTGCATAGAGAAGGAGCAAATAAATTAGCAAGATTACCTTGTTTTCAATTTTGGTGTCCCCAAATAAAGTGGCAACCCTGTTAATGCGTTTGCTCCCTATCTATGCATAGAGAGTTTGTCTTGATATAGAGGTTGACTCTCAGGGTAGCGTGGGATATCCTTCATCAGAGCTATCAACTTTGAGAGTTTTTTTTTGAGGTTTGGAGTTGATTTCAGAGAAAACCAGTAGTACCATCGTGTTTCGCGCGAAATCTTACATAGGAATCAGAACTCAAATCGCAAATTCCTGACACATGCAAGAGCTCCACTGGGCCGGATTTACCTACTTGCCGCCCATGGGCCCATGGGCCGCCTGTATTTTGCTGCCCCCTTCTCATCGTTTTGAAACATCGATACAGTCCATAAAGTGAACGTGCCGGAGGAGGAGGGGTGCATGAGACGCGTTTACTCGTGTTTGGCACATTTTTTGTGAAAGCCCTTTCGACACTAGCAAAAGTTCTCGGAACTTTGAGCGAAAGTTAAGTTCCGTAAACCTATCTCTGTGTTGACAAGGCGTCTCTTTTATAAGAAATGAACGAAACAATAATGAAAGAATAAACATAAATGTGGTTTAATAATTTTAATTTCTACTCCCGCGCCAACCGCACTGTGTTCGGCGCAATGCGTGAAGTTTTCCTACAGTCCTATATGTTTCACGCCGACCGCTGCTGACCGCACTCTCGACGCAATGCGTGAAGTATTCATGCAGTCTCGTAGGCACCATGAGTTTCAAGCCAACAGCTGCTTCTGACCACACTACGTTTGATGCAATGCGTGAAGTATTCATGGAATCTTGTAGGCGCTAATAAGTGTTTCATGCTGACCGGCGCGCCGAGGGCTTCTCCTTTTCATCTCAAGTCCTCGTCATCATTGCTCTCTCCGCCGCGCCGCTCCAGGCCAAATTGAGTGTTTGGTTTCTCTCTCAACCAGACTAATGAAAGGCGCTGTCTCTTGTATCACCGAAAGACTAATAAATTAGAAATTACTATCCGTAAACTCTCAGGAAATGAGAGATTTTGTCGCCTTTTCTCGTTGGTAATTTTTTTTTCTGAATCCGATTTTTTTTGATACCAACATTTTAAAAAATTGCAACATTTGCCGCCATGGGCCACGGCCCATGTGGCCACCCCTTAAATCCGACTCTGCCGTAGCCCCCACCCCCTCCCCTATCATTCCAAAGAGGACCTCTGATTTCAATGAACTCTTGTATTTTATGTATCTAAATAGAGCGTTATTTTTGGTTTCAGGCAACTTGACTAATGCTAAAACGACATACCTACTACCAGTGGAGCTAAATGCGATCCTGTATTGGAACGCGGTTCTACTATCGGAGTTTTTCCGGACGCTAGGCCAAGCCGAGAAGGCTATCAAATATGAGGAACTTAGCAAGGATTGGATGGAGGCCGTGACAGAGGTGCTGTGGCACGATGAAGTGGGTGCCTGGCTCGACTATGATATCGTCAACGAAGTCAAGAGGGACTACTTTTACCCGACCAACATCTCACCGCTCTGGACTGGGTGCTTCGAGAAAAACAAGACTGAATACTTCACTGCAAAGGTATCGCTAAGTCTTCTTGCTATTCTCCCGAAACCTCATATCGTCACCTTCGGAACAAATTTTCACAAGCACCGTGTGACGTTTCAAAATTTCTGCCCTCATTTTATTTTTTGGCAGAGAAATTGTTAGTTGAATATGTTAGAAAATTTCACCGAATTTTATCGGCAGCACAAAGAAAATTCAGTGAAATTTTCGGACAGCTTCGTTGAACAATTTCTCTGTGAAAAAATATGATGGCGGCGGAAATTGTTAAACGTTGCATGGCGCTTATGATACTTTGCCCGGAAGGTGACGATATGAGCCTTCAGACGTTGCCATATTTCCTTCAATAAAAAACAAATTTACCAGGAAAATTCTTAATATTTTCCTCCAAGTTTCTAAGCATTTTTTTTCACAATTTAATCTAAAATATCTGAAATTTAAAGAAAAAATATGCATAACCATACTGCCATGCCAAGGAAAAATGCTGTATGAGCCTTTGGACATTGCCTTCAATAAAAAACGAATTTGCTTAAAAAATTGTGAATATTTTGTATATGTATAAAATACATGGGTTTTCATTGGAAATTTCGCCAAATGACATCATCAGGCGGTGCATTATTTCACTTTTATATCTTTTTTTATACTTTTTCGTATATCAGAAAAATACTGCGAAATCAGCTCTCTCAAAACTCTCAGATGAAGCAATAACAAATGTGCGTGCAAATTTTCCATAAGAGTAAAATTAACATTTTCTCTTGGTGTTTATGTAGGTGATGAAATATTTGGAGAAAACACAAATAATGGTGAACTTGGGTGGCATTCCTACGACGCTCGAGCATTCTGGTGAACAGTGGGACTATCCGAACGCATGGCCACCACTCCAATATATTATGATCATGTCCCTGGATGCTACTGGTGACAGTTGGGCCCAAGACCTTGCTTATGAAATGAGTGAACGATGGGTCAGATCCAATTTCAAGGCCTATAATGAAACAGGAATTATGTATGAAAAGGTAAGATTAGCTATTCCTAATTTCCTCTGGATCCAATTCGACAAACTTTCTTCCCACCCTCCCTTCTCATTCTGAGGCAGTTCTTATCTTTTAATCAAAACATATCTAATTACTGATAATCAAGGTGGTAAAATAGTACTGGGTCCACAGTATTCTGCTAAGAAAACAAAGCAAAAAAATTACACTGACTTCCATAAGATTCTCAAATTTTAACTCAAATTACTATTAGTGCAAAACTGAGGGGAAAGAATGTTCAGCAGTGGTTACTTACAGCTCAGGCTGCATTTTTAAGTGGGTTTTTTTTCTGGTCACTGATAATCTTTGTGTAGTTTGCAGCTTAAGAAAACAGTGAAGAGTTGACAGTGCCGATCAGCAAAAGGTTTTTTCACGTATCACTGTGTTTTGTTTTGTAAAATGACGATGCTCATTTTGTCTTGAGAAAATGATCTGTAGCAAACTTTTTTGCTTGATGATTTTTCACTGATTTACTTTTACATTATCTTTGCAGTATGATGCGACTGTACCCGGTGGACACGGAGGTGGTGGTGAATATGAAGTACAAATGGGTTTTGGATGGACCAATGGAATCATTATGGAACTGTTGGACAAATATGGGGAACGGATGACGGCAGAAGACAGGTTTATTGAACCACCCCAGCAAGAGCACAGTATCAGATCGTCAGCGCTATCTCTACAAAGTTCACTGTCTGCAGAAACGCAGGTTCTTACAGTAATCTTAGCCCTCATAGCAACACTAGCAGCAGGATTCATTGGGTGAGGTATGTATCGAAAATTTCAGCTTTTACACTGTATAAATTTGGCTAACTTTTAATGAAAGATAAACGCTGAAGGAGTGAAATTTTGAAATTCGTTAAAGACGGAAGGTATAATATTGACAAAACTATGAAAAATTTGATTTAAAAGTACATAATTTTCTCATTGTGCCCCTGTGTAAATGCATCTACAAAAAGCATATTATTTTAAAAAACATCTTCGCTGGTCCGCCTGCCTAACTCAAAATTATCTGTCACCTATGTGTATAAAATTTGGCTCCTTTTTGGGCAAGCAAGTTAGTCATAAACCAGGGTTTAAATGAGAGCTTATGATGACAACAATTGGTTGGTTGTGAATCTATAACAGGATTTTTCATTCTTTATTTTTCAGATATTTTCAACATTTGTTTAATTGTGGAGTATCGTTGTTCAGGTAATGTGATCAAGCATGGCGTTGTTCGTTTTGAGCCCAGTGTATGTATAGCAGGTCAGATGTATCATAAAATTACTTTATTGCTGTTGTCCTAGTGGTTCTGGCCTGTTTTGTTTTCCATACTACTGTTGTTTTCTTCTTCTTCTTTTCTGTCTCTTCTTTGTAATCTATTCATCTTTTCATCACTTTTCCCTGAAGTCATTACCGTCTGTGAAAGTGTAAAGATAGGAATTAGGGCAAAACTGCAACGTCTCGGCTCGACCTCCAGATTTTAAGGAAGATTATTCCATTTCCTGTTTTTTGTGCACTGAAATTGGTGCAGGATGACAGGGGAATCTGGATGTTCAAATGATGATCAAATTACTGGGGGATTCGTTTAACTTCCTTAAAGTTAGGAGGAAATCGTATGACAAGAAAAGAAAATCCAAAAATAATTCAAAAAGTAACATTTAGCTCTGCAGATTAATTCACCGTTTAAAACCAGTATATCTTTTACCTGACTTTTTATCTGCAGATTTTAAACCAAAAAAATTATGTTACTTTGTTGTCTTATTTTCCTGAAAAACTGAAAGTGTTTTCCCACCGGTGAAGTACCAAACTGAAACTAATATCAAAAAATTTTCTCAGCTACTGCTGGTGTTTTTAGTTAACTGAAGGCAGAAATTGCTACTTTTTCTTTGTTGCAACTCAGCCTTTCTTGAGCATCAAAATAGTAAAAAAACATTGCTTGTCGTGTAATTCAGTGAATTTTGACCAGAGTGGCATTATCTTCGAAGGATTCGGTGCTTTTGATTTTCCTGTCAACTTTTCGGAGTTTCCTTTCCCCCATTGTAAATATCCGTAACTTGTCAGATCATTCATCTATCTCTCAGGGTTGAATCTCATAAGACACTCATCTTAAGATTACTGTAGCACGGTGTATTCAAAATAAATAGTTCACCCAAAGCTGCCATTTGCGGTAAAAAATACCAATACTTCATGTAATTTGTTGTCTCTTTCACCAAGGAACGCATCTTGTTTACGCTTGTTTCAGTAATTCTACAAACATTATATTTTTTCATGGGAAAACCGTCGCACGAAATAGTCTGAAAATTTCAGATTCTATTCTAACAAAAGTAAAGAAAAATCACTTCAACATCAAGAAAATTCATATGGACAGTTGTTCTATAAAAAAATAAAATGTAAGTAGAAAATACTGAAACAGCGCAATGGAGATATGTTCCTTTGTGTGAGAAACGAGGAATTGCAAGTTGGGAATTCTTCATTGCAGACGGGAGTTTGGTCTGAGATCCTCTTTTCATTCCTATGGCATCACAAGGCTCGTGTGTCATGGGACCCTTGCGCTCTTTGTTAATACCAAAACAAGTAGCCTTAAGGTCCTAGTTTTAAGTTATCTAGTCCAGAACACTTCTTATTTATTTATTAACCCGTTCATTTTGTTTATTTTAACGAACTGTATGGGTTTTGCTAAAATTAGGTAGTTCAATTACTTAAAAGATATAGAGGAGAAGTTAAACTGAGCAATTACAAATTGAGTCAGTAACTCAAGTTAATTAATGGATGCGACAATCAACTCGGATTCTTTCTTTGTCAACTTCTTTCTATTCGATTGAAGGAAAAGTTTTGCCAATTTTCCATCGTATTTTTTGTAAGTTTTTATCTGGGTTTAAAACGCTATCAAATTTTTTTCCGACCCCATTCTTTTAAGTACCTTTTTTTTACATCTGTTCAAGTAGAGAGCATCATATTTCTGTTTCTTTAGCGGCTATTTGGGCTTAAAAAATTATTGGTTGCAATTTCACACTTCTTCAGTGACTGATTAAATATTTTTATGTTTCTTTTTTAATGTGTAATGATATCTTCTTTTATAAGGATGTAGTTTTGCTCTTGATTGCAAAAGCATCTATGAACCACTAAATCAAGCTTCTTCCTCACCGATTATAGCCACAAAACAAGTTTTAATAGTAGATTTTCATTTGATAAATCTTGTTGTTTGCTGGGAATTTGTTTCCTATCATTTCATTGCTTTCTATGCCCCCTTTTATTATTCTTTTCCCTCATTCTACTTACTATCATCACTCAAAATATTTAGACCAATCCTAAGTATATTTTCTACTAGAAGAAACTAGCAGAATAAAAGAATTTTAAATTAAGTCAATCAGCTGAATCATGTCGTTTTGTTACATCCATCAAATTATTAGTATGTATCTCCGACACACCAAGTGATCGTTTAATAACAATTAATTGATCAAATTCACAATGATTTTTGCACTCTTTCCTCTCTCAAATTTTTTTTAAAGCGAAACTTTACAGTCCTGTATGTTAAGCACTTTTTCTACAAAAATATGTCGAGGGTTTTTTTTTTTTTTTTAAATTAGACTAAGCAAAGAACGGAAATGTTGATCTATAAGTATTAGAGCCTCTGAATTTTATCGATCAAAATTAATGGTACCAATGTGCCTGATTGTTCCTATATTTATGAAATTTTATTTTGAAAATCGATCCATTTTTTTATTCACATTAAGCAAACAGGATTCGCTCCTGACATCTGTTTATTTATTTATTTATATATCTAATCTTACGTATTGTAAAATCACGTATTTTTTCCACTATGACTGAGAATTGTTTTCATTTTTCTCTTGACCAAATTTACAGAGGAAATACCTCTCTTTTTAGTCTAGCCATTTGGGCTATTTTGTATACGTGTAATTTAATTAGAAAAATACTAACAAATATTTATGCTTCCTTAATTTTTGGCCTCCTGATAGCTCACCAATTCTATCTCTAATTCTTGATTCTGTTGAATATTTTCAGTAGTGAGTATTAAAAGATGGTAGTTTCAGAATTTGAATCTCGGTTTGATAGATCTTTTTTTAGATTTTCGTTTTTCATTCTCTGCAATTATATCAGTCTTCCGCTGTCTAAAAATGCAATTTTTCAAATTAGGATCATCTTGTAATGTAAGGTTTGACTGCTCTCCTTTTGTAATGTCCTGCAACTTAGACAGATAATACATTTTACCCTTCATTTAAACAAGTACCGCAAGTGCCCGCAGGCAAATCTGACCTAGCATTTAACGGAAATAAATCCTGCCTATTACAAAAGAGCGACTCTCCCTAATTAGAAAAATTCATAATCTAGACTTATTTACCACTAATCACTAACCCTCAAAAACTCTTTTTTATTTCCATCTCATAATGAATCTCATGCATGACTTTATTTGTCCAATATCATTAATAGAAAAACAGAAATGATGAAGTTACGATCAGTCTCTTTGCCAAATTCAAACAACTTTGCCGAGTCCCCATGTTTTTTACATAGTCCTTAGAAGGTCATCTGCTCTCATGAATACGGACTTGATGCTATCATAATGTCAGTTTAAGGTGATTTTAAGAGATTTAGGGACAAGATGCACCACCACATTTCGCTGTTACACAGTTTGTATTTTTGAGAAGCAATAATTATCACAACGCACAAGTTATGCAAGAAGCTGATCCATAACTTGTGGTTGTATGTCGTCAATTTTTTGAAGACTCAGAGATTCTTGGTGTAAGAGACAGATAGCAATGTAATATCTCTCTCTCTTTCCTACACATTGAATCAATGAAGAACCACAGTTATGGTAGTTTCTGATATGAATTTTTAATGATTTTTCTCAAAGCAGATTTCGTACTACTCAGTATTATTGCTGCTACATGTTATTGATCAGTTTCTTGCATTTATTTGTACATTGCCATAATTATTGCTTCTTAAGACACAAACCGTGGAGCAACGCAACTTAAGGGTGGATCTTCTCTCTAGATGACTTAGAATCACCTTAATACATGTATATATTGAATTGAGTCTCTTCAAGATGTTGTCCGACTGCTCGCAGCTGTTATTTATCGTAGTTGATGGCTCAGTAGCATCCATTTCATTTTTTTGAAGGTGACTAGAGAAGATGTACGAATCCAGTCCTAATCATGGTACATCTTGTTTGTTTGTTTGATTGGCAGAGCAGGCTTACCCGTAAAATATTTGATAGCGTTTGTGAAATGAGCAATCTCTGATGTTTCTTGATCTGCATGGTCTTACGGTAGCGTAGGATTGTCATTGTTTTGTGTGATACTTTAATTAGCTAGTTTATTGCTGTTTGCAATCGTACGATGGTGCAAATTTGTATTTTGTTAAGTTGTTGTTGCCTGTTTGATTAATGTGGTCAGTCGGCCGAACTTGTTTAATTATTTTGTTAGGTGTACAATCGGAAGTTCCTCTTCATCGCAGCTGTAAAAATATTTGATTATTTATTCATTAAACTAAGTACATATTTTAATTGAAGAGTGGCATAGATTTATTTCTGCTGTAGTTGGTCTTACCATGAAATCAAATATTATTGCACTATTCGATTATTGTATTTGTTTATTCTTGTATTTCATTTTTTTAACTGATGGGAATAATTCACAAATGTCTTCTAAACTTTTAATATTTAAATTAATAACTTTCAAATTCGGCTACAAGTTTTTTCAATCTCCTTAAGTGACATAATAAATCTACAAGCTTACCTGATCTAAAACGATTTCAAACCATCCTCAAAATTTTCCAAGGCGTAAAAAATTCATGACTAACAATAGAATCTTAATTTTACAAATAGAGGTTCAAATTTATCTAACAGAGAATGAAAGTAAGAAATGGTGTGCCATTAAGTGTTAGATCTATGAAATTTGAGGAACTAATTTTTAAGGTGAAATGGAAAAAATAAATAAAATCAGGGTGTCATTACATCTTATTTTTTCAGAGAATGGTTATTCATGAGTTCTCTTTTTAACCTAAAATAATTTTTGCAGAAAAATTGAGAGTGAAGGACTGATTTTATTATTTTCCGGACTTATTTTTTCTTAAAATCTATCTTGCTCAATTCTTCATTCCGCCATTTAACAGTCCGAAGTAACTCCTACCATTTCTCTGGAAGCTTTTCAATTGTTTTATCTACACACATTTGAACCTCTTAAAAACTGTTTTTCTACTATTTATTTTTTTCGTTTCCTCTCAGAAATCATGATCCTCAATGTTTGAGCAAGGTTTTTTTTTTTCACTTGTTATGGAAGATGACTTGTGTTGGAGGATGAAAGGTCGGCCATCTAAATTAAAAGTTTTTTCAGTCTCTGGTTTTTGTCTAACTCACAACAAAAATACCCTTTAATATTAAAAAAAGGGAAATAAGGAGAAGGTGAGCCTTTGGAAGTTTGGCATGAAAAAGAAAATAGAAAATACATATTGAATGAAGGTTCCGCATTATGTTTGGTACTGAGAAAGTTCTTGAACGAACGCGGATAACACTTTTGGTAATTAAAAAAGACAAAGCTGATGGGACCAAAATCCCACCTTCTCAAAGGTACAAGCAAACTTATATTTTCTGAGTAGCTTTGACTTCGCAGAGAATCCAAATTAACACCCAACCAGGCTTCCTCTACCAAATGGACATACTTAAATCAAAAGGCCTTTTAATCACTTTGACATGAGCCCTGAGATCCATAAGAAAACACGCATGACAAGGCTCATGTATCAATGTATATAGTTCATTTTGATTCAAATGCGTCCAAATGATGTAAGGGTATCTCTCCTCTGGCTTGTGCCATCTCACAGACAACTTCTATTGAAACAAATAAGACATCTGCAGAGTGTTAGGGATAGAGACCAATCAATCCTACCGAAAAAATCAAGACCTATTAGAAGTAGATAAAGGCTTGGAAGACTTGTCAAAAATTCTCATCAGCTTCCTTTGGAAGAGACTTACGTATCTTAGAAGTTCGTATCAAAACACAGGATGTAAATTTTGATTATAATAGAATCTCGAACAAATACTGTTTTTAACTTGTTTTAAAGTATATTTTTAGTATTTGTTATTAGTTTTTTTTATGTTGCCTTCAACCGAACGAAACTTGAAGCTCTTGCAGCTCTTCATCATTAGTCTATTAAACGTAATTGCTAATTGATTTGTGATTTTGCTATTAAGTAAAATTTTTTAAAACTAATTTGCTGTCTTTTTACCATTCCTCATCCTTTAACATCGTTTTAGTTGAAAACAAACTTGCCTGTTTTTGTTGGCATCTGATGCATAAACCATTGGTTTCAGTCTTTGAGTTTAACTTTGAAGTTTTCTGTTCCCTTCTTCCTCTATTTTTACTATGGTTCCTTTTTGTTTGTTTTCTTGACACCTCAGTCAAGATAAATGTGCATATCGATGGCCAAAGTGCGAAACCCCGTACCTCTGTTTGCGACAATGTGGACCTCCTATCATACTTTATTTTTTCTTTGGAAAACTAGTCAACGTGATTTCTTGAAAACTGCCGTGATGTTTCCTCTCTATAAGTGGAATATCATGTAAAAATTTTCAGCTGTCATGTTGGTTTGTTTCTCTTCGAAAAAATAGAATACAAGCAGATATTTTGAAACATCGCAATGCGGTTTTACACTTTGGCCATTGATATAACTTCATAGGTATGCGTATGTGTATTTGTTCCATCTAAAGTGATTCAAGGCTACGTTCATTTTTAATAACATCTTGCACTTCAATATTATTTTCATAATGGAACCAAGAGGACTAATGAGATTACTTTAGTGAATCTCGAAGAAAGTTTCCAAAATGTAGGAAAATATTTTGAAAATTGTAAAATTATCCATCAACCATGTAAAGACTTTTCTTAAAAGCTATCCAAAGACTATAAACTTCTTTAATAAGACGGAGGTGTCTTAAATCCTCATTACTAACATTCCTCTGATATTGTTATCCATATTAATTTAATTTTTTAAAAAAGCATAATGAAAATGGAAAATACTTTTAAAAATGATGAACTCTGATAGTAGTTTTAACCAATGATATTTCAAATGAAGACACTAAAGTTACCTCTTAGCTCTTAATATTTAGGTAAATTATTTTTTGAGGTTGTACGTGTTTTAAAAAAAAAATCTATTTTAAGTAAATCCTGGTCAATGTTGATTAATAGCAGATTTTGAACTTTATCATGACAATTTAAAAGAAAATTGTCTTCACTATAAGTAGATATTTATCTCTGAAACTTATTCAAATATTTTGACGTCAAGTTGCTCAAAAAAAGAAGACAAATGTATCAAAAGTAAAAATTTTTTGTTCAATTGTCGGTACCGATCAATGTAATTTCCTTTGCCGCATGTCTATCTTTATTTTTGATTTATTTGACGATAAAATATAATGATATATTTTTAATCTAAGTATCTTTCTCCTGTACATTGGATTTTACGAAAATTTCTGGCTAGAGCTGAAGAAATATTCAAAATTGAATCAAAGTTACTTAGTATTGAATAATAGCAGGATTCGTATTAAATGAATGATAAGATAGATAAAGCACTCAATAAAGAAACACCTCAAACACTACTCATAAAAAGGACAATCTAAGTGAAAATATTCATTCCTAGGAAGATTTCTGAATGGCAACCTTTGAATCTCATCTGTATAAAAATTAAATTTCTGCGAGTGGAGGAAAAAATTATGCTCAAAATAATCAATTACAATGACAAAGCTCATCACAGTTGTGAGGCACACACTGAAATTACACATTGAATATCAGTTGTCAAAAGAGAATATTTTAGGAATCGAATTCTGCTGCAAACTGAATGGTTCAAAAGCTTATCAATCAGTGATAAATGGCTGTACACGTAACATTTCTAAGTGTCTTGCAGTCCTCTTTTGTTAAAACTCCTTACATAACTTAATCCTCCACTGAGTTGAATTTTATATGAATATGAAGTTCATCCATTTTTTTTAAAAATTAAATTATTTCTGGAAATTTTTTTTTTTTTTTGTAGTCTTGTTTTTCGTGCTGCCAGCATGAATTTAGAGCTTAGGATTTGCCAATATTGATGAAAATTCAGTGTTTTTTGCATGTTCTTCTTGGTACATTTTTTCTCTCATCTAAAGCTTTCTCATGTTGCATGTTGCATGATCCCTCAGTTTTTGACCCATGAAATTTATTGGCCAATAAGTATAATTTATTGAAATTTAACACTTGTCACATATGATCATAGAAAGTGGCTTGTCTAATTTTCTAATTGTCATTACAATTTAATGAACAATCACGACAATCTTTTTCATTAATAATGTGGCGTTCAACTTTTGCATGGCAAATTTTACCTCAAATGAAGTCTAAAAGTCTTTGTAAAATGTATTTTCAATTCATTCCATGATGCTCACTTGGTTTTTAGCAAAATATTTAAACAAAGAAGTTAAGTCCCAAAAATTAATTTGACATTAAATTGTTTTCACTTGTGTGGGTATTTTATTTTATTTATTTATTTTTTTTTTACAAAATAAGTTTTGTTAACACTCAAAAAGTTCTAATTTCATAGTCAAAAATGTAAAAAGCGATCCTTGTAGCTGTTTTTGTACGATACCTACAATTTTTTTTTTTTTTTTTTTTTTTTTTTTTTTTTTTTTATTTATTTTTTTTTTTGCCGCACTAAATGTTGAGTTTTAATTGCTCAAATGTTCTTGATCCCTTAAAAATCAACTTTAATCATTCATTTAGTCATTCTGCATTTTTATATCTCTTCCGCTGTTTTTGCTTGAATGGTGTTTTTATTTTATGATTTTTATTCATGCTTATAATTTTTTTTTCTCCCTGCAGGCACTCTAAATCTCGGAAATTCTTCGCCTCCTTAATAATACAAGCTGTGCTCTTCGATATTGATTGACAACTCCATTTAATAGCATTTTCATTTCAAGCAGTGCTTCAAGCTTCTTAATTTTACTTTGCCATCTTTGAGTTGACATTTCATCTGTTTCATATCCTCATTCAAAAATGTTTTAAAACCTTTCCTCCTTTTGCCATTGTCCTTCTCAAAATTTAGAAAATGTCAATGAATTGAACGGACTCAAAGGGAAATATCCTACCATCAGATGCCCCTACTTTCAATTTAAACATGTTAATTGCGCCAGACGTCCTTATCTCCCCTTGAATTTTAGACATTTGAACTCACTGTAAATAAATTTAAAGAATTCTTGTTGATCTTCAAGTACTGTAAATATGCATGAAAAATTTATATGATAAAAAACGCACAACCTAGAGGAACAGGCTAAAGACAACACAATAAATTTGAAGAGTTTCGCCTAAAAATTGGCACTTTCTAAAGAAGGAGAAGGAGTGTTGATAAGACCCAAATTAGCCTTCTTTCTTGGGTCCTCATACTTTTTTATATTTTGCAGTGTATTTCATAGAAATATTCGCATACTAACAATTCTTACATTTTTGCGCCTTGAAATGGAATTTCAAACTTAAGTCCAAAGGCCAAACGCAGTGAAAATGTGTGTTTTTTGTGATTTGTAGCTTTTCCTCTCTCCCTATACCTAGCTACCCATTGTTCTATTTTTATCGTCAATTTTTTTAAAGCCACCGCTTATAAAATTTACGCTGCATTTTCTCAGACTGACCAATAACTTGTAAATAAGCGACACTAAAGTACTGTTTTCGAACTGTGAATAAAGGAGAAAAAATACAATCAATACTGCTGACGTTTTTCACATTTTGCTTTTATTTTCATTATTTCAAAGCTTCTCTTGCTACCACTCCACTAGACTAACATTTCATGAAATTTAGAGCTCTTATTCTTGCATTATTCATTTGATCTGGATATCATTATTATGACAGTTTTCCATTTTTGCTACCAGCTTGGATGTTGTCTTGTCCGTTCTACTCACAGTTTAATCATTCGAAAATCATGGAGCACTTGCGGAAAACAATTTCTGATGAAGTACATCAAAAGACAAAAAATCACCGCCTAAGGAAACCGCAATTTAAGAGTTGATTATCTATGAATTTTTAACTTGAACAATTTTGCTAGTTTAGTCTCAAAAACTGAACTCAGAGGCTGAGAAAACTGTCAAAATATACTGCCAAGGAGTTTTTGCCTGTTCTCATTTTTCATAGCTTTTTACTTCATAATTGCAAGTCTCTCTTCAGTAATTATTTTTTCACAAATTTTGGCCCCCTGAAGAAGGCATACATTGCTCTTGCTTGAATGTCTGCTATACCTATCGAATTTTCTTTTTATAACAGTCTAAAGCGGTCAATGCCAACCGATAGTAGACTGAAAGTGAAACTAGAACAGCACTTACTTAAGTATCTCGATATGTTAGGTTGCAAATCTCTCATCAGATTGTACTCATCGGAGGAAAATCAGTTGTCATTATATCTTACAAAATTTTCTACCATCTTAGTAATAGTTAATAATCAATAGTTTCAGTCAATGGTTTTTTTCCTTTTTCTAAAAAGAAAAAAAAAAGTGTGCTTACCAGTTTATTGGTATCCTCACAAAAAATGAAAATTAACTGACATTTTGAGACAACTGCATCTAAGAATGTCATTTTTAAATTTCAATATTGAAATGCAGCTGAATCACAAAAAGTGCATCAATGCCTGAGAACCAATTTTCAGCCTAGTTTTTCACTGGCTATTCTAGGAGAGGGAAGAGTTAAAGTCAGTTATCTGCTTTTTACAAGCGGTACAATTCGTAAACAATATTTTTACAGAATGAAATCAGAGGTTTTTCTTCTCATGTCATATTTATATGAAGAAAATAATAAATTAATTGGAGAGGCATCGTTTCTCAACAGAATGTCACTGTAGTTGGATCTCGTAAAGATTGTGCGCCATGTATTCTTTTAAAGCTGTTAGCTGACCTATCGTTGCACATTTTGACTGATAATAGGAAATAACTCATTTTATCAAGTATTAACGAGAAAACTACAAAAAAGTGCATTTCGGTTTGCGGCATTACAGACTTTCTGTCATACTGTAAATAACAAACCACTGAACATTATTTCTTGAAAACTTACATGATTCTTTTTCTTTCTGTGAAAAATTCAAACCACAATGTTGGTTTGTTATCCTTAAAAAAATAAAATAGGAGCTTAGATTTGAAAAACTGCAAATAAGGTTTGCGTTTTTGCAGTTTCACCGTCGAGATATATGTAAAGATAACATGAAATAAGCAAAGGTTATGAGTGGTTTGTGAGGGAAGAAAAAGTTTGAAATTTGCAATCACAGACTTTTCTCTTTTTTTTCGTTTTAGACTTTAAAAAGCGGGAGAAATCCCCCTAATTAATTCACTCATTTCTTCTTTTTTTTTCATTTATTTGCTTTTCACGTATCCTGATGATGTAGAACCAAAAAATATCGAAGTACATCAATGATATGATTTTGATGTATCCCACAATAATTGCTTCGTAAAGTTAAAAAAAATTAACAATTGTATATGAAGACGATCAAATCAAACTGAACTTTCTTTAAAGCTACATGTATTCCATGGCATGTGCCTCGCGTGAACTCTAGAAATACATTTATTTCAATATCTTAAAGTGACCGCTAAATCGCCTCCTTTAATTTAGTTTTGGTGAAGAGGACCAATACAATTTTTGCCAACAAACTTTATGAGAATATATTGAGGCTTCAGTTTTGGTTTTGTACATGGATTTTTTGTAATCTTCTTTTGTACACGGAATACGTTGTTTAATATCCATAAGTGTAGTTTGAACGTGTTGACAGATTGTTCATTCAGCTAATATCTGTTTGCATGATTCTTTATTTTCCTTATTCACTGTTTAAGAACTTTGAGTGTTTGTAGATGCTTTTGTGCCTCTATCGAGTCCACTAATCGCAAGCCGTTTTCAGCTACATTTTACTCGGAGTATCCAAACTTTATTGGTACTAAATTGGATCACATGTACTCACAAGGTAAAATTTCATGGTGTTATATAGTTTCTTTTAAAATTCAAAGTCAGCAATCACAATTGCAAAAGATTTTCAGCAAAATTGAATAAGTGAAGAGGTAAGGCATACTTAATTAGCCACTTAGCTATGGCTGTGAAACTAGGAAAAGATCTAGATACGAGCGTCTCAAAATTTCTGTATTAGTTAGTAGTTCCTTAGGAGAACTCAAGAATTGTGTTAGATAAAATTTTTAGAAAAAAGTCATTCCGTCGTTTAGAAAAATAAAGAATTGTTGAATAAACAGTGAATTCCCTTTTTCCACAAAAATAATTTAAAGTGGGAATGCTTCAAAGTTATAAATCGAGAAATATCGATTTTAGAGTTTCATTTTTGGTTTAGCATATAGGGTACCTAGGACGCAGATCATTTTTGTTAATATCATGTAGAAATCAGTGATCCAAAAAAGATAACATATGCTTAACCAAGGAGTCTAATCCGTATTATTATCTCTTTCATGTCTGCTACAAATTCCTTGTGAAATATCTCAATTCTTACCTACCAGAGGAAATTATGGAAGGATTGAATTGATGTAAAATATTCATGCATTTTATGGACTACACATGAAATACATTAGCATGTTTTGTGACGTTTATTTGCCGCCTAATCCCTGAATTTAATTTAACATTTTTGCCGGAACAAAATCTCTGTAATCTCGAGAAAATATTGCACCGAGTAATATTTTTCCATGCATTTTAAATATATTAGCTTTGGAGTTTCTTTCGTTACTTGTCGTGCAATTGTTTATCATCCTCCCCCTTCTGTTTTTTCAGGGCCCTTGTTTACAAGAGACGGCAGCAGTACTCTCCATATTCAGACAAGAAGAAGCTATGTCCAAACCTCTGCAGTGGCTATATGGAGCTGAAAGATTTAACTTTTGATTGAAGACAAGTCCGTGTCAGGATATGGTTATCTCAATAAATTCAACGGTCTATTTTGTTATAACAATCAATTTTTTTCAAGCTTTTGAAGGTTTCAGAATATGCTTAGAAAAATAGATAAGTTCGACTGTAAAAAGTAATAAGTTGAAAAACCTGTGATTTTGAATGTAAGAAACTAGGAGGCAGCTATCCTTCTGCAAATGCAATTTTGTAAACTTAGTGAATGTCGGCAGCTTCTCACACTTTTCTTTTGTCGTACGTATCATGTGACAGAATATGATACTGACGTAAGTCATTATTTTTTATTTTTTCTGCATTGTATTTTATTGGAATTTTAATACTCATTTAAAGTAAGTATTACCACAGGTGTTACTGAGAACAATCAGAAACTTTTTTAGAACAATCATTTCTCTTTCCAAGAGATTTCTGAAATAAAACTATGTGAAATATCAGTAGAGTATTGTAACAGCCTATTGAGCATGAAACTTAGAATTTCTCAGTGGAATTCTTAGGGAACGAAGCTGCTTTTTGTAAAATATGACTTGCTATTCTTTCTCCTATCCTATTTAGCCCTGCCTGGATAGAAGGCAATTAAAACAGGGAAAAAAGAAACGCACGCTTTTATGTTTATGGAAAAAAAATCCTTCCATGTAGCCAAATAAACTTGTTAAGAAAATTGTCTGATTTAATAATCTAGTCACAAGAGAAGAGAGAAGTTCTTTTCTACCTCCTTCTACAGTTTTTTACTTACTCAATTACTCATAATTGTATTATTTCTGCTTGAACTTCCTACTCATGAACAGAAACACAGGTTTATTTTTTTACGTAGCTAAGTACTACATAATTTGTATGGTTAAAGTGCTGTAATATAAGTTGGTAATTTTATTTTTTCTCTCGTCATTTTTTTAAGAAAAAGTAAGATGATGCTTTAGAAGTGATACAAATTTTTTTAGTTGCACAAAAAATGTGTCTGTTAGAATCTGTTTATACAAGCATGTACATAAGCACTTTTTCTCGACAAAGCCGATATTTTCCTTAAGATTCCAAGCGCCAAAATTCAAATTTCAAAAAAAAAAAAAACAGGGAAAAGTGTGTCATCTGGCATGTGTTCAATCTTCTGAGACCCAAAAAGGTATCTATCTGAAGAATATCTATTGAAACTAAGCTCAAAAGGTTGAACTTACGCTGGATGACACACTTTTTTCTGTTTTTCTGGAGGCTTAGATTTTGGCACTTGGATCTTTGAGAAAAATATCAGTTCAGTTTTGGTTAATTTTTGATGATTGCTATATGACAATATTTTGAATATGATCAAAATCAAGTCAATTTGTCCATTAAATTATCTCTTTTACATGTCATGCCTTTTTGAAAGGGGACATGTACGTAGATGTTTGTAGATGTGTAGATTTCAGTAGCTTCTGACTCTAGTCACAATTTAAAAATCTAGCTCATTTCTCTCATGAGAGCTGTGTATTTTACCTAGTTTCTTTGACTCTTAAATATTTGAACTAGTCAAAACTTTAAATTATTATTTTGCCTCCTCTTTGTTTTACGTAGTTTCTATTTTTTTCAATGAACTGCAGTACCTCCATACGCTACACTGACAGAGAAAAATGGAGGGTATTTTTTGATAGACCTAATCTCAATTGGTAGTGTAGAGAGACTATTTTTTGCTCTCAATCACAATGGGTCAAGAACTGAATATTCAACGCAGTTACTTGTGTGCTCATCCCAATTCATCAAGTATGGGGTCATTCATGAAATACATAGGTAACACTCGGGGAGGGGGGGAGGCAGAGTCAAGAAGACCATTATGCTATCTCATTCTTAAATGTTGAACGATAGGGAACTAAGTCACAAAAGTGTTAAAAGGGGGAGGGGAGGTCCGTTAATCCAAATTGTAGTGTTAGGTACATATATTATGAACAGCCCCATTGCATAAAATTCATGCATGTAAGCATTGTATAGATTTTGAGGAGGTCTTTTGTATCATAAAACAATTTTTATATCCAAGTGCTTCGTTATTTACCAACCTATCCTCGCCTTGCATAATCTAATTATTAGTTCGGGATAACTCAGCAAAAAGATTTGAAATATTGCGTATGTTATTGTTTTGTACTTGTAACTGGTTCTCCCTCTCCCTTCCTATTTTTTGGCCAGTCTATCTTAATGCTTGGTCTTTAATTTTTATAATTCAGTACCTATATTGTAAGTAATTTATACTTCACTATTTTTAAAGACTTATTTTTGTATTGGAGAAACCGTTACAATTGAGGTAAGGCCTTGTAAGTTAAACACTGAAGCTAAGTTTTTGCCAATGATTTTATGTTTAAAATGAACTCAAAGTGTAAAATTATGTACATATATTCTCTGTTTAACTTCAATATAGAAATAGCAAACTTGATTGATATTTCTTTATTTTAGAGGTTTGTTTTTACTATGAAATTATTTTTGTAACCCAACCACCGATATGGCAAGGGAAGTTCCTCATTATTGATTTTAGTCAAGTATGGTGTTTATTTTTTTTTTGCTGCTTAATAGTAAATATCTAAGTTTAGTTAGTGTGTTTTTTTTTACTTTAGGCCCGGTTCCGCTCAATGGCTCAAAAGCTGTTCCCAAATAACTTGACATTTTTAAAGATATCCCATTGAATATGGATAGATCAAAGAGTGTTTAAGTGTTCAGTGTAATTGATTACAGGCTGGTTCATTACCTTTCAAGAGGTACGTAAAATTACCCATGATACCTAAACCTTTCTTTAGTATGCACCAAAGCACACATTTTGTCGAGCCCGATTATTATCAGAAAGTAAGACTCACTGAACAGTTATTTTAGGACAACTTTTGCTCTCACAATTACCTAGACTTTGTAAATTAAGTTTTTGACTTTAACATCATTTGTATGGTCAATCAAGAGGAAATATTTTATGTGACCTCAGTTATGTGTACAGTTTATGTTATTATTTATTTATTTAATTTTTTTTTTATGAAATAATTACTCAAACTCAAATTCAACAAAACATTGTAGAAAATGTAAAAATCCAATGCCCTAAAAACAATCGTTTGCACTTTCAAGTTAAATTTTTAAAAAAAGGGAACCAAATACAAAAGAAGGGGGATAAAAATCCTTTTTACATCAATTTATTCAGTTGTGAAAACATCGGGTAAGTATGTACAATTTTATGGTGCTTACAACTCCTAAGGCTTAAAAATGTCCAAAAAAATTCTGTGGTGTTAACCTGAATTTACTTACAGGTGGTGATTTTTTTTTGATTCTAGCACACATACAACCAATCACAGAAAATTACAAGTTTTAGTAACATTCATGGTGCATTGACATATATTTTCAGATAAAAATCAGGAAGACAATACTTTTAGTGTGAATATTTTGTCCTCGCATAGTATCCTTAAGTATTTTCCAGCCCTCAGTAACCAAATATGTTTGAAAGCACATTAACCAAAAACTGAACAGAATTTACTTTAATCCTGTTTTGTCGTACATCCTTCAATGTTTCATGAAGAAGTCTCAAAATTTGAAGAGGAATACTTCAAAGTTGAACCATGAAATGTTGGCGGTAATGAAATTTAAATCACACTCTGTTGATTTGCATGAAAATGCTATCTACGGATACACTTGGAGGACTAGTCTGAAGGTGAAAATTTCAGAATTTCATTATCATTTCCCTAGGTTTTCCTCCTTGGCTTTTTATAGCTTTATATTCTTTAAAGGATCCAACATTTTGTAGTTCACCGGCAACTTTGTTGTTTATGCCCTAGATTATTTTCCAGTCTTGTTACTTAGGTAGGCTCTGTTGTTAATCTTTGCTTTCATTGTGCAAAGAAAAGTTGAAAAGCGATCTATTTTTATCTGTATATATGTACTATTGCTAAAACAAATTTTATATTTGATTAAAAAACCAGTAAAAAGTAGATCGAAGCCTTTCTTTTTTCAATCTTGCTACCTCTGCAGTTTCCCCTTTAATTAAGAACCCTTAACTGGCAGAATAAGTAGATGAGTCAGGTATTACTCTTGAAATAGCCACATTGTAAACATTAAGACATGCAATCAATGTAACTCTTAACGGTTAAGGAGTGACTGTTAATATTTCCTGAATTAAACATAGGTACTTTAAAGATCATATTTTTCTGTTTTATAAACTTCCGGAATTTTTTTTACAACATCTACCTACCTCTGGACTAAAAATCTTAATAGTCAAGGTAATGTAATTTTATTGCTAATAATGTTCTGTAGGTACATGCTTTATATTGGGGATTTTGACATTTCCTGACAAATACCTACTCAATCATGGTTAGCCCCTTATTTGAAAGAACACAACAGTTTTGAGATCAGAGTTCCATACATTTGAAATTGGACTTTTTAGAATTTGCCCCAATTTTTCTTTTGTCACTCTTATCCTTCACCTCTAAGTGTGTAAGCAATTAATGTTGCTTCAATTCTTAAAGCAAAATACCACCCATCTCCTCAGCTGAGAAAGTTGTATACAAAAGAATTTTATCACACAGCTTTCTTTCAACTAGAGGTTATTTTCCCTTGGAGGATCTGTCACGTACGTCAGCTCATTCAAATAGTACCTAGAAAAAAAGCAAAATAATATTAAGAAGAGGTTCAGACCTGAGGCTATGATTCTTAAATAGGATACGTTGACAATTTCAGCTGTTACCACGATGAACAATCTCAGTCCTCTTGAATTCAAAATTATGCCCCAGACTATACAGGGTGATCCAAAAGTCCCTTCCACCCTCTCTAACTTTTTACCTAATTGAGATAAAGATTTGAAACTTGGGGGATATTCCTAGGTCAAAAGGGACTACTTTTCGGCCCCCCTACAATTTTCAGGGGGGCCCCCTTGGGGGGGAGGGGCAACGGCCCCCAACTTTAAATTTTCAAATGGGAAGACCCCCTTTGTGTGATAGCTCGTTCGAAAGAGCATAAAAAAAGAAAACTTTTCGCGCAAACCCGAAGTCAATATCTCAAACCGTTTCAAAATGGCGGCCGGTTAAAGTTCAAAATGGCCGAAATTTCACACCGGTTATTTGTCGATGGATTTGCGCGAAAATTGGTATGTAGGGGTATTTTGACACGAGAAAAACGAATTTGACGTTAGATTTTCAAAAAACCGAAATTTCCAAAATGGCCGCCGGTTAAAGTTCGAAATGACCAAAAATTTATTTTTTTATAAATCTAAGTTCAAATTTGTTTATCTTATGCCAAAATACTCTCAAATTCCAAGTTTTAGGCAAATCCATCGGGAAAAAACCAAGGTGAAAATTTTCGGCCATTTTAAACTTTAACCGGCAGCCATTTTGGAAATTTTGGTTTTTTTGAAAATCTAACGTCAAATTCGTTTTTCTCGTGTCAAAATACCCCTACGTACCGATTTTCGCGCAAATCCATCGACAAATAACCGGTGTGAAATTTCGGCCATTTTGAACTTTAACCGGCCGCCATTTTGAAACGGTTTGAGATATTGACTTCGGGTTTGCGCGAAAAGTTTTCTTTTTTTATGCTCTTTCGAATGAGCTATCACAAAGGGGGTCTTCCCATTTAAAAATTTAAAGTTGGGGGCCGTTGCCCCCCAAGGGGGGCCCCCCTGAAAATTGTAGGGGGGCCGAAAAGTAGCTCCCTTTGACCTAGGAATATTCCCCAAGTTTCAAATTTTTATAAAAAGTTAGAGGGGGTGGAAGGGACTTTTGGATCACCCTGTAGAGAAGTGCTCTGCAAGAATGTTCAGACAAAATTGTCAAATCGATGGCCAAAGTGCGAAACCATTTACTTGTCTCCGTTTGCAACGTCGTGGACTCCCTGTCATACAAATACTTTATTTTACCTCTGAAAAACTATTTAACGTAATATCTTGAAAACTCCCTTGATTTTTATTCTCTATTAGCAGAATACTGTATGTACTGTTTCAAGCTGTAAAGTTGTCTTGTTTCTCTCGGCAAAAATGAAATACGAGCGGAAATTTTGAAACACCGCAATGGAGATACGTGGTTTTGCACTTTAGCCATCGAAAATACCCCTGAATTATGTAGGTCTCACGGTTTCAGTGCAAAAAACGTAGTTTCAATGGAAAGCTGTCGAAAAAGTCTTCTATGTTCACATTACAAAATTCCCGAATTACTATCTAATTTTACACTCTTAATTGGTACAAAATTGAACTAATTCGATCATAACTTATTGCTTTAAGACCTCAGTGAGAGTATTCTGGCGAAATCCCACAATCGAATTTTTCAACACAAGTGGACAAAAATCTCTCAACTGAAAACGTTTCCTCTATGGAATAGGTACCTACCTACCTAAGGTTCCTTTTCCTATTGGCAGAGACACAAGCTGTATTTTACTTTGTGTCTTGCATGAATGAGTATGGTTGGTTTAGAGTTGCATAAAATTTGTTTTAGATTTTTTTTCCTAACTTATTTTTTTTAAGTATATTTATAAGAAAAATCTAAAAAGAGTTTTCTTGACTGACAATTTTACAACCCTGGTAAAAATTGGCGATAGGAGCTGCGTTTCAAAATACCACAGGAGCTCCTATAGCCGACTGAAGAAGGCGATAGAAAATCATATAGCTGGCTGTAGAAAGTGGAAAAAATCATATGGCCGGGCTACACGAAGCGATAAAAAATTATACAGCCGGGCTATAGTTCTTATCGCCGGGCTTTACACTTTATCGCCTGGCTGTTGCTTTTTCGCCATCGGCTATAAAAGGCTATGAGAAATAATGTAGAAATTCGTGTGCTTTGTAAATCCTTGAGTTTGTACAGAATCACCTTAATATTTACAAAACGCACATTATATATTCCTTTACTACATATTTTTTTTTCATCAATTAAAATGAGAATAATCTATACAGAGTGTGCAAAAATTTCACAGTCATGAGTTGAAAAACGCTGACTCCACGAGATTAAATATTAGATCCCAACACAAAGCAGAGCGGCGGCACACTGGCGCCTACAAACCTAACAGGGATACTTCACGCATTGCGCAATGTGTGAAGTATCCCTGTTAGGTTTGTAGGCGCCAATGCGCTGGCTGCCCGCCCGCCGCGCGGCGCCGCAGCGTACCACGGCGCTTGAAGCAACTATTTCACAACAGAAGTATTGTACAGTATCATACGAAATTGCAGGCGCTCCAACATGTTAGGAATGGCAGGCATCCTTCAAAAGTACAGAGCTTTCCTGGCAAAATAAATCAAAACTGCCCAAAAAGAGAGCGATAGTCCAAAAACTCACTAAGTCCTAGCATCCGTAATTAGTAGCGTTTAGTATACACTTTATTGCCAGGCTCTTGCTTAGTCGCCATCGGCTATAAAAGGCTATAAGAAATTGTGTTGCCGGCTATAGAAACTATTGGAAATCTTACAGCCGGCTGTAGGTCTATGGTACTTTGGGACACAGATTCTATTGCCAATTTTTACCAGGGAAGTTTTTTTTCTCTTTTTTTTAACGAATAGACGGTAAACTGAAATGAATGTCTTAAGTACTCACCAGTCCTGTGACTGAGCGCAGTCAAAGTTGTAAACCCAATCACAAATGCGATATTGCTGATTGAAGGAGGTGTCATTTGCGCAGATGTATGGAACTCTCCTACCATCCTCATCACACATGTGGAAAATTTGACAGTGATGCTCCGTGTCTGCATAAAATCCAACTGCTCTGTCCGTGCAGTCGAATGTGAAGGTCAGATTAGGAAAATTCTCCCATCGTTTTGCCTGAAAATTAGCAGAAATTGATAAATCGATACCCAAAGTGCGAAACTGCGTATCTCTGTTGCGGTGCTTCAAAAATGTTGCTCTTTTTTTCTTTTTTCGAAGAAAAACAAGTAATCTTTAATGCTTAAAAATACAGAATATTCTGTCATAAATAGAGAAGAAAGACCAAGGAAGTTTTTACAAACTACAGTGACTAATTTTCAAAGAAGACATAAAGAATTATCTGCAACGTTGTAAACGGAGTTACGTGGTTTCACACTTTGCTCATCAAAATGGTAAAGAATTGGGCACATTTAAATAGTGATATATCGCCCACTTCCTCATACCAGGGCCGAATTTACCTACTTGCCGCCCATGGGGGCCGCCTATATTTTGCCGCCCCCTTCTCATTCGTGTTGAAACATCAATAAAAACCATCAAGTGAACGTGCCGAAAGCGGAGGGGTGCCAAAGACGCGTTTACTCGTGTTATGGGCACACTTTTTGCGAAGGCCTTGTCAACACTACTAGCAAAAGTTCACGGAACCTTGCGTTGCGTTAGAAGTTAAGTTCCGTAAATCTATCTCTGTGTGGACAAGACCTTCCATTTATAAGAAATGAACGAAAAATTATGAAAGAACAAACATATCGACGGTGAAACTACCAAACCACGTATCTCGGTTTGCGACGTCGCAGACTTCCTGTCATACTTTATTTTTTAAATGAAAAACTACTTAACGTCTAGTCTTGAAAATTTCTGTGATTTTTCCTCTCGGTGCGGAGAAAAATCTGTGAAAATTATAAGGAATGATATAAATTTGATTTCCTTACAAAAAATAAAATGTGAGTGGAGATTTTTAAACACCGCAAACGAGATACGTGGTCTGGTAGTTTCACCGTCGATATATGAGGTTTAATGATTTTAATTTCCACCGTCGCGCCGCGCTGACCGCACTGTGCTTGGTGCAATCCGTGAAGTATTCCTTCAGTCTCGTAGGCGCTACGCGTTTCACGCCGCGCCGACCGCTGCTGAACGCACTGTTTTTGACGCAATGCGTGAAGTAGTCATGCAGTCTTGTAGGCGCTAATATGTGTTACATGCCGACTGCGCGCCGAGGGCCTCTCCTTTTTATCTCAAGTCCTCGTCATTGCTGTCTGCGCCGCGCCGCTCCAGGACGAATTGCGTGTTTGACTTCTATCTTAATTTGACTAAATAAAGGTGGTGTCTCTTGTATCACCGAAAGAAGACAAAATTAGAAATTACTATACTCTCAAGAAATGAGCGATTTTGTCGCCTTTTCTCGCTTGTAATTTTTATTCTGAATCCGATTCTTGTTTTTATACCTACATTTGAAAAAATTGCAAAATTTGCCACCCCCCTAAATTTGCCGCTATGGGCCGCGGCCCATGTGGCCACCCCCTAAATCCGGCCTCATACAAGTTTTATTGGTCACCTCTTTTCAACTTTAGCTTTACTTAAGCTGCTTTTCATAAGCAGGGCGTTCAGAAGTAACCTTATTCCTTTTTTCGAAAAATATCTTCTGATCTTACTGATAAACTAGTTTTCACTCCAAAAATCTGAATCGAAGTAAAGCCAGCAAAACAAAATACATCATTAGTTCAATTGTGAAACTATCAGTAACTTGGGGTCCATGCATGAAAGGCTATAGGGTACTCAACTAGATACGTTAAGCAACAGAACGTAAGCATTATTTTACTCACCCTTCGATGGATCGTTTCTGTTGGTTTTGAATTTACGTACACAAAAGCTGGAAAATAAAAGAAAAATAAACAGTATTATGTGCCTTGCGTTTAGGATAAAGAGACGTCAGCGTTAAAATCATAGAAAGGTGTTAGACTGTGACGCACTGCAGAAGGCGTTTTTTGAAACACCTCCTAGAAGTTTGAGAGTTGACTATTTTAACTCTGCAGTTGTGCTAGGTTGCATCCTCCTATTTGGAAGGCGTTTGCGCCAGAGGACGCTTTAACCTTAAATAAGGCCGTTGCTCTTCCATATTTGGACGAGGCAAAAGTGAATTTATCATCGTGTATCGTCTCAAAAGTTGAGGATCCTTCGCACCTGATTTATTAAAATATTTTGGTCTCTCGATTGCAACAAAATACTGTTTCGTTACTCAACAAATGACTGACGGTTGAAAAATTGAGCTATGCGCTCAAAAATCGCGTATCCTCTTAGTGATTAATGGTCCTAGGCTGTAAGCTCGACCAGACGGACTGCGTACATCATACGATTTGCAATGCCGTCTTCTAGGCATTTAAACTTCAAACTGAGCGAGCGGGGCAGGGCAGGGGGAGACGTGAGCCCATCGATAGCACGATTGACTGTTGATTTAAAGCTGTCGATCCGACAATTATTCTTGCCAGTGTTGCCATGTCAAGGAAAAACGCCAAATCGACGATCCCCTCCCGAAAGAACGTAATTACATTTCAATGTTGCCAAATTTCCCATCGCAAGTAGCATTTTTACCATGAGAATCTTGGGGATTTCTAATTTAAAATTTCACCGATTTTTCCTCTGATCTCATGTGAAAATCAGACAAATTTTGGACAAAAATTGTGCATGCATATTCGTGTAATAAATTGAAATTTGTCGTCAATTTGGCAACTTTGGGGTAGAGTTATGTTCCTTCGTCTGGAAACGACGAAATGAGTCAAAGAAGGTTGCCAAAATTTGTTTGTATGGTTTAAGCAATTTTGAGAAACTTGCAAATATTTTCCCTCCAATTTTTGAGAAAAAATTATTCGCAATTTCATCTAAAAAATCTGAAACTTCGATGAAATACATCCACAACTTTCCTAAAAAAAAAAAAAAAAAGTATCCTTTCGGTGGAAATTGTTCAACATTCGATCATTTATACGTCATTTTTTAGCACTGCGATGAGGCGGTGTGGGAAGTAATGAACAGGTTTACTTTCATTTTTCTAGCAGCTCAGAATTTTCTCACGGGTTGGACTGCCATGCTAAGGAAAAACGCCGTAAGTGCATTCGAAGGTTGCCAAACTTCCTCTCAGAAAATATCTATTTTTGATGACTGTCACGAATTTCCGCGATATTTCCTCCTCACGATATTTCCTTTTGAAATTTGAAAACTTTTTAGATCAAATTGCGAACGAGATCCTCCAAAAAAGCGGAAGAGAAATATTCAAAAATTTTCCTGAAAATTCTAGATTTGTCGAGAAAAATTTTGCAATGCCTGATTGCTCATACGGCGCTCTTCCTTAGCACGGCAGTTTACCGCCATGCTAAGGAAGAACGTCGTATGAGCCTTCAGACGTTGCCAACTTTCCTTTGATAAGAATCGAATTTACCGGGAAAATCCTGAATATTTCTCCTCCAATTTTTCAGAGTATATTGTTCACAATTGAATCTAAAATATCTGAAAATTTCAAGGAAAAGTATGCAAAACTCTCCTCAAAAATACATGTTTTATTCGAGGAAATTTGGCAACTCTCGAAGGCTCATACGGCGTTCTTCCTTAGCAGGACAGTATAGGTAACCCTACGACCTGTTTTTCCATTTATAGTGCTAGATGAAGGTACGTCTGGAATGAGCGGGTGGTTGGATGTGCATTCGAAAAAATTTTTGAAGCAAGTACCATTCCGCAGATGCTCCGGTCAAGTGAGGTGTGACCGGTTGCCAAAGTGGCCACAAATCGTCGCTTCTCTGACCTAAGGGCGTATCTCGATCTGTGCGTGAGCCCTGTTCTCCGTATAGTTCTATACTTCATGGAGCTCAATTGGAAATAAAGATATGCGCTTATGCCAGAGGGACGGTGAAATTAGGTGAGTTTCCGTGTTGGCAGTCCTTAGCTCCGTTACTTTGTCGTTTTTATGTAACCGATTTGCATTCAACTCTTCGGTCAAGAGCCGTACGAATGTAATGTAATAGTCTCGCCTTTGATCCTAGATCCCTCAAACTGAGCGAGCACGGGTCAGCTCCCCGATGACGAGGCGTGCTTTGCGATACATCGATTGATCTGCCATTCAAACCTACGGGAAAGGATCGATGAACAGGGTAATCGCAACGAACGCCTCAATAATCGATTCTTTACCACAGCTTCAAACGGGGAAATATCGATAATCGATCGCCGTTGCCGTTCCGAATCGGAGCCATCTCTATTTACTTACGCGGTCATTCAAAACCCCCGATATTGAATAATGATGACATAAATGCTGCGGCTCGCATAAATCCATCAGGTTGTTTTTTTTCTATGATGCGTTAAAGTCACCGAGAGGGCTAATCGGACTTATGAGGTCGCGAGCTTTTTGAAATATGAGTAATGCTAAGACGAGCAGTCATATTTATTTCAACAAATCCATTAGGTTGTTTTTTCTAGTCCCGCGTTAAAGTCTCTCGGAGGACACGTCTTACTACCGCCGTGCTGAGGAAGAACGCCGTATGAACATTCGAGAGTTGCCAAATTTCTTTCGATAAAATGTTTATTTTCAAAGAAAGTTATGAAAATTTTTCCTTGAAAGCAGAAACTTCCAGTGAAATTGCGAACAAAATTATCTGAACAATCGGAAAGAAAATATTCGTAACACTGGGGAAAAAACACATTGTATCTAGAGTCCAGACTCTTAAAAATATCGATAAGAAAAAATACTCTTGATTCAATCGGATTTTTGCTTAAATCAAGGACCAAGCCTCTGAATTTGAGCGGATTTCTTTTTGATTTAAGCTTAAATCTGATTGAATCAAGAGTATTTTTTCTTGTCAATGTTTTCAAGAGTCTGGACTCTAGATCCAATGTGCTTTTTTTCAGTGAAGTATACCAGGGAATTTATGTTTTATCAAAGGAAACTTGGCAACGCCTAATGGCTCATACGGCGTTTTTCCTTAGCACGGCAGACTAGACGTCATGCCACCGATGGACTGACGATGTGATGAAATTTTTCAAGCGAAATGTACCCTGACCTCTAAAAGCAGGTATCCTCTTTCTCTAATGCTCTTCAAGTTTATGAGCTGATTGATATGGATGGATTTGTCAACTGTCGTTTCGTTTATCAACAACCTGAATTGGCGAAATGGACCGCATTAAATGAAAATAAACCAAGTCGCATCAGCCATTGCCAAATTGCATCGAATGATTCGTTTTTACGTTGAAAGCTTTTCAAAATGATTCGAGGGGGTTGGAGGACAAGGCGCATGAGTGCAATTTTCGCTTTTCAAGTAATACGCCTGTTTAAAGTTTCAAAATTACACGGAGCCTTATGGCGGAAAGGAAGTTTAAACTCACTTCTTGATGCTTTAAAGTTGGATTTTGGTTGTGAATTTTTCACAGAATATACTTTCAAACTAGGTTTAGTTGAGCTCATCAGTGAGAGAGGCGTGAATGATCGATGATCGATTTTTTCCCATTTGAATAAGCTGTGGTAAAGAATCGATTATTAAGGCATTCGTTGTGAATACCCTGTTTATCCATCCTTCTCCATTTGTTTGAATGGCAGATCTGTCCATAAATCGCAAAACACGACACACCACTGGCGTTCACAAATATCTCAATTTTTTCAAAAACTACTTTTATGCGCTTTGTCCTTCAAGCTTCTTTTATTTTTCATAATTACTGAAATCATATAGGTGCGGTTTGGAGACAGTTTGCCAGATTGTTTGTTTGTTTGTTTGGTTTAGGTTTCGTAGTTGCGAAAAATTTGGAAAAGCGTGAATTGTGCGTCAATTAATGAATTTCAGACTTTTTCAATGTGTTCATCTTATTTTTTTTCCATTCTACCTCTGAAAAATCTATTCGATTATCTGTTCTTACCTCTCATGCGAAACAGACCCATTTACATGGTAATCCAAAATTTGGCATCTTTCTCTCGTCCCTCCTATTTATTGAATAATTGGAATACGTTATGCAATAAGTAGGAAGTCTGGCTCATTTAGAAACAACGTAAGTGCCATCGGTTTTCTTATGCAGATACGTGCTTTTACGGATGAACCAGAAATAATAACTCAGCCTATTAAATTGCGAAACATTGAAGCTGATCATTTTCAGCATATCTCTGGCCAATCAAAAACTGATCTTTGGATTAGCCGAAATTTTAGTCGGCAGTGACCACTTTTCATGTATTACTATCTGTTTTTCAAGATAAGGAAAAATTTTCGCTTTTCGGGAAAAAAAAGTACAGGACCACCATTAAGAGCAAAGGGATGGACTTTGAGAGAGATATTTTTTAATTTAGCCGTGGGTAATGGGTATTCATTTAGGATGTAAGTAAGTCACTCCTTTAGTTTATTTTTGATGTTTGTTATGCGAAAAAAATACCTACATTCATCACCCTGGTAAAAATTTGCGATAGGAGCTGCGTTTCAAAATACCATAGGAATTCTTATAGCCGACTGAAGAAGGCGATAGAAGATCATATAGCTGGCTAACGGAAGTGGAAAAAATCATACGGCCGGGCTATACGAAGCGATAAAAAATTATACAGCCGGTCTATAGTTCTTATCGCCGGGCTTTACACTTTATCGCCTGGCTGTTGCTTTTTCGCCATCGGCTATAAAAGGCTATAAGAAATTGTGTAGAAATTCGTGTGCTTTGCAAATCCTTAAGTTTGTATGGAATCACCTTAATATTTACAAAACGCACATTATATTTTCCTTTACTGCATATTTTTTTTCATCAATTAAAATGAGAATAATCCATACAGAGAGTGCAAACATTTCAAAGTCATGAGTTGAAAAACGCTGGCTCCGCGAGATTAAATATTGGAGCCTAACACAAAGCCGAGCGGCGGCGCACTGGCGCCTACAAACCTAACAGGGATACTTCACGCATTGCGCAATGCGTGAAGTATCCCTGTTAGGTTTGTAGGCGCCGATGCGCTGGCTGCCCGCCCGCCGCGCCGCAGCGTACCGCGGCGCTTGAAGCAACTATTTCACACCAGAGGTATTGCACAGTATCATACACAATTGAAGGCGCTCCAACATATTAGGAATGGCAGGCATCCTTCAAAAGTACGGAGCTTTCCTCGCAAAATAAATCAAGATACTACGGCCCAAAGAGAGAGCGGTAGTCCAAAAACTCACCAAGTCCTAGCATCCGTAATTAGTAACGTTTAGCATACACTTTATCGCCATGCTGTTGCTAGATCGCCATCGGCTACAAAAGGCTATAAGAAATTGTGTTGCCGGCTATAGAAGCTATTGGAAATCTTACAGCCGGCTGCAGGTCTATGGTATTTTGGGACACAGATTCTACTGCCAATTTTTACCAGGGCAATGAATAATGAATAACTACATGCGTATGTTGGTTGAGATGAGATTACCTGTCAAGACTGCGGCAGTCATGATACACAGATTCATCGTTCTTATCTGTAACAGAATTCAAAGCAATGGTCAAATTATGCGAGGATAAATGAATAGATGATAACATTTGCGGACATGGCTGATCCTTCCATGATACGACGTTGAGGATCACCTTAAACCACCCTTAATGACTAAGTAAACCCACAAGGCAACGGCGTGATGTGCTTTGCGATACATCGATTGATCTGCCATTTAAACCTACGGGAAAAGATCGAGTATTAGGGTGTTCGAAACGAACATCCTAATAATCGATTCTTTACCATATCTTCAAATGGGGAAATATCGATAATGGATCATTCACGCCTCGCCACTGTCACAAGGAGCCTCCAGAGAAGAGGGGCTGTTTACAGCTGTCTACGAATGATGAAAGTTCAGGGGGCCTGCATGGTTTCCGTGGTAAGGTTGAAAATAGTATCATTTGCCCCCACCTCCCGGAAATTCTGGATGGAGGAAAAAACTAAGAATATGTTGAGTTCAACAATTCGGAAGTATTTTGAGCTACATATGCACAAAGCAGTGTAATTTGTGTGCAGAAATGAATGAAACATTTGCATTTTGATAGCCTCAAAATAGTCCAACTAGAGCTAAAATTTCAAAAATTTTCAGGGGTAACAGAAAATCTAATGAACCCATCAAATTGAAGGTAAATTGAACTGAAAATTAAATAAACAGCGTAATTTTTTTGCAGAAATGGATGGGAACTTGGCGTTTTGATAGCCTCTGAATACGTCCAAATAGAGTTAAAATTTTAAGCAATTGTCTCGGGGAGGTCTTCCGGACAACCTCACTCTGTGTGTGTGTGTGTGGGGGGGGGGGGGGGTGTATTCCTTATCCTATGGATCCCCCCTGTAATAGGAGAGACAGACCCTTTTAACTACGCTTATGCTACAAATACGACCCCTAGGGCACGGGCTAGGATAAGTTGCCGTTGCGTGGATGAGCCTAGTTGACGTAAGTTTCTCGATGGGTCTCGAGGTTGAAGTTAGTTATTTGGACGTATTTATGCTAAAAGGAGCTATGTCACACGCAATCCCTATGCACATAGTTCCTTTTAGCATAAATATCCATTTGCCCATTGCACGATTGCAATCGACTCCGGTAGAGGGCACGCGCTGGGGTTAATGATTGCAGCGCTGGCGCCGCACAGTGGATCGAGGCAATCAGAGAGGTCGGATATGAAATTTTCGACTACTGCAAATTTTTATGTTTATTTCGTCGCATTTTGAATTTCAAGAGGTGCCTCTAAAAGAAAATTTCACAAGAAAACCAATAGAACCACTTTTAGAGCCTCACAGTTTAGTATAAACAAAGCTATAAGCGTTTAAAGTCTCCAAATTATATAATTGTGTCCGACCTCTCCTATTGACTCGATCCACTGTGCGCCGGTGATCCCTCGTTGATCTCCGAATCCTTCTCCTCCATAACGTGTCGCGCGGGTAATTCAAGTGTCGAGCTGTCACTCTCCGATGTGAGTCGGGTGGTCCCTCATGTAACGTCTTCATGGAGCAGGCACAGCATCCAACATCGTCAAAACACCGCACGACGCACAGTGCCCACAGATAGGAATTTCAAAGGCATGACTCATACAGTTTCTGTTTCTTTCTTCTTTGTACCGTCCAATACTGCCGTGCTAAGGAAAAACGCCGTATGAACATTCGAGTTTTGCCAAATTTTGTCTCAGTAAATATTTATTTTTAAAGAAAGTTATGAATATTTATCCTTGAAATTTTCAGAAACTTTAGGTGAAATCGCCAACAATAAATTATCTGAAAAATTGGAGGAAAAATATTCACAAATTTTTCCGAAAATTCGTGATTTACCAAAGGAAATGAGCAACGGCTGAAGGTTCATACGGCGTTTTTCCTTAGCACGACAGTAAAGAGGAACGCCGTCTGAGTCTCCAGACATTCCGTACCTCCTTTAATGAAAAACGGATGCACTGGGAAAATTGTGAATATTTTTCTTCAATTTTTCAAACAATTCTGCTTGTAATTTAATCTAAAATATCTGAAAACAAGGGAAAAGATATTTATAAGACTTTCCTCAAAAATATATGTTTTATCAGATGAAATTTGACAACTCTTGAATGTTCATACGGCGTTTTTCCTCAGCTCGGCAGCATGCCCATCCAGCACTTATTGTCAGAATACACCACTGTGTACGAGTACTCACCGAAGTACATGACAACCCGACTAATAAATCACAAGCCCGCTAGTTGTGTGTAGTAGCTTGTCGCTTTTTACTGCGACCAGAGGTGTTTTGTACTTCTAAATACCTGGAGTGACGCCCTCAAGAGTTAAAACTACATCTATTTTGGAAATAGTTGTTTGGACACACATCCCTTCTCGCGCTTTCCTTTTTCCATCTTCAATATTACCAAAAGTTAGTAAGCACCACCTGCGGGCTGACCATGGACATTGGTAGAATAAGCGATAGACAAAGAAGACGAAAGAAAAATAAAGCGATCCTTTCGGTGGAAGCGAGTTGTTGCAATGGACAAAGGAGGTAAGTAATAGACCAGTGGCGAGGCGTGAATGATCGATTATCGTTAATTCCCCGTTTGAAGCTATGGTAAAGAATCGATTACTAAAGTGTTCGTTGCGAACACCCTGTTTATCGATCCTTTTCCGTAGGTTTAGATGGCAGATCAATCGATATATCGCAAAGCACGCCACGCCACTGTAATAACAAACTAACGGCGACCCATGAGAGACTCTATAGTCAGTACATCATTTTCCCCCCATAATTTATCACGATCAACCGTTTTAACCAATAAGATCGCTCCATGTTCCCCACGTCTTCTTTGTCTAACGCTTTGTCTATCAGTTTCAAAAATCAGCCCGCAGAGGTATTCATTCGAATGCAAACAATTTTTTGGCGAGATTCAGAGAGGTCTTCCTCGCGGGCTGAGAAAAAATTGGGGGACTGGTAAACATGCCAATGAGCAACGATATTCTAACTGACGAAATCGCCGATCATGGCCGGTCCTAATCCGCCCATTCATCAGTCAGCAATAACTTCTGGAATTACGCGCACATCGGAGCGTGGCGCAAGTATTATGAAATACTAAATATTTTACGGTCCACACGAGAAGGAAGGGGAAATTGCCGTTAAGCTAAGACAGTAATCAACTCCAAGTCCAGTAATAGACCCTCTTTACCCTTTTCATGTCCCTACACAGATCGCAGATGGCAGCTACAGTATCTGCGAAAGGAGATGAACGAGGTACACTGACATGAAACTGGGTCAGGAGCGTCCCAGCAAAATTTTAGGGAGGGTGGCGAAAATTGTTCGGAGGAGTTAAAATTTCGGAAAAGCAGGAGCAGAAATTTAAACAATTCTGACAGCCCTGATGTTGATCCAAATTGACCAAAATTGCCCCAAAAATTGTCAACTAATAATAATCTACTATTGATAATCATTAGGAATCTTAATTCAAAAAACATTAATACTTCTGTTATGCTTATCATTCCGATGATATTAACTTCAATTGATCCAGATTTCCTGATTATTTAAATCTGAATAGTTACCCCAAAGAGTTGTAAGAGTTGTAAGAGTTGTATAGTTGTAAGAGTTACCCCAATTCGTCGTTTCTCCGACGAAGTATCGTAACTCCATTCCAAGGTTGCAAAGTCAACTAAAACAATTCGATTTTTTACAAGAGTGCACCTGAGCAATTTTCGTCCAAAATTTTTCTGATTTTTGCATGAGATCAGAGAAATTTTCAAATAGAGAGGTGTCAACAAATGGTTAGCGTCAATGGCGTCATGAAATGGTTTACTTTTCTTATGCTGCGTTTAAGTCTCCGAGCTTTCTTATGTGTTTCTCGACTCATTGAAGGTACGGGACAGGGAGTGTTTTTCACCATGGCTATCATGGCCAACTGGATTGGACAAATAGACAGCTGTCACGTCAGAAATAGTTTACTTTTCTCACGCTGCGTTTAAGTCTCCGAGCTTCCCTGTACGTTTCTCGACTCATTAAAGGTACTGGATTGGGAAAGTTTTTCACCATGGCTGTCATGGCGAACTGGGCTGGCCAAATAAAAAGGTGTCACGTCAGGAATAGTTTGCTTTTCTTACGCTGCGTTTAAGTCTCCGAGCTTCCCTGCGTGTTTCTCGACTCATTAAAGGTATTGGACAGGGAGTATTTTTCACCATGGCTATCATGGCCGACTGGACTGGCAAAATAGACAGCTGTCACGTCAGGAATACACGGAAAAATTGAATTGCTGATTTAACAATTCAATTGCTTAAAAAAAGTGACTGCAATGTTTTAATGTAGATTTTACAACAAAAAATGCTATTTTAACCACCCCCATGGTTAAATTAGCATTTTTTGTTGTAAAATCTGTGTTGAACCGTTGCAGTTACTTCTTTTAGCAATTGAATTGTCAAATCAAAAATTTAATTTTTTCCGTGTAGTTTACTTTTCTTACGCTGCGTTTAACTCTCCGAGCTTTCCTGAGTGTTTCTCGACTGGTTCCTTTATTTGTACACAGGTCCGGTTAATGTAAAATTAGGTACGTTAAATTAAGCTTCGAGCTTTACAGATGCCGAGAGGTTTTCATGAGTTTTATTAGATATTGATGGCAATTTCAATAGAGTACCGTTGAAAAGGTAGTAGACCACTGGCAAAGCTCCATACGGCAAAATATAGCCCAATTAACTTTGGCGATGGATCTATAGAGAGGATTGATGGGATTTTCCTTCGGAAGAATAAAAATAGGGGAAGCAAAATTTTATGATTTGTACAGGCTTTCAAATTACAGACAATTGATCTCCCTGAAAATAAACTCCCAATATCATTCTGTTTTTTCTTGGTTACTTTTTTAGTTTTTGCAGTAGATTATCATGCGGGTGATTTTGAAGATTATTTTAAAAAAAATTCGATTTTCGTTCGAAACTCCCGAAAATGTTCTACCTCTGATGCTGTCTTAGAAGTTTTCTTAGGCCTATTTTCATCACACATTAAATCGTGTCGATGGTAAAAATAGCAAAGTGCGTGCTAGTTGCGACGTTTCAAATTCTCTGCTGTCTATTTTTTTAAAAGAAAAGCTTGTGGAGGATATCGTTCAAATGTTTACGGAATATTTTGTATGATGATAAAAAATCAGTAAAAACCGTAGGGGATGGTATTCTTCAGTTTTTCTTTGATTTAACAATGAAATCTGACAAGAAATTTTACAACGTTGCAACTCGAGACACGTCTTTTGCAACCCTCAACATCAATATTATATAGCATCTTTATTTAAAAAAAAAAAAAAAAAAACTGTTGAGAAATGCCTTCAAGTACAGCCCTAGAAAAGGGAGGAGTTAAGAGGAAGAAACCTCTTAGGTAAACCGAAAAATCAATTCAAAACTCAAAAATCATTTAAGAAATCAATTCATTTCAATTCTTAGAATTGAATCGGTTTTTGGTAAGAGGGCTTAAGTCCGCAGAAACAAATTTTACAAGAGAGACAAGATATTAATTTTCTCGCCAAGTAGGCAGCTAAAAATTTTCTAGAGTATTAAAAGGATGGATAAGGATGTATGTTTATGTTCAAAAGTTCTTAAATAATTTTTTCTGGGGGCAAATGTTTGGCACATTTTAAGACTAATTTGAATTTGCACGCTTACACCCTTTTTCAAAGGAATGGAGGAAAATTGAGAGGCTTGGAGGACAAGGCGCATAAGTGCGGTTTTTGCTATTTCGAGAGATATATATGTGTTTGATGTCTCGAAAATATATGGGTCCTTTTGGCGGAAAGAAAGTTCAATCTGACTTTTCGATGCTTAAAAATTGGAGTCGGGGGGGGGGGGGGGTGGCAAATTTTTGGCAGAATATGCATTAAGACTAGTTTTAATTCAAATCATTGAACTCAATTTTTCTAAAACTGCACTTATGCTTTTTGTCCTTCAAGCCCCTCAATCGAGACATTCTTCGGACTATACATGGGTTTGAAAAGAGTTTTGAAAATTTTATCGCTCGCTTTTGTTACCTATTTAAATGAGCATAAAGGTGTAACCTTTTGATTAAAAAAATAATTTAATGCATTTTTTCTTTTTTTTTGAAAAATCTAAGGGAATATGTAAATAGCTCCCAAAAGGTCAAATATTGGAGAGAAAAAAATTGGAAAATTTTGAACTTTCGCTCCTCCACCAGAGACCGCGGCTCCCATTGTGGTTAGGGTCGGAGTATAAATCCACTCACCATTGTTGATCTGAGCGCTTGAGGAATGAGACACCTGAAAAATGACCCGGGGTTGGTGCAAATTAAAACACAGAGTACATTGATAAAGATCGCGATAGACAGTGGTTTGAGACAGACGCCCCTCCTTGGATATTCTCATATTTATAGGGAAGAGCAGATGATCCTCTCGAACTTGACTTACTCCCACTGGCCGCGTTGCAGGCGGCCATAAGTAGGTCCATTCACCGGTCATCCTCATCCATCGGAGCGAAAGCAAATGCTCGCTGGATTATTACGCGATGACCGAACTTCGATCGCTAGCTCAGCCCTTTTGTCACATCCATTCAGTGCCCGCGCAAAATTCCATCTTTTTAATAGAGTATTTGCAGGTGTCTGAAATTTGATGAATTTCGTGTTTAAGTGGAAACTACTGAGTAAACTGAACACGAGGATACCCTTGGTTCATGAATTGAACAATGGAGAATTTGCACACAAAAAAATTGCTTCATCTGAGAGTGCATCATAAGCTGAGTTCGCAGTATTTTTCATAATTTTTTTCTGAAATGGGGCATCGGAGAAAAATAGATTTAAAAGTGAGAAAATGTGCCGCCTTGTGACGTCGTCTGGCGGCATTTTCCATTTAAACACATGTATTTTGGCAAATTAGTTTATTCTGTCAAATTTCCTCCAATAATTGTTCAATTTAGAAACCGACGATATTCTCGTGCTCAGTTTTCCCAGTAGTATCATTTTAAACATGGAATTTACAACATTCCAGATACCCGCAAATTCTCCATTATTGCGTAGAAAATATATGACAAAATGATCTAATCTGCTAAAATACGTGCGTTTAAAAGGGAAATGCCGCCAGATGACGTCACCAGGCGGTGCATTTTCTCACTTTTAAATCTACAGTCATCTAGTGCCCAAAGAAACCCGGAGCACATCCAGGCTCCATCCGTCCACGCTCTACGCCTTTCAAATGGACCAGTGGAAACAGTAGGTACCTTTCCTTCAATTCTGATAATTCACAGTTCATCGTAGGAAGCTCATTTTATTTGTGCGAAACTTATTGAATTCACAACCGTTTTTGAGTAAATTGCGATCTTGTAAACGGCGAAGACTCTCTCAGTCCGGTAATCCAGGATTGCAAGAAAGGTCTAAGAAAACAGTTGAGGATTGCGCGAAAAAGGCACAAGGATTGCGCGAATATAGAAACCTTAACATCTGCTGCAGGATTGCGCGAATTTAAAATGAAGTTATAATTTAAGGTAGAAGTTTGGCATAACAGGAAACATTTGGAAAATGAATAAAGATTGAAAATGGTCGTGGGCATGAAGAACTTCCCTAACTTTTCTCGGAAAAAGTAATTAATCGGGAGAAACGAGGCAACGTTGGAATGCTCATGCGAAGGCGAAACACAGCATGGACCTTTAAAGCATCTCTTATTCGATGCCGCGATTATTCAAATGCGAGTTCAAGTAATTGCTCCAAACACAGCGCGGCCGGCATTAAACATATTTTAGCGCCTGCAAGACTGTGGGAATACTTCCCGCATTGCGCCAAACAGTGCAGTCGGCGTAAAACCGACTCAAGACCGGTATACCGGCCGACTCGGCTGACATATTAGCGCCCACAAGACGGCACGAATACTTCTCGCATTGCTCGCAAACGCAGTGCAGTCAATCAGTTGGCCGTTGGCATATTTGCGCCTACAAGACTGTATGAATGCTGTAGGACTGTAGGTGTTTACCATAACTAAAGGGAAAATATGTATCCTCATTGTAATGATTCAGAAACTCGGATGATATTTAATTATTATTTTTTTTGTTACATTAAAAGAAAATGGAACGATAGAAAACATCACGTCGAAATTGTTGATACTTTTATTTGAGATCATTTTTGTAAATTCGCGGAAATTCTTCAGAAAAGCTGTGTGTAGCTTTTTTAAAAGTGGTGCAGTCTTCCGCATTATAGTTATCTACCAACCAAGGTTGCCAGAGTAACGATTCCTCGTTGAATATTGAATATTCGCGCTAACACGTGAGTTTTTAAAACCAGAAAAATTCGCGCAATCCCAAGCATCTCCAAAAAGGTAAAAAAGGGTGCATTCGCGCAATCCTATCGCAGCTTCTCAGTCTAGCATGGTAATAGGATGACCACGGCAAGAAGACTTTAAAACCTTAATCCGACCCAACATTTGGGCTCTCTTATTTAAAACAAGACTTACAGGGAAAAACAATTTTGGCACGCAAAATAATGTTTCTCGGGAATTTTCAAAATTGCGGCTCGACTGAGGACTTCAAAAATCTGAACATTTCTGGTCAACGTCATTATGCAGGGCCACTCGGATAAGATTCTGAGGAGCGCCTTCACCCCACTATGTAATATTAATGCGAAATTCTGATACCACTATTCGTGCGTCGCGACAGACATGTTGCATACCCGACCAATTGAAGGCGAATCATTGACCAAGCCAACAGGGTACGAATTTCAGCAATTTCCTACACGTTTTTAGGGAACCGAACTCCAGCGGCTGTCCCACCGAACCTCCAAGAAGCCCGACCCTCAGGGGCTGCCCAACTTGGCATCCAAGGAGCCCAACCCCGCGCGGGCTGCCCCCCTGGCATCCAAGAAGTCCAACCCTCAAAGGGCTGCCCCACCTGACATCTATGGAACCCAACCCCCCGAGAGCTGCCCCCCCCCCTGACATCTAGGGAACACAACCCCCCAGGGGCTGCCCCCCTTGACATCAGAGGAGCCCAACCCCCAGAGGGCGGCCCTAGCTGACATCTATGAAACCCAACCCCCCGAGGAATGCCCCCCCTGACATCTAGGGAACACAACCCCCTAGGGGCTGCCCCCCTTGACATCAGAGGAGCCCAACCCCCAGAGGGCGGCCCCAGCTGGCATCTAAGGAACACAACTTCCCGGGGGCTGCCACCTTGGCATCCAATGAGCCCAACCCCTCAGGGGCTCCCCCCCCCCGGCAACCAAGAAGTCCAACCCTTAGAGGGCTGCCCCACCTGACATCCAATAAGGCAAACCCCCAGGGGCTCTCTCACCTGAACATCTTTGACCATCATCAAAGACTATCTTTGAAGCAAAAGATTCTCTCATTAAGTTTTTTTTTTTTTAATCTCCTATTTAATACTACTATATGAAGCAGCAAGGTAAAAGTAAAACAAATAGTCTTAAAATTTTGCAGCATAAAAAGTCAGTGTAATGTAACAAAAAAGAGCAATATTTACATGGTAATGTAAAAAAAATAAAATAAAAATAAGTTAATCATTCCAGAATCTTCCAGTTTTCACTCTTTGGCTCGGCAATATGCTGATTGACAATGAACTATGAAAGAATAGCAGCTGTGTTAGGGGCCGAAAATTAAAGACAAGATGCCTTCCTTGGAAAAAAAATAAATAAATTAAAATCTTTAGATAAAGCTAAAATTTAAGAAAGGTCTTAAAGGCAACTTTGCTTTGTTTGTCTACTTGAAGACAATTGCAAGTCAACCTTAAAAAAACTTGAGGACGCAACAATGATCAAAATAACAGTTCTGACTTAAGGTGCTTCGACGATTGCAATTTTTTGTGTCAGAGTAACGTGCAATATATCGCACATCGCTCTGACACAAAAAATGGCGACCGTCGAATCAACTTAATAAGTGATGTATCATTATAAAAAACAATTAAAAATAGTGATTCTGTTTGAAGAGCAATAAGGAATACTTCTTTCAATAAAAGGCCTGCCCTCTATCTTAAAAGATGTACAGCAAAAAAGATAGGATCAAGGTGTACTGGCACACACACACAATTAATGGTATTAACATCATAACTGAACGGCTTATCTCAGCAATTTCACATTTTTCTCCAGAAATCTACATTTTTCATTCACAGTAAAGCTGAATGATAGACATCACATAACTGTAATACTAGTCCGTCATAATTGCTACATCTATTAAAACATTTTTAACGCCAATCATCGATTCCAACATTAGTTTGAATGCTGGGTCATGCGATCAGTTTATGAATCTGAACCTCTCTGTTAAAGCTTACTTATGAATGAATCGAATTTAGCAGAGGGGGACCACCAGAGTTACCCTTTTGTAAAAATTGTGCAACTTAATCTCTACCTGAAAATTACCTGGAAGATCCGACTCTTTCGGTTTCTCTGCCAAAAGATTGTCAATTTTATACTATTCTTTACATTTCATCAAGGGAATATGTATTTGATATTATTAAAAGTAAATAAAACATTGCACAATTCTGACAACACTGTAATTGCAGTGTTTCCCTTCTGCTAAATTCGATCCTCACGAGATATAAGAGAACATTATACATCAAACATACAGAAAATCATGGTATGCTATTTTCATATAAATTATATTCATCATGAAAAAATGAAAAATACTCTTTTGTAAGTAGCTGTCAAAGGATCACAGGAATACAATGTGGCAGAGAATCTAGTCTAATCATAAAATCGAACAATCCTAGGAGCAAAAACATTCCTTAAAGGGAGGAAAAAGTTTTTATTACTTATTATTGCTCTAAATTTCTTTCATTTGAATGTTAAAAATTAATAATACCATGAGTGACTTAACGACTTTATTGGATTTTTGTACCGTTATTCGTTGAAAATATACTCAAATTATGGTAGTTTAAGCGGCAAATCCAAAAAGAAACATTACCAGAAATTCCTATCCAAATGGTGGTATACTGGTGAGATTTTAACAATAAAAGATAAAAGAAAACAAAAAATTAAAGCGGAAAAAATACAAATAATAAGTTAAAAAAAGTTACTTTACCGACAAACTTAACAAGTACATAATAAACAAATCTACGAAAGACTAAAGCAAGCTTGAGTAAGCTGTTTCTGATTTCCATTTAGATCATTAGTGCTGACAAAAAGTTTTCCCAACATTTCCAACCAGACTAATTATTTAGTATCTTCTTCCGAATTACACCCGTTTTAAAACTTGGTAAAATAATGTGAAAATTTGCCCGGAGACAAACACAGTTGAAAAAAGTGTTACAGACCCATGGAAAGTTCAGCCTGCATCTTCAGAATAATGTACCTTGTGCTTCTGAGGGAAAAACTTAAGAAGCTTCGATTAAGTTAGACATAAATTCAAGGCTGTGTGCTTGGAATGCTTAATCTCAAAGCTAACTACAAAGAAGCAGAGTCAAAAATCTCGATGGCCAAGGTGTGAAACAACGTATTTCCGTATACTTCCAGTCTTACTTTATTTTTTTCACTGGAGAACTAGTCAACTTAATTTCTTGAAAACTTCCTTGATTGTCTCCTCGCTCAGCAGAGTGCTCTGTATGGATTTCAAGGTATAAAGTGGGCTTGTCTCTTTTCAAAAGAATATGAGAGGAGCAGAAATTTGAATAATCGCAATGGAGCTACGTATTTCTGCACTTTAGCCATTGATCTAATTATGTACCTACATTGTGAGAGGACAAATTAACAATGACAAGTAATGAGAATCAGAAGAGTATCACACTGTTGACAGCAGCAAAATTTGAGCCCAGCTCACAGGGGAGGACAGCTGCTACATGAGACATTTGGACAGCGATAGACAAAATGTATACACAAAATTCTATTTTGGCATGTGAAGTACACTTTAAAAGGGTTCATGCCAACCTAACAAAATGCTAGAGTAGGGGTGTAAAACAATTTTCGTTCCTCATGTCATAAAAAATTTGCAGTTTTCAGAAAAATATTTAAATAATCCTACAGCACAAAGCTTAGTCTAAATTTGATCTATTCAGAAATTAGTCCTGAAAATCATTGCTTTTTACCTTCAATCTCTAAGTAATGTTGCTAATGAAACAATGTCTTGAAAGGAAAGACACGTTGTGAGTTTGGTTTTGTAATTATGGTAAAGAAATGAAAAGCTCACATTTTACGGGAGCTGGACAACACTTTTGGTGATCTTACAAATATTAGAAATGAGAATGGTGGCATGATTACTTTGTATGAAGATGGAAATGATTTCAAAGGAACAAAACTTATACAAACACCAGTTTCTAGAAAAAAATGCATACGGCTTGATGACTCATCTTGATGACTCTTTTGAGGAATGACCTTTTTTTCTTCATTTTACAAGAAGACTAAAACAGATTGGATTTCTTCTCTACAAACAGAGAAAGGTGCATTACTTTCATTCCTGCAAGGACATTCCTTGGATGAATGAGCTTAAGTCTGCAGTTTCTTTGCAATCAACGACAATTTCTGAGCCTATCAATGCACAATCTATCAAAAACTGAGCTGCGTTGCGACCAGTCAAGTATGCTCCGTGAACAGTGGAATAAAAGTTGGTATGAGTGTGCTCACCCACAAAAAGAACAGCAGGCTGAAAAAAAAAATTTTAATCATGTTACAGAACATTGATTTGTAAGCAGTTAGTGGCATGTAACAGACCTTCAGAGCACTTTACTTTAAATTTTCAAGCAGATGTATATTCAGCTCCTATTTAAACGCGCATGGCTGAGAAAGCAAAGATGGCGTTCAAAAGAATCCCTTTCGCTATAGGTATAGGTGCAACTCTTCTGTCACGATTTACGATCTGTGCGACCATTACCAGAGAAGGACACACATCATCAATTGCCGTAGAGGATTCTTGTGGTTAAAAGTATGCCAATAGCAGAACAGATATTTTCAGATGCTATCTAGACTATCTTGGCGATGAACGTTTAAATGAGAGCAGAAAATACAGAACTTTGAAGTTGTTTTTCATTGGTTTCAATGTTGCTGAAAAAAAATAGGAAAAAATTCCTGTGAGCTAACTGCACTCTCTTCTTTTCAAAATTGAGCTGTAAAAATTAATGAACAAGCTCGTTCTTCCTTCTTACTTTTCAGCTTGATCCAGCTGGTTTCATCTGCATTCTACTAAAGAAAAATTTCATTATTATTTCTGTTTATCATTATTTCTTGTTCCAGAAGATGATCACACTAAATCAAAGAGAAAATATATTACATTATCGCAACTTACTCTTGTTTGCAGGGAGTTACTGTAAAGAGGCTCTTTGATTTGTTCTATTTCAAATTGGGTGGCGCCTACGGCCATGGCAGTATATGAGCCTTGTGAATATTTATCGCTATGCCATTGTGAACTGAAAAAGATCAACGGCCAATTTACAAACAAGATATCGATGATGAGAAAGTCACATCTAAAGTCAATGATATGCTGAAAAAGATTACAGTAGATACTGATAAAATAGTTCCTTACATGTCACAGATTTGCATAAGCCAGTAGGCTCAAGAATGACGAAGAGAACAACAAAACCTCTCTGGAAATTGTTACACTTTTTGAAACTTACGTACTTTGCCTTTACAGCTGGTAGTGTACAACTAAATATGCTGAGAACTACACTCTTAAGATTCAAGATCATCATACCGCCCTACTACATCCAACGTTTTCTGACAAAGTTGGAGTTTCCATAATTTCTTCATTCTTAATTTTCTGACTAATCCCTGACTCCAAAATTTCCGCATTCCTTAACTCTTCCTAACCTTCCAGCAAATTTTCTACTGAGACTTTTTTTTCTTTTCAATTAATTACGCTGACTTTTCTGAACTTTGGATAAAATTTCCTCTTCTAGGTGTTTAAATGATAGAAAAAGGCATTCAGAAATAGTTTGCGCTCCCTTGAATGGTACCGGCTGAAGTTGCTGAGCAGAGACACGATTAACACATTCTGAATTTATCAGGTTGCTGTATATTCCCTGATGCTCCAGGATTTTCACACCGGAAGAAACCCTGGAGATTTAAGGAAAAGAGATTCAGAAGGAACAAACAAGAACAATCAGACTTATTGTTATTTGAGGCAGAGAAAAACATTATTCAAGAAAAGAAAATAAAACATATTCTCCTTACCAAACACAAAGTTTAGGCTTTGGAATGAAAGGGTCATTGAGAAATTTCCTGAGAATGTCCGTGCAAGTGTCTCCAATCTCTTGCGAACTTAATGTTTCCATGTACTCCGCTTCTTTACCGCTAATCCAGCCTAACAGAAGCGTTTCACTGACTTTGGAGAAAGAATATATTTTCTTGAACCATCTACTAGATAAATCTTCTGAAACAGTTCAATTGAAAAACAGGTAAAAATGAATGGCGCTCATTTAAAACTTTGAGATTATTGTCATAATCTACATTTGAATTGATTATTTTGGAGAAAGATCGTCTCAATTTTTTCAGGACTAAAACTTTCTTCGGAGAGGAACTCGTACTACCTTGATAGGTTGACTTGCACATATTTTTTCAAAGGGAACCCTATTTGATATGAAGTCATTTCTGAATAGTTGATTGCCTGAAGACTGTACTTAACACCCTTATCCTTTTATTTGAGGTTTCCCTGACGAAATGAAACTTTTGACTTCATTTTGAGTTCACTCTTCTCCATCTTACATATGAAAGACACTTAGTCGATATTTCATCCAACGATATCATTATAAATTATATTTTCCCTTCAAGGAGATTAAACAAAATTTATAATTCTTTCCTTTTTTCCTAATTTTCTACCTTTATAGATGGAGAGGGGGAGAGCAGCACATGTTATGAATGATTTAATGATTTTGGATAAATGATTTGTTAAATCCTTGGATAAAGATATCACCTAAGAAATAAATCTGATGTTTTCTCTCCGGTGTAGATAAATATTTCCTCATAACAGAAAGTAGATATTTACCTTTAAATTCATCATTTGTCTGATTCCAAAGAAGCAAAACCTCTGTGACATCAGTATTTAGGAACGGTCGGTCGTAAACTAAGAAAATTTTATTTACAGTGCCAAATAACAGCCTATCAATAGCTTCTAATTTGTAGTCTGGTAATGGTGGGGAAAAGAGCGTTCTAGCACAATTTTTTAGGACACCTGCAAAAATAAAAATTGTGGAACAACGATTAGACTAAGCAGCGTACAAAAAAAAAAAATCTTTCTGATAGATAGCTGAAAATAAATCAAGATCTTAGAAGAAAATCCTACACTTGGTGGGATTATGAACAGTTGTATTCTTTCTAGTAAGAGGCACATTTTCTGATACAAAAAAGGAATTTCAATTTTTACAGTTTTTGGACAGAAATTTGCGGTTTCAAAATAATTTTTTGATAGGTATTTGCTATAATTAATTGGATTTCTTTTTATGTTTCTATATTTTGGGACGAGCAAAACTCTCCTCAAAAGTTCGCTGTTCAGACTACCAAACCCAGAAATGAACCTAAAAGCAGTTTGCATAGTCATGAGGATATCTCAAGTCATTAAAATGAAAATGAGACCTTGCTGAACAAAGTATTTTCACAATGACGCTTCACAAAGGATTTTCTGCAACTTTCTTAAACCACCCTCTTAAAAGATCCACCTTTATGGAAAATGGTGAGTGTCTCACTGATCTTGTAAATATTAGTGCTGAAAGAAAATTCTTACCTAAGGGTAAGGAACAAATCACAGTTTCTGCTATAAATCTGACACCATTATTGCACACAACTTCTATCCTATTCGGAGGTGTACTTTGGCTCTCCGTTGGGCAATCACTATTATGCCTTGATCGAAGACTCGACTCCTCAACTATTGTATGACTAGAATCATCAGACTCCTCTGAGTCCGCATCTGCATCCGCCCACGTAACTTTTGTTACTTCATGGTTGAGCAGCAATTTTTCAGGTGGTATCAGTTTTACAATTGGGTTGAGTATACTACTGTAACCCTTCGGTAGGGAGATATTTCCACCTTGAAGCTCTACATAACTACCCAGCTCGAGAAGGTCAATATCATTCATGTTATCACAGCCGCTAATACAGGATTCACGTTTAAGTAGGCATTGGAAAATTAAACTCCGAACGTGTTTTTGAGTTTCATCAGGGATTTTGTCAAGGTAAAGGGCCGCTTCTAGATTTATGTGCTCTCCCACGCTGTTGATGCCCTCTGGGGGTTCGTACTGGCACAAAAAGTATTCTTCACAGCGGTGCAGGAAGCAGGAGTAAGCTTCGAAAATTTCCTAGAAAACATAAAGAATAATGTTGTTTATGATAAAAAAAAATGTGGAAAAAAACCCATTCGTTCACATTGACTAATTAATTCTGATTTTAGTGACATCAAATAAAAGTTGAGGTATGCTACTGAAAATATGTGGGCACAGCACTCGACAGCAGTGAGCAACAGAGGTTATTGCTGGAATGTAAATGGATACTATTCACTGTTTAAAAGCTGATTGATACAACAGCAAAAAGTCAAATCTGCTGTCAATTTCTTGAATATTTGTTGCCCGGACCAGAAAGTGCGAGATTAAGATAAAATGATCAGACGTGCTTTTTTCAGGAGTGTATGGCTTCAATCGACGAGAATCGACCGAAAAATCAAAACGTAAATCAATTGACACCGATTCGATGGACAAATTATTAAAAAACCTGTGTTGATTAGATCAACATAATTCAATAAAAAAAAGTGAATCGATTGACGCAAAACGATCGACACCAATTTGATGGACAATTAATTTTAAGAAACCGGTATCAATTCAATCGACATGAATTGATCGGAAAACCAAAACATTAACCGATTGACATGATTAGATTAATTCACAGCTTTGTTGATCGACTCACGGCTATTTTTGATCGACTCATGGCTATTTTCGATCGACTCATGGCTTTTGTTGATTCATCCATGACTTTGTCAATCGACTTACGGATTTGTCAATCAATTCCTGGCTTTTGTCGATCCATTTACAGGTTTGTCGATTGATTCACGAGTTTGTCAATCGATTCACAGCTTTGGTCGATCGATTCACAGGTTAGTCGATCAAACCCAAGACTAAACTTATTCAAGAATCGGTAGGGTAGACAGCGGACTGAGCGGACTTTGTCGGCATCTCCACTAAAATATGTTGACCACAGATCGGTGCCTAAGGTGCCGTCCCACGCAAAATCATCAGGCAGATTCATCTAGGTTTTAGGTTCCGTACCTTAAATAAAATCGATCAAATCTATTGAATTACAAACCTGTAAGATGCTGAATGGCACTTGTTTACCATCTTCAAGAGCTGCTACAACTTTGTGTGGTTTTGGTGTTTGAACGATGTCTATTAAATTGTGAGCCATTGCTATCTCATACATCGGATTCCCTAGGACACCATGTATCCGATTTGCTCCAAGGTCCAATTTTTCTCCTTCTGTTAAAAATATTGAGGAGGATCAGTATAAAAAGGGAGCAGCTTTAGCGCTGAAATTCTCAATGCTGAAAAGAGAAACTTGCAGTGATTCAAGTAAATTAACAGCAATTCTGAGAACATTTTCATTTGTGAGAGATCCAAGTTTTACTTGGAATTTTTCCAAATAATTGAATTTAGAGGAAAATGATACTTAGGTATGTTAAGGGTATAGATACTAAAAAAATCTGAGGTCAAAATAGCAAATCCTAAAAAGATAAAGCGCATAAGTGATAGCCTTACTCCGTAATTAATGATAGTCTATAACATGACTTCTGCCGCAATCTCAAATTAATGTTCGTGCATCATACCTTTCAAATTGTGTCTTCATCAGTTTTGTTTATATGTTGTACAGGGCTGAATGGATTATAAAGCATTCATTTATGTAGACATAAGTTAACATAAAAATGTACAACATCGTAGCAGCATTCTGATTAAAGCATTCTTAATTTAATTAAAGGGATCCGGACAATCACAGCTTGACTCAGTTTTCCACTCATCAAAGAACAGAGGAGAAAATATGTGAGACTCTGCTCCAAAAACCACTGAGCAAATACTTAGTCAACGAAGGGAAGTACGGACACTCTGCATTAGCTCAGGAAAAGAGGACATCCATGAGGGTAACTCCGGTGGATGTTTACTGAAGTCAAAACTGGATGGTGGAATGATGTTGGCATGACACTAGACACATGTAAATTAAAAGGAGTACTAATTTGGCCTGTCAATCACTAGGTTTGGCTGTACTTGATGCTCAGCGCAAAACAATTGGGGCAGACAGTTTTCAATAACCAGCAGTTTTCTTCTTGGACGCTGCAAACTAGTCACTTGTGATGAGAAGAAATACATGTCTAAGATACACTGCCAATTATTAGACATCAAAAGAATTGAAAAATGAGAGTCTTACGAATTTCAAAGCTAGATATCCGTCCTCCTATTTTGTCCTTGGCCTCCAGCACAACAAAGTTGGTGTCATTATTCTTTACTAAATGATTCGCGGCAGAAAGTCCGGCTATTCCTGCTCCAATAATGAGAGTTTTTACGAACTTATCATTCTTTGTTTTCACGGCTGGAGCCTCTTCCATAATTTCGCCTACTGGTAGAAATCCATCAGTTCTTATCACTTATCGACTCACAGAAATTAGGTTTTTTGGTTATGTTTACGTTTTTATTTTCAGTTAGTTTGGCAATGCTGTAAAATACATCGTTGTCAACTGGAGCATGCGCGCGGCGCAACTGGCAAATGCGCAGGTCTCGGAGTCATGTCAAGCGGGAAATTTAAAGTTCAGGTGATTAGTAAAGTTCAAGTGACGTGGTCGAACTGGCATGCGGACGCTCAGCGCAAAACCCGCATTGGCGCCTACAAACCTAAGTAGATACTTCAAGCATTGCGCAATGCGTCAAGTATCCCCTTAGGTTTGTAGGCGCTAGACGCGCAGTGGCTCCTACAAACCTAAGGGGATACTTCAAGCATTTCGCAGTGCGTGAAGTAGCCCTGTAGGTTTGTTGGCGTCGTCGGAATCCGTGACGCGCTGGCAGCACGCCGCGCCACACCACCCCGCAGTATGGTCCAGAACTTAAAAATAGGAAGAAATAAGTCGGTTAATGGCTGAAAGATTGCGAAAGTTCGATTACATATGTTTCTTGAGTCGCTTATTTCGAATTTGATGCCAAATTGTCAACATTCTTACACGTACACCCTGACCGATTAAACGCGGTTTTTCTCAATTCATTGAGGAAATCAATACATCAGACAAGTTTGAAGGTGGATGAAAATTGTTAAAAAAGCATCAGTACTCAAATTTGATACCTGTATTATGCACTAACATCTGTCGAACAATGAAATAGTTATGACAATGCTTCCCCTAGACCCCGCGGGGGGGAGGGGAGGGGGGGGGTTCACAGAAAATTGTATGGGATTATATGGCAAGCTGCATTTCCCTCGAATACTTTTGGCAAGAACCTAAATTACATTAGCCTAATCTAGCTTAACATGCATGATAATTCCATCCAAACAATTTGGCTACCAGGTTTACAATTTTTTTTAGAATTAATTCAAGCTTCTAGAAATTTTGTAGCTTCTTGTTTATTGTTTAAAAGCTTCGTAAGGGGTATTGTCTTTTTATTGATCTATATTTTTTCAAACGTGGTCGAACGGACAAGTACGGTTATACATGTAGCGGATAGTGTGCCCGGGACGGAACACCATAGTATGATTCACATGTCCGAACTTCTTTTCTCAGCGTAAATTACTCGGTGCTTGTATATTCACGGCTAGCTTATAGACGTTTGGCAAAGCTAGGAGAATCACATCAAATGAATGAAATTTATCAACGTATATAGCAACAAAAATCTTGTGCTTTCCTACTCAAATTATTCCTATGAGATGAACCTTTACTCAAGCCGGTCTCGAAACTTCCATTTCGTGACTATCAGAGTAAGCAAGGCGACACTTGAAAAATTGCGCATTTAAAATTTTAAATGAAATTCGGATACGTCACAAATAATTGGGCTCTTCTCAACTCTCAGAGAAGTCAAAAGAAATGGATCTCCATGTCACTTGATGTTTGAATTTTCCCGAACAAATAGTCTGTTCGTTTTAGATCGGCAACACTGGAAAAATTCACTGATTAAGTGAAATTATGGCAACACTGTAATTAATTTGGTTTTTGCCAATTCTCTACTGCATTAGATTGTAACAAAGACAAAAAAATGACTATTTACACGACAAGGAGACTGTGTACAATTCTCGTAGCGCACCTTTCCTTATAGCCAAAAATGCGACTTGCGGCATCTCGAGAATAAATCATTTCGGCCATTTGTTGCAGTTTGTTGCAGCTGAATCCTAGCTTAATTTGAGGCTTTATGTACAAAGGAACTTTTAATGTTAGAATCATCGTGACGCATCGCGACGTAAAAAGTTGGCACCCACATAGAGACGCATTTTTTTCTGAAAACCCATCGGTTGAGAGCTTGCTTGTATCCCGGTTAAAGTAGCGAAGTATCGGATACATAAATCAATCAACACATGATTTATCATTAGGATGCTTCCCGGTTGAGATTTCATCGCAATGTTGTGGTGCTGGTTCAAAACCACACCGATTTTCGAGATGATGTTAGCAGTTCCAAAATGTAATCATCAATTAGTAAATGTTGTGTTGCAGCGCGCTCTACTTTGAGTTGCTGTCCTGATCTTATCAATCATCATCGAGTGCTGAAAATTCAAATCAAGCATTCTAGGACCATATTCTAGAAGCTTACAGTGAGAAATCTCTATTTTCAGCACCTTCCAGAATGGACTTATTTCCGCCAATTGGAGATTTTTGGACCATAGTGCGCTCCGACGACGCCTACAAACCTAAGGAGATACTTCACGCATTGCGCATTGCTGGAAGTATCCCCTTAGGTTTGTAGGCGCCCATGCGCGTTTCGAGCTGAGCTTGACAGCGAGCAACTATTTTAACTCCTTGGCGATCAAATTGCGTGTCCGACGAAGTGAAGGCACTCTCAATGAGTCCGGCAATCTGCACTCAGCCATTTCAGCGAGGGAACCGCTGCGTTCAAATAATAATTAATAACATCCGTGCTGAATGAAGGCTACGCTCCACACCCATTACATTCCTGTATCCAAGAGTTAAAGTTCATATGGCGTATTTTAAAATTGCAGAAGTACAAGCACACGGTAAAAAACTCTTACATTAAGTTTTGCAAGAAAAACAAACTTTCTTCAATAAACTCATCTATATAAAACATATGTTATTTGTGATAGAAGCGTTTCAAGCCCGTTTCAAGCGATCCCAACGCAACGAGCGTACTGCCATGCTGAGAAAGAACGCCGTATGAGCCTCTAGACGATGCCACACTTCTTTTGACAAATCATACATTTTCTGAGAAATTTGGGAGTATTTTCCCTCTAAAGTTTTATGGAATTTCGTTCGTAATTTGATGTGTCTAGTAAAGTGTCTGCAAATTTCAACGAGAAATATATATGTGTCCTCGAAAATTGGTATTTTCTGAGAGTAAATTTGACAACAGTTGAATCTTCATCCTGCGTTTTTCCTCACGACGGCAGAGTAGTACTCATGTGTAAAAGTATACCAAGAGTAAGTACAATACTGCCGTGCTAAGGCAAAACGCCGTATAAACATTCAGGCGTTGCCAAATTTCCTTTTACAAAACGCGAATTCCCTGGAAACGTATGAATATTCTCCTCCCGATTTTTCAGATAATTTTGTTCGCAATTTCACCTAAAGATTCTGAAAGAGTAAAGGAAAAATATTCATAACTTTCCTCAAAAATAAATTTTTTATTGAAGGAAATCTGGCAACTATCAAATGTTCATACGGCGTTCTTTCTTAGCACGGCAGAATACGTGCAGTCACTTTGAAAACTCTTTGAAATTCCCCAAAGCTAGGTTTTTCCCGATAAAATTTTTCTGATGGGGGAGGGCAATTTCAGACGGCTCCCTCTCACCGATCCGCGTATTTCCATGTTTTAAAACATGGGAGAGGGCCCATTCGTGTACAATAATTTGAAGTTGTCACTGAATGAAATGAGAGAAGATGAACTTGATCAGTAAGTCAGCTTGTTTATGTGTCGATGTGTTGGTGTGTATGTAGGTAACGGTGTGCATCACGACCCGGTTCGCCCATTTGGCACCGAACTGGCCTCGAAAAATTGATAGCTCAGTTCCGATGCGAATATGCAGACCTCCCCAGCGACAGAGATCGAACGCCGAACCTCGTTATTAGTAAGGATTTGTAAAGTGGAAAACTGTTAACCAATAACTAAACCCTCTCGAAGCAAGCTTTTGTGTTTATCGATGGCTAAAGTAAAGTAAAGCGCATAAGTACTGTTTTTGCTATTTAAAAAAATACGTGTTTGAAGTTCCGAAATTACACGGATCCTTATGGCGGAGAGAAAGATCAAACTAACTTTTTGACCCTGGTAAAAATTGGCGATAGGAGTTGCGTTTCAAAATACCATAGGAGTTCTTATAGCCGACTGAAGAGGGCGATAGAAAATCATATAGCTGGCTATAGAAAGTGGAAAAAATCATACGGCCGGGCTACACGAAGCGATAAAAAATTATACAGCCGGGCTATAGTTCCTTTCGCCGGGCTTTACACTTTGTCGCCTGGCCGTTGCTTTTTCGCCATCGGCTATAAAAGGCTATGAGAAATAATGTAGAAATTCGTGTGCTTTGTAAATCCTTAAGTTTGTACGGAATCACCTTAATATTTACAAAACGCACATTATATTTTCCTTTACTACATATTTTTTTTCATCAATTAAAATGAGAATAATCCATACAGAGTGTGCAAACATTTCAAAGTCATGAGTTGAAAAACGCTGACTCCGCCAGATTAAATATTAGAGCCTGAAACAAAGCGGAGCGGCGGCGCACTGGCGCCTACAAACCTAACAGGGATACTTCACGCATTGCGCAATGCGTGAAGTATCTCTGTTAGGTTTGTAGGCGCCAATGCGCGTTCAGCGCTGGCTGCTCGCCCGCCGCGCAGCAACTATTTCACACCAGAGGTATTGCATAGTATCATACGAAATTGAAGGCGCTCCAACATGTTAGGAATGGCAGGTATCCTTCAAAAGTACGGAGCTTTCCTCGCAAATTAAATCAAGATACTGCGGCCCAAAAAGAGAGCGGTAGTCCAATAACTCACTAAGTCCTAGCATCCGTTATTATTAGTAACGTTTAGCATACACTTTATCGCCAGGCTGTTGCTTACTCGCCATCGGCTATAAAAGGCTATAAGAAATTGTGTTGCCGGCTATAGAGCTATTGGAAATCTTACAGCCGGCTGTAGGTCTATGGTATTTTGGAACACAGATTCTGCTGCCAATTTTTACCAGGGGATGCATAAACATTGGAATTTGGGAGCGAATTTTTCACAGAATATGCATTAAGACTGCTTTACTTGAACTTGTTTTACTTGAACTCATTAGTATCTCAATTTTTACAAAATCTCCACTTGTGTACCTTGTCTTACAAGCCCCTCAATTTTGGATTTGGAGTCACAGTCACTCTTAGCACGGTCGATAACGCCCAGGATGAAATCTGGAAGTCCTTTCACTTTTCGGTTGAAATTGTGTGCTCGCATCATGCGAGGAGTTAAAGGATGAGAGTTGATGGAACCGGGGAACCCCTCAGGGTCCATCCCGTTTGCTCCTCTTTCATACAATATCTACTCAGTCAGTGAAAGTTCTCGGTTTTAGACTTCCCTTTCCTCTCTTTCTTCCCTTAGCGAGACATCCCGCAGCAAATATGGAATTGTGATCCGAGGCCCGGATTTAACCTGACACAAGTTGGCAAAATGTGGCGCATGTCTCATCGCTGGTAAAATAACTACCCGAGTAGCACTTTTCAACTGAAAAATCGCGATATTTTGAAATTATAATTTAGGATTTTTTTAAAGATTTTTTGGCGATAAGATCGCTAGAATTATCAACATTTGAGCGATTATTCTCAATCTTGTCACGATTAAATCTCTATAAAATCGCGTTTGATAAAATCGAAATTTTATTTTAATTTATCGCAGTTTCTTTATACGATAATATTGCGGTAAATCGACTTCGATAAAATCGAGATACATTCTCCGACCAACTCGCATCTTATCGCGCGCATTGCTACTTGGGTAGGAGCTATTACAATCTATCGCTATACTGTTTTGAGAGGGACTTGATTCTGCATTATTTCCTATCAAAGAAACCTGAAGATTGAAAATGTTTAATGACTCATATGACTCTTTGGTCTCTCGAAAAACGCCAGCTTTTTGGGGGTGAAAACTTCATTCGAGCGTAAAAACATTAATTTTAATGTTATTTAAATGTGTAATACTAAGCTGAGACTTGATAATTTTCTGTTGCTCTCTCTTTGCACACTCTCGAGCACTGAAATATGGTGAATTTGTCTTTTTCCTCTTCTTAAACCCTACAAAAAATACTTGAAGTCCAAGAAAAGTTAAGGGATTTTTTTCCGGAAGACGCGTTTTTACGGGATCCCCCACGAACTAACGATTCGACGGCGAAACTGGAAAAATTGCGCATCTGGTCTGCGGTGTTTCAAAATCTCCCACTTCGTCTTGTGTAAGGAGAACAAGCGAACACAATATTCTTGATATTTTTCACTATATATTTTTTACTTAGGGAGGAGACCCCTAAAAAGTTTTCATCAAATGACGTAAATTATATTTCAGTTGAGAAAATAAATTATGACATTAAGTCTTCAACATCGTAGACCGAGCTACGCGTTTTTGCATTTTCACCGTCAGACTGCTTCACAGTGCACAATAAGGTGATTTGTTGCCAAATTTTTATTTCACGAATTCCTAAAAACTTACCCCCTGTCGATTAGAGAGAAGAATTAGCTCGTTTCCTACCGCAGCTTCGTGACCCTGCAGGGAGAGCGTCTAGTTCTGCAACTTTTTACCGAGTCTCAAACTGCTTCTTAGGTAATCAATTCTCGATGGATGAACTTTCCTAAAGACACACTCTCAACTTTCCAACTGAAAGAACTCATACCCAACAATAACTCAATTTCTTCAAAGGTCAGTTTGCTCCACTTTGTTGTAAACGAGGTCCGATTTTGGTCGACCCACACGAACCCCTACTTTTGCATGGCCGCGAGAGATCACAAAGCAGGGGAGGCGCATGTGGGTGTATAAGACGAGGGGGGCTGTTCGCAGGGCTGGGTGGTGTGTATCCTTCGGGCTATACCAATTATGCGAACAGCAGTGTTGCCGAATTTCGAATTTCATTTACGCCCGAGCATCGCGAATGCTACCGTCAGTGGCGGGGCGAGCTTTGCTATATATCGATTGATCTGCCATTTAAACCTATGGAAAAGGATCGATAAACAGGGTGTTGGCGACAAACCCCTTGAGAATCGATTCTTTACCATAGCTTCAAATGGAGAAATATCGATAATCGATCATTCACGCCTCGCCTTTGGCTATCGTGCGAAGGAAAAACGCCGTATGAACATTCGAAAGTTACCGAATTTTCTCTGATAAAGTGCTTATTTTTGAGGGATAGTAATGAATATTTTACTTTGAAATTTTCAAGAACTTCGGATAAAATTGCGAAAAAACTTCCCTGTAAGATTGGAAGGAAAATATTCGTAAGTTCGCCCGAGAATTCGAGTTTTATTGAAGGAATTCTGGTAACGCCTGAAGGGTTATGCGACTTTCTTCCTCGGCACGGCAGAATAAACTGCCGTGCTAAGGAAGAACGCCGTATGAGCCTTCAGACGTTGCCAATTTTTCTCCGATAAAACCGAAATTACTGGGAAAATTGCGTATATTATTTTTCGAAATTTTCAGACAATTTTGTGCGCAAATTGAATTTGAAATATCTGATAATTTCGAGGAAAAATATGCATGAATGATGTCAAAAATACATGTTTTATCGAGAGGAATTTGGCGACTCTCGAATGTCAATACGGCGTTCCTCCTCAGCACGGCAGTAAACTGGATGTTTTGGAAAATTGGCAACGGTGATGAAGCGAGCGTTTAGCAGGGCTTTTAGCTTGTTTGCACAGGAGATTAGCTACCGCCACCGCAGACTCGCTGTGTCGGTATGGGGCAGCCGAGAGGTAAATAAAATGCTGGACTTTTATTGTGTCTCCTATGTTCGCGGATGAGAAAACATATTGCGGTCGCCTCGTCAATTAAGCGCGTCGCGTCGTCGCGTTGCGGAGCCCGCTTCATCGGGCTTCTAAGGGTCTATCTCAATTTCAACGTGAGCCCCGCGGTCCAAATAACTCCATGCATACCGCGGCTCATCTGAAAATCGAGTTACGCCCTTTTATCAGAGAACCGACGCCTTTTGCTCATAGTAATGAGACCCGCGTGAGCGAGGAACTGCTGCGGAGAATTTTACGCTAGAGAATTTTATAGCTCATCTGAATGAAATTGCTTAAAGAGCGAAGCTCACAGTAATATACACTTTTTTCTTTCTTGCGTGGGGTAGAAGGAATAAACTAGGGGGATTTTCCGAGCATCAGGGCTCGAATGCTAAAGTGGTGGCGTTTTTCTTGACTGAAAATGTGGAGAGAGTAGAATTGATGCGTAGGGTGCATGGAGGTTTGCCGTTTCGCCTTCAATTTCCGAGGTAGGCAATTTCCGGGGTAGGTATTTCCGGTCATCTTCGACGCTGCAATGATCATGTATCGACGGTGAAATTATCAAACCGCGAAACTCGTTTGCGGTGTTCTCTCATTTTATTTTTTTGAAGGAGAACAAATCATTATCATTATTCCTTAAAGTTTTCAAAGAGTTTTCTTCAGTCAGGGAGGAAAAATCACGTAATTTTTCAAGGAATTGAAGTTGAGTAATTTTCCGTTTAAAGGATAAAGTGTGGCAGGAAGTCTACGACGTTGAAAACCGAGGTGCGTGGTCTGGTAGTCTTACCGTCGATATTAAGTGAGGCTTAGTGTCTTTTGTTGCCTACACAATCTCGTCTCGCAGGAAGTTTTGCTCATTTCCAATTTAACGCGATTTTGAAGCTGCCTTTTATCTCTCTATGTTAAAGCAAAAATGCTGACTCGACCATCTGATGTGATAGTACTCGTACAATTGCATAAGTACTTGGCCGAGTTCGTGGGTGCGGTGGCGTTTGCGGACGTGGCGTTTGCGGATTCTAAGAATCGGGTGGCGTTTGCGGATTCTCATATTTTGACGGTGGCGATTGCGGACAGGCGGAACAGGGCCGGTGGCCTTTGCGGACCAGAGAATTTCGGCGGTGGCGATTGCGGACGGAGGGGTAGGCACCTACATATGCTGCCCCCCACCCCTGCGCTGTATATTAAAGAGAAAAATTACTATGGAGAGGCTCTGGATTCCTTTTCGTGGATGTAGAATGAAAAAAATATTAGTATTAAACATTAGTATTATATTAGTATAAAAACATATGAGCAGTGAACATACAGTAAATTTTTAAAAAAAGGCATATCAGAAATCGCAAGAAACTGAAAAATCGTCAGTTTCAGTCCATTTTTAGGATGAAAAACATGTTGTAAATTCTAGTCCAAAATTACTGAAAGTCAAAAAATTAAAATGTATGTATCCATTTTTCGTATGTAAGTTTTTAGCTTTCAGTAATTTTGGATTAGAATTTACAACATGTTTTTCATCCTTAAAATGGACTGAAACTGACGATTTTTCAGTTTTTTGCGATTTCTGATATGCCTTTTTTTAAAAATTTACTGTACGTTCAATTCTCATATGTTTTTATACTAATATAATACTAATGTTTTCTACATCCACGAAAAGGAATCCAGAGCCTCTCCGGTAATTTTTCTCTTTAATATACATACTAATATAATACTAATGTTTTCTACATCCACGAAAAGGAATCAAGAGCCTCTCCGGTAATTTTTCTCTTTAATATACAGCGCAGGGGTGGGGGGCAGCATATGTAGGTGCCTACCCCTCCGTCCGCAATCGCCACCGCCGAAATTCTCTGGTCCGCAAAGTCCACCGGCCCTGTTCCGCCTGTCCGCAATCGCCACCGTCAAAATATGAGAATCCGCAAACGCTACCCGATTCTTAGAATCCGCAAACGCCACGTCCGCAAACGCCACCGCACCGAGTTGGTGAAGTTATACGAGTGGTGTTTCCACGTGTCACTCTGAAAAGGACTATACCCTGAATTGTGATACATTTATACGCTTTCTTTAGCGACCTTTCCGGGAACAATTGAATATGCTAGCAAAGTTTCGTCTTTGAGGAACTTCCTATAATACACACACCCACACGCCACTTCCTCAATTTATTCTCTTCTTTTGGAATGTCCTCTCGGAAATTAAGTATATAGCTCAATGCCGCGTTCCACTTTTTTTCTCCTTTTGTGAAAATGTATTCCATGTGATTTAATAGCATTATAGAAATAAGTAATTATCCAGTTATTACTTTTATATACCCTTATGAACATACATTAAGATAATTGTATATATTTCCTCTTAAGAAGGTTACAATAAAGAAACTCTTAAAAAAAAAAAAAAAAAAAAAAAAAAAAAAAAAGTGGTTTAATGTTTTAAATTACCTATGTAGATAAAATCGTCAGAAAGATCCAGCAGAACAACCAGTTGTTGATGGAGCAATACGCATAATATCTTAATTCCCGTCGTTAAAATGAGGTGAAGGAATAGCGATGACTAAAATTACCTGCGTCAAATTTGACATGGTGAAATAATAACCGAATTCATTTTCCCCGAGATGGGGTCCTCGGTCGCTGTTTGATTGGAAAATACTCGTTCGTGAGTTGCTTTTCCCGCGGAATCGCCGTCCAGTTAGGCAACCCGCTCCGCTCAGCCTCTTAATAATATTGATTCAACCCCTCAGCGTTGATCCCGCACTTCCCAGAGGTGCTGTCATTCCGCAGTCAGGCAACTGAACGAGAATCGATTCGGACACATAGAGATTAGAAATTCATTAGGACGTGTCCTGACAATTTTAGTTCACCATTAATTTCCAGCCGGCGTTCGCCCGTTGTCGCGGCAGAATCATTTTAAAAGCATTTCAACGCTTGCCTCAAAAGAAACGACGTTTGCGGAGTGTGCTTTTAGTTTAAAAGCTAGCCCTTGTCAATGGAGGAGGGAAAAATAAAAAAAAGGTAGGTGAAATGCCGAACCCAGCCAGCGATTTAATTCTTGAAGCAAAATTAATCCCGAGGGATAAACGCGACAGTAGAGTACAATTTTAACTTTTCGGTAAAGCACTGGATGACGGTAAAGTTAGTGAAACCTAGATATACATATCCGCAACCAGCACTACGATACTTTACGTTTTGACACACGATCTCATTTAACCTCGCAACCGAGGCTGATTAACCCCTGGCATGAATTAACTTAACCCAAATCGAATTAAGTTAAGTGATCCCAGAGTTTCATGTCACACAGCGCAGGAGAGAGGTGGAGCGGTTTACCTGTCTCTAAAAGTGTTTTCACGATGGAATTCTTTAGATGTTTCTATCAAGTTTCAATTTCGTGAGAATTATACAGGGTGACCCATAAGTTCTGCATCACCCTCGTAATCCATGATGCTCTTGCCCCATGTCAGGGAGTTATGTTTTTTAAAACTTGTATTGGAGAGATTCTCTCATAATTTTCGTGGGTCCCAAGAGTCGTGTTCTTTGACCCAGCCAGGGGCACTTACAAAATTTCAAGTCCCTATCTAAATTTGTTTAAAGGCTACGATGGTACCGCCTAGCGCTGGTGGTGTCGGGCTTTTGGGTCACCCCGTAATTGTCAATTTTTGATAGTACTTAATATAGCATGTCGACGGCGTAAGTCCTCAACCATGTATCTCGTTTACGGTGTTTTTAATCTCCGCTCTACTTCATTTTTTTAAAGGAATGCAAATCGTCATCATTTCGAGAAGTTTTCGCAGAATATGCTTGACACCGAGAAGCAAAATTACAGCAGGTTTTAAGAATTGCCATTGAGTAGTTTTTCATTTGAAAAATAAAGTATGACAGGAAGTCTGTGACATCGCAAACCGAGATAAGGCGGTTGCGGACTTACACCATCGATGAGTAAATCGATTTTTTTACCTCACTGTTATTCTAGTCGAATTATTCTGATATATATCCCATACTAACCCCTGTCCAAATTTTTCCCGTAAATGTTTTCTCTCTTCAACCGTTGCACCTCTCTTCAATCTAGCAATAGAGACTCTTGACGTTGTCACTGCACTTAATTCACCTCCATAATATTGGCAAGCATACGGATGCGAATTCGTTTTTTTGCCCCGGCAAAACTTTTACTGTTCCATTTCCTAGAGCGAGGTTTCCAGATCGTCCGATAAAATATGGTTATTTTAAATAGGTTTAAATAGGAAATCCAGCACTATCTGGCGACAATGACCCAGAAAGTCCGCCGTGCTCCGATTTTCCCCACGCGTCGAGCCAAAATCACTACCCGGTTCCGGATCGAGTTTTCAGTAGAAAGTGATGGATTTTCAGACGGAAAGCAGACAAGCCAAGAGAAATAGAAGCAGTAGAAGGGAGAGGAGGGGCAAGTTCAAGGGCAAAGAAAGAACGATCTTACTTTCTTGGCTTTGCGGATTACGGAATGAATTTGATCGAGTATTAGGATAGCGCTAAAAATATTAGTCGTGACAATATCCCAGGTAGCACAATCCCATGAAAACATTAATATCATTTTACTTGTTAATGCAAATGAACTTGCGATTTTTTGCATAGAATTACAATATTTTTACACCATTTGGTCGATAAATGTCGATTTCAAACAATCTATAAAATGCTCCATGTGAGCAAAAGGTAGGCAATTTGCAATACAAAAAAATTGCAATTTTCTTGCAAGACACAATAAGAATAGCCCCTCAATTATTAAACTTTGTTCCTAAAATGAACCAGTAATACGATGGCCAAGGTGCAACACCACATATCTCGATTGTGGTGCTGTTAAAATCTCTGCTCCTCGAAAGGGAACAAGACAACTTTATAATTTGAAAAAAACAACATATTCCACTGACATACAAGAAAAATCAAGGAATTTTTCTGGAAATTACGGTGACTAGATTTTCACGGAAAAAATTAACGGCGCAAACTGAGATACGTGGTCTCGCATTTTAGCCGTCGAATATTACTTCCCTATTACAGAATGTCGGCCTAAGGGACTTATTTATGCTAAAGAAAAAACTAGAAACGTGTGGAAAAGACGGGGTGTGCTCGCACAAGCTGCTTATGAAACAATGTAAAATTGGGCGTGATACGTTTTGGAAAAACGGGAAAAGTTTAAAATTAGATCAAGAGGAACTAAGTGACAAAATATGCTAACTCATGAGCCGTGAGCATGTCATAAGAGCGTTGTGGACAGGGCTCATGAGTTTAAGACTCAACTCTGCGGATCGTAATCTCCGTCGTCTCCGCTGACGTCACTGGCGCTTTATAATTCCCATTCATTCTTACGGCCCTCAACTAACGAGCACATTCCTTCTTTTCCACCCGTCCCTGGTTCTTTTGGCACAAATACGTCCAAAAAGCATTGCCAAGAATGGGATTTATCTATCGAAGAATCATTCTTTAAAGACTCAACGATCGTTTCGCTGCAGCGGACTGATTATTGAAATTGATAGACAAAGCTATAGACAAAAAGGATATAGGGAGTATGAAGCTATCCTATTGGTTGAAATGTGTGCATTGGGAAAAAAAACACTTTGGATCTAGAGTCCAGACTCTTAAAAACATCGACAAGAAAAAATACTCTTGATTCAATCATATTTAAAATCAAGAACCAAGCCTCTTAATTTGAGCGGATTTCCTTTTGATTTAAACTTAAATCTGATTGAATCAAGGGTCCTTTTTCTTGTCAATGTTTCCAAGAGTCTGGACTCTAGATCCAATGTGTTTTTTTTCCCAGTGTGGTTCCTATAGACTAAAGGAGAAAATGATGGACTAACTGTCGGGTTTCTCGTGGGTTTCCGTTAGTTAGTCTGTTACCTACGTCCTTTGTCCATTGTAACCATCCGCTTCCACCAATAGGATCCCGCCATATCCCTTTTGTCTTCTTTGTCCATAGCTTTGTCTATTAATTTCAATAATCGGCCCGCAGGTCGATTATTGAACCCTAATTGAATGACTTTGATCCATAAAGAGCAGTGTCAAGATAGGGATCAATCACTGGGAAAAAAACACATTGGATCTAGAGTCCAGACTCTTAAAAACATCGACAAGAAAAAGTACTCTTGATTCAATCAGAATCTAGCTTAAATCAAGAACCAAGCCTCTTAATTTAAGCGGATTTCGTTTTGATTCAAGCAAAAATCCGATTGAATCAAGAGTATTTTTTCTTGTCAATGTTTTCAAGAGTCTGGACTCCAGATTCAACGTGTTTGTTTTCCAGTGATCGATCAAGTTCATTCGATATCGACTCGACAATCGATCCGTTAGTTTGCTAAACGCCATCCGCACGACAATGACGAATTTCGAAGACGATGAGAATCTGGAGCAAAGGTGGATCGTGGACGCGGAGAGAATAAATTAATATTTTTTTGCCCGGTTCGAGGGAGACGGAAAAAGTGAGAGAAACGGGATATGAATTAGAAACTTACGGATAAAGTTGCCGGGCGGAGGAAGCGGTGCTGGAGGGGGGCATGGGTCTCATTTGGCGGGAGGACGCCCAGAGGCCGATGGTAGTATGGTAGTTGGTGTTCCTCCGAGTGGCAGCGGCAGTATCCCAGGTGTAGTGACCGCAGATTTACCGTCCAGTTCGGCTCCGGACTTTTCAACTTTCGTTCTGCCGCGCGATCTCACCGACGACGACGACTCCGCGTCCTCGAAAGTCGGATCCTATCCGCGATTCTGTGCTCCATCCGACCGCGCTCTCCGCCCCGACTGATCGTCCTCGAGGATTTCGGATTCCACTTCCCGCGAGTTTTTGAAAACGACCGTTGGAGACAAGTGAGTGCAATGTCTTATCACTCAACCACGCTGCCGTGCTAAAGCCCTGGATAGACGATCAAATTCCGAACCAATTCCGATCAAAGTAGACGTGCTGATTACTGATGGTCACCATCTACCATCAAATTTTGACGGGCCGCACTATTTTGTTCAAAGTAAGATCAGAATGGAGTGCCACAATTGGACTACATTTTGCAATTTGGAACTATAAATTCTAGCCCGGTTTGAAAACAACTTAAGTGCCATTAGTTTCTCTATGCACATAAGTGTTTTTCCAGAAGAGCCAGAATTTATATTTCCAAATTGCAAAATGCAGTCCAGTTCATCATTTCCTGCCTCAGGAAACATTTCTGCCAAGTTTTCATTTTAAAATTAAGCAAATCGATGAGTTTAAGACTGATGACTCCCGACGCTTTGATGGTAATTGGTTCGGGAATTTGATCGTCTATCGAGACCTTGAGGAAAACGCCGTATGAACATTCGAGAGTTGCCAAATTTTCTCTCAGAAAGTATTTATTTTTGAAGAAAGTTATGGATATTTTCTCTTGAAATTTTCAGAAGTTTTAGACGGAATTAAGAACGAAATTCTCCGAAAAAATCGGGGAAAACTATTGAAAAAATTTCCCGAAAATTCGTGATTTGTCGAAGGAGATTTGGCAATAGCTGATGGTTCATACGGCGTTCTTCCTTATAGCACGGCAGCACGGGAGGAAGGGGCATTCTGCACTGTTCAACTCCCAAGAGTCCAAGACCCGGAGATTCCACAATTTTCACAGTGCCTCCCTGGTAAAAATTAGCTGTAGGAGCTGAGTTCCAAAATACCATTGGCATTTTTCTAGCTGGCTATAGAAGGCGACAGAAGGTGATAGAACATAATATCACTGAAAAAGATTGGTATAGAATTAACCATTCCTTCACGCTGTGTGAAATACAACGTGAAGAAATCGAAAATTCTACCAATCTTTTTTTTTTCAGTGGACAGCCGGGCTATACGAAGCAATGAAAAATTACATAACCGGGCTATAGCTCCTATCGCGAGGCTATATAGTTTGTCGCTTGGCTATAGCTCTCATATCTGCTGGTTATATCCTCATCACCATCGGCCATAACAAGCTGTAAGAAATCGTACAGCCGGCTATAGAAACCCATGAGCAATCTTACAGCCGGCTGTCAGTCTATGGTCTTTTGTAACACAGATCCTATAGGCTATAGGCAATTTTTACCAGGGTTCAGCAGCCTGATCGTTGAAATTTTGTTTGGTGACCCAATGAAACAAAATGAAACAGGAATGGAGTCATGCAATTGGTCAGCTTTACCAATCGTCCTTTTTTCGTGCCGCTAAAGGATGGATTTGACCAGCATCTGACCAGATTATGCCAACTAAATGTCCCCTAAGTGGCAACTCAAGGGGTTCCATTAGATTCTCGTTGATTACACATCCTTTACCGGCACGACAAGGAGGACGACGCCCAAACCGACCAATCACATGACTACATTCTCATGTGAACACGGAGAAAAAAAACCTCGTGCATGGGACCCGAAGTTGAGGTCATATGGCTCTCTGAAGTTTTCTGATCACGCATCCGAAAACTTGAGGTCGAGCTGCCGAAGTTCGGGTCAGACATCGAGGCGCACTTCGGTATGTACCAGAGTGCTTCAGATGTGTGACCCGAACCCTTCGGTATGTATCGAAGTATTTCAGATATCTGACCCGAACTTCGGTGGCTGAACCTCAAGTTTTTAGATACATGATCAGAAAACTTCAGGGATCCATAAGACCTCAACTTCGGGTCCCACGCACGAGTTTTTTTCTCCGTGAACAATACGACTTAATCGGCTAATGCGAAAACCGCCCAAGTCCGTTTTTTCTTATTCAAAAAAGAAAATTCAAAAAGATTGTATACTGATGGGAAAAGTTGGGGCACACATGGACCGTAGATACGGAGTTGCACATCGACGCGGCCGTGATATTTGGTCCATGTACCGCTCTCTCGATTTGTGTTAATGTGCTCTCGATTCTATGAAGCAAGTCGCGGAACCAACTTTTCAAATGAAACCTAACTTTAGGAATAGCTCCGTTGCATGTACTGAGAATACAGTTGGACGAACCGGAGCACGACATATATGCAGTACTATGCTTACGGTTCATCGAGCGAACTTTTCTTCTCCATCTACAAGCCTTTTGATCACCGTCTAAAAAGTGTACCGAGTCTAACTTTCGCACCCTCTACATCCATTACTCAACTTTGCTAAAAGATTCTCTGGATGGAAAGTCTCATGAAATGGGTAAAAACTATGTATTGTACCCAGAAACTTAGTGAGTCTGATTCTATCACTAAATCTTTGAGGAAATTACTGAAAGCTGAGGGAGGTATCCTCTCGATTCATTCTTTTAATGGGTAGATCAGTTTTTCTGTTTCAAATCCATGTAATTTCTGTAAAACCTGATTCCCTCTTACTTGCGCGAGCCAGGGAAAATAGACTAATGCATGCTCTTAGAGTCAAAATAGACTTGAGGATGGGTTGTAAAATGAACTAACGAATATTTGTCTTTAAGAAGGCCGTGGATTCTTGCTTTGAAATTAAGTTGAGGAAATTGAGTTTTCGACGAAAAAAGTTTCACTGGGGTCCTCTTTCATAAACGGCCAGCATTTTTGCGTTTGTGTGAGAAAGTTTATTCTTGTGTCGATAGAGCAGGGCGTAAAGTAACTCTAACTCCTGAACGCAACCATTCGGGCTCCATGGATGTCCGTGTTGCATACGCACGCAAGTGAAGGCGTTTGTTCCTCTCTGCTTACCGCGCTCCAATTCGTCGTTTCCTGGAGGAAGGAACGTAGCTTCATTCCAAGGTTGCAAAATTGACTCCAGCAATTGAATTTTTTTGCAAGAGTGTACCCATGCAATTTTTGTCCAAAATATGTTTGATTTTTGCATGCTATCAGAAGATAAATCCGTGAAGTTTTCAGTTCGAAATGTCCAAGATCCTCCTGGTGAAATTGCAATTTGCGCGAGGATATTTGGCAACATTGAAATGGAGTTACGTTCTTTCGTAAATGAAACGACAATTTTTTTCTTTTTACTACTTCAAATACCACACAAGTGGTAATCCTGCGCTTCCACTTGCCTCACCCTCTCGGTCACTACTATGTACCAGTCTAAGCAACCGTTGTTTGAGACCATCAAACTCGAATCGTCTAGCCGGGAATTGAACCCGGAACCTCCTGATTATAGGCCCAGCGCTACAACCATTACACCCCAGGAGGCCGAAAAATAAGATAAAAAGTGCACACGGAAAATGACGTAGGAAAATTAGACACAGGCCGCTTCATTTATGAGAACAAAGGGGTAGGAAAGGGTGCTTAGATGGGTTGGGGATGCTGGGAACGGGCCGGGGGGCGGGGGGGCCGCGGTTTCCGCGAGAGAGAAAATTGATATTCAAATCAGGGAAGCAACTACGGTACACGCTCCACGCGGTTCGTCGCACAATGTATCGAGTCAATAGGAGAAATCGGACAAAATTTGGAAACTTTAAGCGCTTATAACTCCGTTTGCACAAGACTTTGGAGTTGTAAAAGTGGTTTCATTGGTTTTCTCGTGAAATTTTCTTCATGAAACACCCCTTATAGTTTAAAATTTGACGAGATGAACATAAAAATTTGCAGTTTTAGTCGGAAAATTCATGTCCGACCTCTGTAATTGACTCGATCCACTGTGCGTCGTTGGCCGTTGAAGCGGGATCGGGATCCCAGTTTTGCGACGGAATTATGTGCATCATCGCCTAGATGACTCGGATCCGATCGCCGAGTAGGTATCGTACGGGATTGCCCCCTAATGGCGCATCGTTGCCGAACACGGCGAGCAAGCGCATCTGGTTCCACCCACTTTTGCCAAGTTCCCGCCGGAATTCCGGTGGAGAGCGGACACTCGTGCACTAGCTTCTCGATTCCCATACTGACGTGCTAAGGAAAAACGCCGTATGAGCATTCAAGAGTTGCCAAATTTTCTCCAATAAAATGTTCATTTTTGAGGAGAGTTATGATTATTTTCTCTTAAACTTTCAGATAATTTAGATCTAGTTACTAAGCAAATTCTTTGAACAATTGAACGGAAAATATTCTCAAGTTCTCCTAAAAATTCAGATTTAATTGAAGGAACTTTGGCAACTAACGAAGGTTCTTACGGCGTTTTTCCTAAGCACGGCAGTATACATGTGAACCGTTTCGAAATTGAACCGATTACTTTCAAAATTATTTAAGCGCCAAAACTGCGAATGCAAGGAAAACAAGAAAAACCGTATACGCTTTGTAGACAATCCTCGAAATCCAAAAAAAAGTATGTTCTTCTAGGAGGCTATTTTTAATTCGGACAGAATTGATTATACCAGAGAAAACAAAGAAAAAAGAACCCATCTACCACCAAAATTGAGATTGGCGCTTACGCGATTTGGAAAATAATCGGTTCATTGGAGATGTTGCATGTGTGAGGAATTTTCGATTTGACTGTTGATTCTTATGTAAAAGTTCGCGAGAAACACGATAGTGCCACTGGTTTTCTCTGAAATCAACTCCCAAGCTCAAAAAAAGCTCTCAAGTTGAGGCCAAAATGGAGGGAGTATCCCACGCTATCCTGAGAGTCCACCTCTACATCAAGACAAACTCTCCATGCAAAGATAGAGAGCAAATACATTGACAGGGCTGCCACTTTATTTGGGGACTCCTGAAAACACGGCAACCCTGCTAATGTATTTGCTCCCTATCTTTGCATGGAGTATTGCACGCATTGCGAAATGCTTGAAGTATCCCCTCAAGTTTGTAGGAGCCACTGCGCGTCTCGCACCTACAAACCTAAGGGGATACTTCACGCATTGCGCAATGCTTGAAGTATCCACTTAGGTTTGAAGGCGCCAGTGCGCGTTTCGCGCTGAGCGCCCGCCGCGCCGCAGCGTGTCATAAACTTACCCACATTCAATCGGTCAGGGTGTTTAAATCTTGGCAATGGTGATGTTGCATGTGTGAGGGATATGCGATTTGACCATTCATTCTTATGTAAAAGTTCGCGAGAAACACGATGGTGACACTGGTTTTCTCTGAAATCATCTCCCAAGCTCAGAAAAATTAATGATTTGGCCATCGAGAGTACATGTCCGGGGAGACAAGCTTTATAGTTGGCTTGTTCATCTTCGAAAAAATAAAATAATACCGTAAATTTTGAAACTTAGTAATGGAGATACGTTGTTTAACACTTTCTTTGGCTATCGAGAGTACATGTCCGGGGAGACACTCCGCGCAAGACGGGGTCCAAAGCCTCCCTAGATCATCATGTAAACAGTTTTATTCATGAGGCGTCAGCGTGTTGACTTTAATGAAAACGTCGATCCGACGATGGCAGATGTTGACCTCCCGGACGATCGGGAAAATGTTCGGTCTGTAAACCTAGTAAAGCAGACGTTGCTAATGGATTTCTCGCTTCCGTGAGAGGGCCCCACCGTGACCGATGTGATAAAGGAGGCACCAAGAAGCCTCACCCCGTTTCCCACAGTGCGCACGCGTTCCGATGTGACGTGAGAATCCAGCTGCAATTTGCAATGTCAATGCCAGACCAGAACCGCTCTGATTTGCCCTCTCATTTTCAGTTCGCACTCCCGCACTCCAGATAGCCATCCAGGTGTCCGGGGTCCTGGAGGAACAGGAATTTTTCCGTAAAACTGGCATCATGCCCTACGTCAAAGACATTGAGTTTAGACAATAATCTATTTACGAAGGAACTGGCATCTTTCTGGGATCTGCCGTGGGAAAAAAGTTGAAGTTGCCGATTCGGTGATAAACTAATAAAAAAAAAAAAAAAACAATACCATTACTGCCGTGCTAAGGAGAAACGCCGTATGAACATTCGAGAGTCGCCAAATTTCCTTCGCTAAAATGTTTATTTTTGAGGAAAGCTATGAATATTTTTCCTTGAAATTTTTAGAAACTATCGGTGAAATTGTTAACAACATTATATGAAAAATTAGAAGTAAAATATTGACAAATTTTCCTGAGTATTCGTGATTTACCGAAGGAAATTTGGCAACGCTTGAAGGTTCATGCGGTGGTCTTCCTTAGCACGGCAGTATATGAGCATGACCGGATCTCCGCGGCCGAGGGCGGCAAATTTTGGGGGTCGACAAAAAATGTACGAAGAGAAAAACGAAAATAGGTCGCCGCCGCAAACGCCCTTCCACTAACAGGGCGGCGATTCAACAAATTTCTTTCCCTATGCACAAGCACAATGACGTGTTTTTACGGATGAGCCAGAAATTGTAGTTCCCAATAGCAGAATGTAGTTCAATTCTGAATAAAACGTTCAAATTACATCAAGATTGAACCGAGAGAAAAAAATACCTCTTTATTCGCCGATTTCGTAAATAAAGTAATCGAACTCTGATTATTTATAGCTTCATTACTATGGTTTTTTCGGCACGACTTTCAAGCTCGTAAAAATTACAGGTTTGGCATTTTTTATACAAGTTATTTTATAAATGCTGCTGCCCGGGTATTTTGATTGCAGAGTCTTCCAATAAGGAAACCACAAAAAAAGAAAAAGAAAACAGAAAAAAAAGAAAAAAAAACACAGCGCTTCTGTTTCGGGGAGTCCCTCTGGCAGGATACCGTATCTCCTCTCTTTGTGGCACAGCAAAAAGCTGTGACGCCGCGCCGGCCCACAGTGGATCAAGTCAACGAGAGAGGTCGGACAAAATTTGGAAGATTTAAAAGCTTATAACTCTGTTCATACAAAACATTGAGGTTTTTAAAGTTTTTCCATTGGTTTTCTCGTGAAATTTTCTTTCAGAAGCACCCCTTATAATTTAACATAATTAACGAATTTAACATTTTGCAGTTTTAGCTAAACATTTCATGTCCGACTTCTCTGATTGACTCGCAGTGTTCGAAACTCGCCTTTGAGTTTTAGGAGCCATGTGGCGCATCAAGCCCGATTTTTAGACGCCATTGAAGACTTTTTAGGGGCCAAATTGACTTTTTGCCTACATATTACGGCGCATTTTGTGAAAAGTTAGACGCAAGATGTTTTCGTAACAGAACTAGTAAGTAGCCGTAACTTGGGGAAGACAAAAGCACAAATGATGAAATCGTGAAGAATAGAAAAAGCTTTAACTTGTGGTGCTGATTTCGAATAATCTCCTAATATGAAAATTCAGGTTTTAAGGGGGCAATTTTAGGGGCCACGTTGGCGTTGGCGCAGAGCCTTCATTTTTTAGGCGCCATGGCCGATTTTTCAGGCGAATTTGGCGCGTTGACGCCTGTGAGTTTCGAACACTGGACTCGATCAGTAGCGTGGCGTGCTTTACGATATATCGACTGATCGTCCATTTAAACCTACAGAAAAGTATCGATAAACAGGGTGTTCGCAGCAGACACCTTAATAATCGATTATTTACCACAGTTTCAAATGAGAAAATATCGATGGATCGCAAAGCACGCCACGCCACTGGACTCGATCCACCGTGCGGCCGCGCGAATACCCACTTTCTTACAGGTTACCCTAGAGCAGTCCGAGTTGATTTCGTTCCCAGAGATCGGGGCAAGCCNGGGGGGGGGGGGGGGTGTCGCCGACGGACAAGGTGAAAGGTGAACGCGCTCACTTTTCAATTATTAATCGTCGGGCGAATCGTCTGTTGTCTCCTATTTAAGTAAGTCAGTAAGTTGTGGACCCGCGCCCTCTCGCTCTCGCGACAGGAAAGAGGAGGGACCCCGCGCGACGGTGGACGCGTGCCGCGGTTCCTTGATTTATCGTCACGCGCGTCGCGCGCCGCCGTCGTACGTGACATCACGCCGGGCCGCATAGCCGGGATCATCCGTTCGTCCGTGACGCGTGACGGGCTCCGCCGCCGATGGATTGTCCCGCCCTGAAAACGTTTTCGCCCCGAACTTGGATCGCCCGGATTCCGAGCGGCGGATCGATTCGTCGAATGCCCTCGTTCGATTTGTATCATCGCTACCCGAGTGGCGGTTAGAGTCCCTTTAGACGGAGAGTAAAGACAATGCTGCCGTGATAGCGAAGAGAGCAGTAAGTGCAAAAATGAAGTTTTGAGAAAATGGGCCTAGAAGCCTCTGAGTGGAACACTTTATTGAAATAAGCACCCAATTTTATAAAAATAAAATTGCGACAAAATTGAGGATAATCTTTCAGATGTGAATGATTCTAGCGATTTTATCACTAAAAAATCACACAATAATTGCAATTTAATATCAGACGGCGTTCTAATCCTCAGAATGAAGAAAGCTATCGCCAAATGAAACCTAAGAGTAAACCTGATCTGAAGAACTTGAAAACTATAAATTGAAAAATTTGAAAATTTTTGACAAAGGACTGCCCCAGGGGATCCCCATCTTTCCTACACGTCTCTAGTTCCTCTTAGCATAAATACGTCCACGTGTCCTTTTCATAATGATATGTTGAGATTCGCCTTAAACCATCCTCAATTACAATGTTGGTATGTGGAATGTAGCGAAGTGCTAGAAATATTGTTACATTGTTTGGGAAACTTACATTTTATTGATAAGATTTGACCGAAATTTTGAAACTTGATCTGTCAATCATTATCAATTGTTACCACTGTCCTTAAGTTAAGACTTTTGTAATTAATACTTCGTGACCCTGGCGATGAAGCGCTTGCTTCGAAAAACTTTGGTCAAATTTTATCAATAAAATGTAAGTTTCCCAAAAAACGTTACATTGCTCCTAGCACTTGGCTACATTCCACATACCAACATTTTAAAATTGCTACTATCTTTTAGACATTGAGCCATTAACACAATGTTCGCTAAACTTGGCTTAATTACAATATAAACCATAAAGAGCTTCCTGTGGAAAGGTGCTGTTTTAAGAACTAGGTACCTACCTATGAACACGACCTTCAAGCTACCCTCACCACTCTACCGCCCAAAGTAAAAACCCCGTATCTCCATCTAATACTCTTTCAATTTCTTCCTGACATAATGCTGCTTAACAGAAAACCTAACAAATGTTCATCCTTCATTTTTTCATTCCAACTCCGCCACACCATCAGGAACTAAAAATTGAAAAAATGAACCCTTGGGGCAATTGCATTTTCTTGTAATAGAGCAGTACGTGTTGGAGAAAATAAAACCATTTTGAGTGGAGTTACGGCATTTTTGCTGTGGACGACAGCACTGACATGATCTCTCTCCCTCTCCGGTGAAAAGCGTTTGATGACATCCAACGGTACTCAGCATTTGTGGTGGAGTCGTCTCCCCTTCGACTGTTTGATGTCCTCCATCAGCACACATACCACGCTCCACTCCCCTCATGTCCCCGCTATCCACCTGCGAGCTATTTTATTAATTACGTGTGACAATTTCACTCTCCAATATTGATTCATTCATTCGCAGGTCCGACTCCCACCTACGTGATCGTTTTTTTAGGACGAATATTACTGAAGGTCATTAACGGTTCCGTAGCACGTCACATCCTCCCCCCCCCCCCCCNCTCCCAGTCGCTCCAGCTCATCAAAACGTGCTACCCTCCCACTCGGAAACGGGACTTATTTTAGAGCTATCCTCGCATTTTTATCATCGAGCTTTTGAGGGGATCCCCGTGTCCTATGGTAAAGCATGTCGGCGGCGAACAGTGGATCAAGTCAACAGAAGAGGTGGGACAAAATTTGGAAACTTTAAACGCTTGTAACACCGATTATACAAAAATTTGAGGCTCTAAAAGTGGTTCCATTGGTTTCCTCTAAAAATTTTCTTTTTAAACCACCCCTTGAAATTTAGAATGGGACGAAATAAACATAAAAATTTGCAGTTTTAGTAAAAAATTTCATGTCTGACCTCTCTAATTGACTCGATCCACTGTGCGGCGTAAGTCCGCAATCACACATCTCGTTTGCGATGTCTACGAATCTCCGCCGCTTTGTTATTTTTTTAAAGGAGAGCAAATTGACATCATTTCTTGAAGTTTTTGCAGAATAATTGTCTTCGCATGGTGAAGATAAATCACGGCAGTTTTAAAGAATTGCCGTTGAGTAGTTTTCCGTTTAAGAAATAAAGTATGATAGGAAGTCTGCGATGTCGCAAACTGAGTTCTGTGATTGCCGACTCACACCGTCGAAATGTGATGCGCCTACAAGAGTGCAGGAATACTTCATGTATTGCGCCTAACACAGTGCGGAGCAATTTTCCATCAACCTTCATCTTCAATACGGTAATTTTAAACTGAGCATTTGATAAAGCCGATCTTATTCAGAGGCGCAAATTCGACAAGATTATACAAAAGAAAACCTGATATTCTTTCATTTACCTGAAAAGAAATGAGGACGTTTCGAGCCTATTTTTTCACGCAATTTCTGTCGCGTGTCGCTCAGCGGCTTAAGTTGCCTCAATACCTCGGCTTTCCTTTGGATGACGCGACCCATTTTTTGGTCACCAATCCGTTGCATGCCGCGGCACCGTTTCGCACCAAAAATTCAACAAAGCAGGTGCACAGCTGCAAGATGAAAACGCATCGCGTGTATAAATGCATTCATACAGCTATGCGTAAATATGAAATAAACCGTCGCGCCGGCGACAAAAATCCTTAGACAGATCCTACCTGCCAGGCACGATCCAGGACCCGTAACAACAATTTTCAGCGGCGATTCTTGGTCGCTCGCATTAACACCCTCATTTCCCGCTGCGTAGTTAGTTATAAATAGCGCGATTCTTCAGTCATTCTACGTTATTGAGCGACACGCGAAAGTGATTGGACGTATTTCTAGTAAATGGAACCATAGACGATGTCTGTCTTAGCGATGACGACGTTCAACTGAGACGCTGCAAAATTCAATTTTTTTTCTGCTTGGTAAAAAAGACCAACCGACAATTTTTCTCGAAATTTATTGTGATTATTTTTCGTCGTCCAGAAATATTCCAAGTTTTGATTTTAGGGCGATATTTCGGTTCTTTAAAAGAAATTAAAACATAATTGAGATCGTAACCGCCGCGCACTGCAATGATTTTTAGACTTCAGCCATCAATAAGGAGGTGGCGCTATCTACCAGAATCATCCCTTCCACTCAACCTCAAGGCCGATCCACCTCAAGAGACAAAAATGTTCCGGAACACAGCAGAGCGAGGTAATTGACGGAAATAAATATGTTTCCGCATCCGGAGAGGGGGAAGGGGGGGCGGAGAAAAAGCTTTAATAGATTAGACCCGTGTCGAGGAAGGTCCGCCACGCTCGGCGCAACAAAAAAGATGATTGAAAAGCTCGCGGTTCAGCCGGTACGCCACCCCCTGGAAGGGACGACTCTGCCCCCCCCCCTCCTCGGCAACTTGAGGGAGGAAGGTGTCAGCATGAGAATCTGCATGGGGGTGAAGAAAACCCCGATGATAAATGGTGCGAGTCCATTTTCTTAAATAAGCCGGTAATTACATGACGGGGGCGATTGGCGGGAAAAATCTCGAGTATTGACTGATGTGGAGCATGAGCTTAAAAAAGGCTCTCGAACTTGACCCCAGCCCCAGGTTGTCTCTGTGTCGTAGGATTTTGTGGAGGTTACATTCTTCTATAACTTCTCGACGGGCCAACTTTAAATATGATAAATCGTCGCCTACCTGACATAAGGGCGTAACTGCACTATGCAATGAACCCTGTCCTCCATACGTTTCAATGCTTTTCCGGGCTCATCTCGATGTGTGGTTACGCCCTTATGTCAGCCAAGCGACGAAATGCTCCATAACAGCTCGTGATCAATATGTGAAAGTCCACCCAAAAAAATAACATCGGCCCGTGAAAGCTCAAAATTGAGCCATTGACACCGGGCGCGGACAAGCAGAGACGTGTTCCACGAACAAAAGGCGCATTTTGGGAACGCCCGCAAATTTTATTCTAAATTTAACACAAGGAAAAACGCCAAATCGAAAGGTAAATACATCGAAGTTATCCCAATTAGCATTTTTCAACGGAAAAATCGCGATATTTTCAGATTAATTTGCGACTTTTGTACGATTTTTTGGCGATGAAATCGCTAGGATCATCAAAATCTGAGCAATTATCCTAAATTCTGTCGCAATGTTATCTCTAAAGAATCACGTTCGATAGAATCTGAATTTTACCTTAATTTATCCCCGATTTTTGTTCGAAAATATTGCGATAAATCGCCGTCAATAAAATTGCGATTCTATTGCAAATTCGAGTGATGAAATCGCAATTCATCACAATTTTATATCCGACAGCACTTCCATGACGTTTTTCATAACGTCGATAAAATCGTAATACGTTCTCCGATCAAATCGCGATTACTGGTATTTGGGATGGTGGTTTAAAGTTTGACATTTAAAAAAGAAACCCATTTTCGAGGAAAATATTTTAAACATCTTAATACGCCCTTTTCAGGACATAAAATTGCTTACTTATAATGCGGAACTTCACCCTCCCCCAGGGCCGGATTTACCATCTTGCCGCCCATATGGGCCGCCTGTATTTTGCCGCCCCTTCTCATTCGTTTTGAAACATCGATACAAACCATAGAGTGAATGTACCGGAAGAGGAGGGGTACATAGACGCGTTTACTCGTATTGGGCACATTTTTTGTGGAAGCTCTGTCAACACTAACAAAAGTGCATGGAACTTTGCGCAAAAATTAAGTTCCGTAAACCTATCCCTGTGTGTACGAGGCCTTTCATTTATAAGAAAAGAATGAAAAAATTATGAAAGAATAAACATGAATGTGCTTTAATTTCCGCCATCGCACCAACCGCACTGTTTGGCGCAATGTGTGAAGTATTCCTACAGTCTTGTAGGAGCTATGCGTTTCACGCCGACCGCTGCTGATCGCACTGTTTTTGACGCAATGCGTGAAGTATTCATGCAGTCTTGTAGGCACTATGAGTTTCACGCCAACCGCTGCTGACCGCACTACGTTTGACGCAATGCGTGAAGTATTCATGGAATCTTGTAGGCGCTAATATGTGTTCCATGCTGACCGGGGCGCCGAGGGCCTCTCCTTTCCATCTCAAGTCCTCGTCATTCTTGCTCTCTGCGCCGCGCCGCTCCAGGCCAAATTGCGTGTTTGGTTTCTCTCTCAACTAGGCGCAAAGGCGCTGTCTCTTGTATCGCCGAAAGACGAACAAATTAGAAAGTACTATACTTTAAATCTCAGGAAATGAGAGATTTTTTCGCCTTTTCTAGTTTGCAATTTTTTTCTGAATTAGATTTTTTTCTTGATACCTACATTTGAACAAATTACAACTTTTGCCGCCCCCTAAATTTGCCGCCATGGGCCGCGGCCCATGTGGCCAACCCCTTAAATCCGGCCCTACCCTCCCCTCCCCCTCATTGGTGCAGATATGGTCAAAATGGTCAAAACTTATCGATGGTGAAATTCCCAAACCGCACGTATCTCATTTTGCAATGTTGCGGACTTCCTGTCATACTATGTATGTTTTTAAACGGAGAAACAAACAAATATCTAGACCTACTAAACAGCTCTAAATGATAATGAATTCATCATTGACTGAATGACTGATCTGTTGTTTTATAATTTCAGATTGCTTGCTGTATTCCAAGACGTGTTCAACTGGTCATAGGAATAAAATTTCTTGAGTGTCATGGTTCCAAAAGCATAGGCTTCATTTTCGAAAGGTAAGTTACAGTAGAAATTTCATGTCCAAAATCCCGATAAAAGAACCCAACAATTAGTGAATATTTGTGCTATTTGGACCGGATATTAAACGGAACTTAAACTTAACAGAGCGGCATAAAAACGAAACTCAAAAGTTTATGCTTAAAATTCCTGTAAGGAAATGAGAAGAAAATCCAATATCCTTTCGTCTCAGCAGTAGCGTCTCTTTTTTCAATACTCTTATTTAAGCTGTGTAACTTCTTCTAGGAAAATCTCATTCCAAATATCACTTCTCGTTTAACTCCCTTAGATATCACCCAACTCCTTTCCACAAATTGAACTTATTTTCCTCTGGCAATAACACCTTCTTTGCAATTTAATCCTATTTGCAAAGCATACCATTTCCCAGTTATTTGCTCCAGCCTTCTCCCTCCCAACTTAATCGTTAGTTTGCTTTCAGTTGAATTACATTTTGCAATCCTCCAACTCTAGGATGAGAATTTTACACCAAAGTGCCCTTTGATTTGGAGCAACAACTATTTAGCCTTACCCTACGTTGGTAATAGATACTTTTGGCTTCAATAAGTGTTCCTATAATATTACATATTGAACCTGGATTTGTTGTTGGGTGACGATTCCAAATCCAGATGAAATGGGAGGGGGGGTGCTGAAAAGGAAAATTCATACTTGACCCCGATTCGCGAATCGATTGCGGGTACCGACTGAACCTCAGGTGGTTTTTGTCCCCCTGCCCTCATCCGAAGTGACATCCTCATGCAAGATTTCTCGAGACAGACGGGAATTTTCTTCGTTCGGCACATCATACACCATATACATCTGGATTGCTATAATTATTACTGTAGCGCCAGGCGCGCACGCACATGAATGTACGGCTTTGATGAGTTTTCCGCTGTTGCCGAGCAGGCAGAAGATTTCATTAAATTCACTAGATTTCGTCTAATCTCATCTTACCTTATAATTTCCTATTTCCGAGGGAAAAGGAATTGTAGACATGAATCCATGCATGATCTTGCTAGTTCTTATAATGTAGGTCTCAAGTATCCTAAAACATCCTAAGCACAAACTAGTTGCCCAGGCGAGAAAACTTTTCTCTCCTCTGCATTGAGTGGTTGTTTTCGAGAGAAAAGTTTTCCCTCTCGAGCAACTAGTTTGTCAAAACGTTGAATTTTAGAAAAGACTTGTTAAAAATTCTAAAGAGATTTACTACGGCTTGTATTTTAACACTTGAATTGTTCGAATAAGTGTTGAATTACTCTTAAAACTCGGTAGTTTTTTAATATCCCGGCCGGGTTGACCAGGTGGTCAGCACGTTAGGCTCTAGGTCAATATAGGTCCCGGGTTCGGATCCTGGTAGTGACAGCACATTTTCACGGAACTTACCAGTGTATCTACGGGAATACATTTTCTTTTTTTTCTTTAAAATTGTCTTCAAATTTTTCGGAGAATCTCGTTCGCAATTTAATCTATACTGCCGTGTTAAGGAAAAACGCCGTATGAACATTCGAGGGATGCCAAATCTTCTAAGATAAAATGCTTATTTTTGAGGAAAGTTACGAATATTTTTCCTTAATATTTTCATAAACTTTAGATGAAATTGCGATCAAAATTATCTGAAAAATTGAAAGAAGCACTTTCATAAGTTTACCAGGAAATTTGTGTTTTATCAAAGGAAATTTGGCAACGCCTGAGGGTTCATACGGCGTTTTTCCTTAGCACGGCAGTATAGTGTCTGAAAATTTCGAGGAACTACCTTCATAAAGTTCTTCCTGAGCGGCACTTCGGCAACATTCGAATGCTCATGCGGCATTTTTCCTTAGCACGGGAGTGTGGGTCACTTGACGCATCTCATCGCGTCGCGGTGTCCGTTGATTCGATTTCCGATGAGCGTCGTCGGTCGTCGGGCGTTTGTCCGCCGCGCGGCGCCGCGCGCCGTCACTCTTGCGTAGCGCGTAACGCACGCCGGGGCCGGGGCCGGCAATGGTCGATCTCGCACATGCGTGCACAACGGGATCCCGGCATCTAATTAAAAGCCCCAATTATTTCAGTCATACATGGCGGCTCGGCGCTTTCCGCCATCCGGCCTCCTTTAATTCCTCCGACTTAGCGGCTGGTCTATCCACGACGGAGTCGTCGGACGTGTCGTCGGAGATGCGTGAATCGGAATGTTTGATTTGCATGAATAGAGAATTTGCAGGTGTCTGAAATTTGATGAATTTCGTGTTTAAGTGGAAACTACACTGGAAAAAAAACACATTGGATCTAGAGTCCAAACTCTTAAAAACATCGACAAGAAAAAGTACTCTTGATTCAATCAGAATCTAGCTTAAATCAAGAACCAAGCCTCTTAATTTAAGCGGATTTTGTTTTGACTCGAGCAAAAATCCGATTGAATCAAGAGTACTTTTTCTTGTCAATGTTTTCAAGAGTCTGGAATCTAGATCCAATGTGTTTTTTTTCCAGTGTACTCAGTGAACTGAACACGGGGATACCCTTGGTTCATGAATTGAACAGTTATTGGAGAAGATATGACAGAATGGTCTAATCTGCCAAAATACGTGTGTTAAATGGGAAATGCCGTCAGATGACGTCACTAGGCGGTGCATTTTCTTAATTTTAAATCTATTTTTATACTGTTTTCCATATCAGAAACAAATTACAAAAAATACTGTGAAATCAGCTCTTTAACCACTTTCAGATGGAGCAATGAAAAATTTGCATGCAAATTCTCCATTTGGCATACAGTACTGGGTTACGTTAGACATGTCGTCTATTGTAATCATTGGTATTGTACCAATTCGCCTCAGTCTACTGGGTCTCACCTCAATGAGCTCATACTAAGTAACTCCGCAGAGAGAGGCCCTACTAGACCCTTGTAGACCCAGAGGAGAGGATTTTGAAGAAAAAATCTGTCCAAACAAACCCATGGGAATATTGCTTGGGTTCCCGTGGGAATCCATCGGGGTTTGGTCGTGGTTCTAATGGGGATAGACGATCAAGAACCAAGGTTTCTGAGGATTTCCGTGGGCCACTCTGGCTACCCCATGGGTTCCTGTAGATCTCTCCACTCACCGCACAGGGACCCACAGGTGTTCTTTCCCATCTCATGTGGGTTCCAATGGATCCTCATGAAACCGTAGGGACCCATTGAAATCTCATTAGCCCCCACAGAACCATTTTGACTGAGAAGGAAAGACGGAGAAAAAAAGGAGAGGACAAAAATAAAGAGAGTGAGGAAAAAATTCTTCCTATTCTCCTCACTCCTCCTTTCTTTCATTTCCTTTTCTTTCTCTATTTTTTTCTTTCTCATCTTCTTCCCCTTCTCCCTCCTCATCCTCTCCTTTTTAACTCTTTTTCAAGGGCCGTTCATAAAATACGTAACGCTGTAGGTGAAGAAGGTGGTCCCAGCCTGCGTTACGAGTTCTTTACAGATAGAGGAACGTCCAAGGCTACGTTACTGAACCCTAAAATGGGCAAACAGCACCGATTTTTCGAAAATATATAAGTTGAAAAATTGAAAAATCAACGTAAGATGGTGAGTTTCTATCCATACATAATCGCAAAACACAAACTTGAAGGGGATGAGACGAGTCTAACTGAACTTTACGTAAGATTTTAGTAGGTATGTTATACCTTATAGGCACCTTTGTTAGGGTGCGCTAGGAGGGGGAGAGGCGAGGATCAAAAATCCAATTTTCAGCATCACGTTCGGCCCCGCATCTTCATCTGCTTTTTCTCCTGATTCATCTTCCTCTACTTTTGCCGTTTTTACTCTCCTTCTTTCGTTATTTGATGCATCTCATCTGAAATTCTGATTACTGAAATGAAAACCCTACAGTGCCGGTCGATCTGACAATCGTAATCTTGCTGAGACCAAGTAAGTTGCGATCAGATTTTCACCGTGATCGAGCTCAGATCGTCCAGCATTATACCCAGTTTGACTCCTCCTTCCTTCCTCCCCCGGGTCAGCTATGATCTATCGCTGTAATTAATCAGTATGATTTTCCAGCTGCAGTCGCCGCGCCGCACAGTGGGTCGATTCAACGGAAGTGGTCGGACAAAGTTTGGAAACTTTATAAGCTTATAACTCCGTTTATATAAAACTTTGAGGTTCTAAAAGAGGTTTCATTGGTTTCCTCGTGAAATCTTGTTTTAGAAGTATACCCTAAAATATAAAATTTGATGAATTAAACATTAAAATTTGCGGTTTTAATAAAAAAAATTCATGTCCGGCCTTTTTGATTGATTCGATCCACTGTGAGCCACTGGTTGCACTGCTATCCGGAAATCACTCCTCATTGCATCTTCAATCAAGAGCCAACGATCTTACAGATTGTTCCGTCCAAAACTCAATTTTCGCTAATTGCGATTCTAATCTATTTTCGCGAATCTGCTTTTAAGACTGGAACAATACGGAGCTTAGTTGCCTAGATTTCAAAATTTTAGTTTATAGTTTATCACGCATACTTTTTTTGAAAGGGTTTTATGATTGTCCTGTAAGCTTTAGGCCTTGATAAAGTTCTCAGGGCCCAGCTTTATTTAAATAAATGAAGATGGCGCCAGGGTTCTAGCCCTGTTGAAAATTTTAATTTCCAACTTCTGAAATAAGTTCTAAGCATACTTTAATTGGACGTATTTCTGCCAAACGGAGCTATGTGCATCATGACGTGCGCCTCGTTATGTATATATCCTTATGGGTCTCAGGGCTCATGTCGCAATGCACATAGTTCCGTTTGGCAGAAATACGTCAAATTTTGTTAAGCATTACACTTGACCTGCAGGTATTGTTCATTGGTCTCAAAAAAACACAAATTTCTGAAGATCGGATTAATTTTTATTGTACCCTCAGAGTTCCATGAAAGGCCTTAAACTGGTGAACCAATCAGAGTACAATACTCTCTCTACACAGTGTGATCCAATGGCGAGACGTGGATCGATTAATCGATATTTCCCCATTTGAAGCTGTGGTAAAGAGTCGATTATTACGGTTTTCGTTGCGATCATCCTATTTACCGATCCTTTCCCATAGATTTAAAGGGCAAGTCAATCAATGTATCACAAAGCGCGCCACACCACCACCTTGAGTTCAACAACACCCGCCGAAACTTCTCTGTTCGTAGGGTTCAAGCTTGGGTGCGCCACTTCCTCTTTTCTTTGAAATCGCCGTCAAAATGTCGTGGAAGCGAAGTCGCCTGGAGCCGCGTTGGTCCCTGTTGCTGCTGTCCCTGCTTCAAGCTACCCGCGGGTCGTTTGGGGACGAGAAGGGGGGAAGTGGAAGTAGCGGCGGAGGAAGTATGAGCTCGGGGGCGGAGACCTCTCACATGTCGTCCTCCATGGAGCAGACCCCGGAGCAAGCCTACTTCAACCTCATCATGAAGCAGAAGTACGACGCCGACAAGAAGGATATGATGGCCGCGCATGCGCACGCCGCTCACACACACCCTCACCCACACACGGATATGATGAAGATGGGCAACAAGGAGATGAGGAAACCCTCGAAAATTACGTCTACTAGAAAAGGTATGATTCAATCCAGACTTGACACAGGTTAGTTGGACGTATTTCTGTCAAATGGAACTAAGCACCATCGGAGGAGGAAGGTAGAGGGGGGCTTGGATTGGCGGCGGAACCGGGCGTCGGGCTCATTCGTTCCTATACTCGCAACGCTTTTCCATGGCGCTTAGTTCCGTTTGACAGAACGCGCTATCCGGGATTCTACATTCCTCAAAAGGAACTCAAATTGGCGCTTAGCTCCGTTTGGCAGAAATACGTCCAATTAGGAAACCGTAAAAGGGAAGAATTTAAGTAAAATACGAGTACATGGGCGTAGCTAGATGGCTTACTAGAATTGAAAATAGTATCATCTGGTCCCTCACCCCAGAAATTCTGTAAATGGTTGGAAAAAATCTTCATCAACAATGATTCTTTGTCATGGTGTAACTCGATTGCATTTTACCAAGAGGAACCAAGAGCATTCCAACGTTGCTAGGATTGTGCAATTGACATCCTTTGCAATACAATTACTGAAATCACGCAAAAAATTGAATTTTCAAAGGTGATATTCGTCATGAATATATAGTTCATTGACAGTAAAGATGAATCTTGTTTTAATGATCAGATTATATTTGCAAGGTGAACCAGTTGCACAATCTTAGCGACATTGGCATGCTCTTGGTTCCTTTTCGCAAAATGCAATCCAACTCTTTGTAACGATCTGGAAGTATTTCGAGCTGAAAATACTTAATACGCCGTTTTCCAGACGAGGGAACGTAACTCCATTCCAAGGTTGCAAAATTATCGCAAACATTATGTTTTTTTACAGGAATAAATCTGTGCAATTCTTGTCGAACGATTTTCTGATTTTTGCATGAGATCAAGAGAAAAATCAGCGAAAATTTCAGTTAGAAATACCCAAGATTTTCTCGGTGAAAATACAATTTTCAAGGGTAAATCTGGCCACTTTGAAACGTAGTTACCTTCTTCCGTGAAGGAAACGACGAGTATACCCTATTTTATGCGCAGAAATCATCGGAAAATCTGCTTCACGAAAGCTGCAAAATGTGTCAAAATAAAGTAAAAATTTCGAAAACTTTACGGAGAAGGCTCTCTTTACCCCCTTTTGGACGGGGAGGGGGTATACCATGTATGTACAGCCCCCCGACCTTCGGTGACAGGGGGGTCAGGCCCTCTCCTGTATAATAACATAGCTACTTCAAAGGTGAAATAATACAGCCTTGCAGACCCATGGCTCAAAGTTTCTTTTCAGTCTATAGGGCACCGTAAAGTTCAAACCTATGCTGAGATGGGCAGTATTGAGCGAAAGGGATTACAAAGAAGGGATTTGCTCACTCGTCGTACGGAAAAAATCATCCATCGGAGACAATTAAAAGCGATTTTTACTCAGTCCCGTCTCATGAATGAAGTTCATGATTAGTTTTGCAAAATTGCTCCTTTACATGCACGTGATTAAATTTATGGATGATCCGACATGAGTCATAGTCAGTCATCCGCTTTGCAAGCAAAAATGCGTTCGTCGGCGGATACCGTCCTTTTGATCCGTAGTATGTGCAAAAATAATTTCAAATAAAACAACGGAAACCTTGCGCATGTGTCTGAAATCGGATGAAATTTCATGGTAAAATAGAAACGACAGGGTCAATTGAGAGAGCAAGTATATCCTTGAGCCTTTTGTAGAACCTATGCCTTGTAACCTATTGTAGACAGAATGACTAAATGACTAAATGAAACAATCTGCTAAATTAGTGTGTTTAAATGGGAAATACCGCCTGATGACGTCTTGAAGCGGTACATGTTCTCAACATTAAATCCGTTTTTCTGCAATTCTATGTGTAAAAAAAAAAAAAAAAAAAAAATATGAAAATACTGCGAACTCAGAATATCAACCTCACAAATTGACCGACCCTAGTAAAAATTGGCGGTAGAATCTGTGTTCCAAAATACCATAGACCTACAGCCGGCTGTAAGATTTCCAATAGCTTCTATAGCCCAACACAATTTCTTATAGCCTTTCATAGCCGATGGCGACTAAGCAACAGCCTGGCGATAAAGTGTATGCTAAACGTCACTTACTAATTACGGATGCTAGGACTTAGTGAGTTTTTGGACGACCGCTCTCTTTTTGGGCCGCGGTATCTTGATTTAACTTGCGAGGAAAGCTCCGTTCTTCTGAAGGATGCCTGACATTCCTAATATATTAGAGCGCCTTCAATTTCGTATGATACTGTGCAATACCTCTGGTGTGAAATTGTTGCTTCAAGCGCCGCGGTACGTTGCGGCGCGGCGCGGCGGGCGGGCAGCCGGCGCTGAACGCGCATTGGCGCCTACAAACCTAACAGGGATACTTCACGCGTTGCGCAATGCGTGAAGTATCCCTGTTAGGTTTGTAGGCGCCAGTGCGCCGCCGCTCCGCTTTGTGTTAGGCTCCAATATTTATTCTCGCGGAGTCAGTGTTTTTCAACTCATGACTTTGAAATGTTTGCACACTCTGTATGAATTATTCTCATTTTAATTGATGAAAAAAAATATGTAGTTAGTAAGTATAATGTGCCATTTGTAAATATTAGGGTGATTCCGTACAAACTTAAGGATTTACAAAGCACAAGAATTTCCACTCAATTTCTTATAGCCTTTTAAAGCCGATGGCGAAAAAGCAACAGCCAGGCGATTAAGTGTAAAGCTCGGCGATAGGAACTATAGCCCGGCTGTATAATTTTTTATCGCTTCGTGTGGCCCGGCCGTATGGTTTTTTCCACTTTCTACAGCCAGCTATATGATTTTCTATCGCCCTCTTCAGTCGGCTATAGGAACTCCTATGGTATTTTGAAATGCAGCTCCTATCGCCAATTTTTACCAGGGGAATGAAAATTTGTCTCGCATATTCTCCGTTGCTCTGTATAATTGGATCGAAGGGTGAAAATCAAGATAAACCCTTAAAAGACTGTCCTTGAGCTGTCAAGAGTAGTGGTGCGAGTCTACGGGGAGGGGGGGGGAGTTGTTAACGAATGTCTTCATTGTAAAGACGAGCCTCCATTTTTCGTGGAGCAGCAGCAATTTTTTATCTCGGGACAAATATAAAATGTGATAAAACGTAGCTTCAAAGGTCATCTGCCATAAAGTTAATTTGAACCTAAGTATATTTTTCCTGAAATTCATGTCTATTTTTACTGTTTCTTTAGGACGGGGTAAAAAAGGTGACAAAAAAATGCAGATGATGTACCTGGGTTTGATGTATATTAAGTCGGTAATTCAGATGGTCATGATGGCAATAGGACAAGTTCTGCAATTCAAGAGTGTTGTCATTTCTCTAGTCAGTGTCATGATCCAGGTAAGCAAGGTTTAAGTTTTAAGAGAATCTGTTCTAAACCTGTAAGTTCAATTGATGATTGGTTGCGTCCTTACTTTACAATGACTCATTTCTGAAAAGATTGAGTCCTTCGTGTTTGCAATTTCAACATTTTTTTTTTTTTGTCATAGTTTTAGATATCCTTTAAAATTACTTTTTACAAAAAATCAGAAAAATTAGGTACAGTTCAATCGCGAGCAGGCATTCTAGAAATCAAACAACATGAAGGATTTGAAAATGTATTGATAAAATTTTGAGAATACCGTGCATTGCATGTCATCTATGTACAATTGTGAGTAAAATATTCGCTTTCCTTGAGGTTACCACTCCTCAATTGCTGTTTAATTTAGGTCATTTTGCGGATGCAGTTTTTGCATTTGCTTTATTCTTTCCAGTCTTTAATGCTTATAATTTCTTTCATATTTCGGCTATGTTTTTTTATCCATTCATGTTTTCTTCATTTGCTGTCCGAGGTTTATTTCAAAGATAATCCAATCATTGTCCCTGAAAAGCGTTTGAAAGTCAGAGATACATAAAAGGCCGAACCCTTAATTTTCACATCTCTGGTGGCAGACAGCGTAAATATTACAAAAAAAGAAAAAAGAAAAAAAATGGAAAAATGGAATGGAAAAATGTAAAAAAAAAATCATAAAAATTTCCAGTAAAATAGACGAAAAGAAAACACCGTGTAATGTTTCTTACAAGAAAAAGAAGTACAAATCCAGTTCACTATCCCAATTTTTAGTGTATTTTCTGATGAAAAATACACTATTGCGACATCCCTTATTTTTGTCTCTTGAACTTAGACTATTTACGACTTCTCCACTGGTTTTTTTACTCCCACCTTTAAAAAAAAATTCCCTCCCTTTGTAAAATTTACTCGTTTTAAATTTTTTTTTTTTTACAAGTTATGCACAAGAAGTGCGGTCAGAGCTTCTCGATTTTCACCTCTTCATCCCTCTATCCCTACTCTCTTTCAATGTATCGTTATCACAGGTAGCAAATAGCTAATTTTTATGGCACTCATTTACAGTGGCGAGGCAGGAATGATCGACTAGGTATCGATATTTCGCCATTTGCAGCTATGATGAAGGATTGATTACTATGGGTGCTCGTTGCGAACACCCTGTTTATCAATCCCTTCCATTAGGTTTAAATGGCAGATCAATCGAAATGTCGCAGGCGAATAGTATAGTGAAATCAGGAATTTTGTCAAATGCCTAGGCAGATAGTCAAATTTTGACCGTCTACAAAATTTTGTGAATTTATGGCAAAGAACTTAAGATTTTTCACTATTTTTGGAAATACATCTCATCAAACCTACGAACTCGTTTTGTCTCTTCCTCTTCAATCACTTCTCATATTTTTAAATTTTGAAATTCCAAAAATTCTATTTTTTACAACATCCTGAAAATTTCAAGATCAGTGTCTCTTCAAGAACTATAAATTGTTTAAAATACTATTGTGTGTGCAAATTTTTACTGAGAATTTTTTTTTCAGGAGCAATGAATTATTTTGTCTGAAATTACGAAAATAATTAGAATTTCAATCTAAGTTAGAATATTTGACTACTTGCGTAGGCATTTGACAAAATGCCTGTTTTGACTATTTGCCTGCGACAAATACATCGCAGAGCACGCCACGCCATTGTTACTCATGTAAATTCTCGTTAATCATGTTTTTCCTCCTCTCCATCTCCACTCGTCGACGAGTTTACGGAAACCCAGCGATGGAACCCCGCCGAGGTTGTAAGTACGGAAGCCGGATCCAAGCGGAAGCCCTCCTGTTAACGTATCGACATGTTTACAACGATTGTTTCAGTTCGGACAGTTCATCCTAGCGGTGAAGAAGTACCTGGCGCAGAAGCATAAGATGGAGGTGCACTTGCCGCACCCCCCGGCGAGCGTGGAGTACCACGAGAAATTCCCCCCACCGACCGGACATCCGGACGACAAGTACCCTTACCCACCGTCGCAGGGCTGGAACTCTTATTCTTAACTGGTACACAATCTCTTAAAAACGACCATCCACCCAACTTACCCCGTCTCACCGCGCCACGCCACGCCCTGCCAATCCTATTGCCTTTTTAGAGTATCTCAAAGGCATAGAGAAAAAAAGGAGGTATTTGCATCTTGAGGTTTGCTTACCCTGTGACGTAGGTCGGTACAACCTGGCCAGCGAAATCCGGAAGGATGAAAAACGGACCATAATGTCCGATTTTTTGCTTAAATCAACTCATGATATAGTTTCAAGCACTTTTTGTAGAATGATTTTTTTCCATATATTACACCATTTTCAAGAAAATCGATGATAAGCTCGTTGTACCGACCTACGTCATCCAAGATGCCCGAAATGCAAACACCTCCTTTTTTTCTCTATGTCTGAAAGGCACATCCACGGTGAAACTCCTTAAGTACTTATCTCGTTTGCGGTTTTCAAAAATCATAGAATAATGGATTCGATCCATATGAACTCATCGAAAAATAAAAACGTGAATCAATCGACAACCGTGAATCGATCGATAAACCCGTGGACTGATCGAATTTGGTCAATCGAATCGAGGTTATTTCAGAATTCGCTGCGCGGTGAGAAGAAAAATCACGGCAGTTTTTAAGAGTTTACATCGGGTGGCTCTCCATTTAAAAAAAAAAAGAATGACTGGAAGTCTGCAACGTCGCAAACTGAGATACGTGGTTTGGGAGTTTCATCGTCAACATAACCGTATGAAATAGTTCACGCTAAAGTTTCATAGTTTCATTTCATTTTCAAATGTGCACCTCATGCAGAGAAAACGAATCGTTGCTCTTGCAACGCTCAAAGTGGAGTCCAGGTCCAACTTACTGTAAATATAGTGTTAGGGAACGCAGCATTCCAAATAAAATCTGCAAAAATATAAAAAGAAAACTATGTCATCGCGTTTCATTAAAAGACAAAAGGAGAGCAAAATGCGCCAAGTGACTGTATAATATTATACAGCATGTGGCGCGAAGTTGATGACAGCGCCTGAATGCAACTATTCGTGTTCTATGGACACGCGTGTTGCGTGATAAAAATTGAAGGCGCTCCAGATTTCTTGCCCACGCACGGACGCGCTCAGCTGCTTTTACGAGTCTGTAAGGAGGTGATGTTTCAATTACCAAGGAACGTAAAAGCAGGGAGAAAGGGCTACAAAGGGCCCATTTAGTGTCCCTTCTTTTCTCGACCGCGACCTGGTTAGTACTGTCTTTGAACCTAAGCGCCACTGGTTTTGTCTCCTTTGACAGTCAAAAAGTTCCTTTACAAAGGAACTCATAAAGCGATAATGTTGCACAATACCTTTGAGAAGAAGAGGTACTAAATAAGGCACGAACTGAAGCACACTGTTACATGTTTTCTCTCCAAAATTGTTTGTGTACAACACACTGATTTCTATGCTGAGGAGTATGGACATCAGTTCCTAAAGAGAATATGGTATGTCAATTGAAAAAAATGCAAACGACGTTACATATCGACGGTGAAACTACCAAACCACGTATCTCGGTTTGCGACGTCGCAGACTTCCTGTCATACTTTATTTTTTAAATGAAAAACTACTTAACGTCCAGTCTTGAAAATTTCTGTGATTTTTCCTCTTCGTGCGGAGAAAATTCTGTGAAAATTTCAAGGAATGATATTGATTCGGTCTACTTCAAAAAAATAAAATGCGAGCGTAGATTTTTAAACACCGCAAACGAGATACGTGGTTTGGCAGTTTCACTGTCGATATTTGTTTGGTTTGTGATCCAGTTTTTCAGTTTTAAGCGTGCATATTTTTTTCTAGATCAAAAGTTTATTTACAAATCTGCCATTGCGTGCATAACTTTTTGCGTGATATTTTGGAGAGGATACTTTGGGACTGCTCTTTGTGATAAGGCACTACTATTTCTGGCTAATTTTAGAGACAGCATAATTGTCATTTGTTTTTTCTCGCAAATGGGTCTTTTACAGATAATCCAGAAATAGTAGTTCTTCTTGGCAAAATGTAGCCGAATTAACATTTCGCTTTAATTTCTACCTTATCTAGTCGCCTACGAGACCTGTAACTAGGAAACTTAACTGTATGACTCCTTCACGCTTATTTGAACTTTCCTAAAATCATAAAAAGTAAAGCACAGATGATGAATGCTGAATACATCTTTTGTTGAAGTTCGTTTTTCTCTTTTAATCAGCTTTTTTTAAACAACTATTCCGTAAATTTTTGAGGGGTATAAAGAGAGAGCATCATGCGATGCTAGCCACACTCGGTTTTGGAGGCACTGAATTTTAAGGTTTAAAGTAAGGTGCTCTGTATGAGAGGAAAACACCTGGGGAGTAAATTACGCTTCCAACTTGAGCTTTTTTTGTCAGACCCGACGATCAGGTGTGGGTAAGGCTAGGTAGACAGCCTTTGAAATAATACCCACAATTGATTCGTGGCTCTTTTCTCAGTGGTAATTAATCACCCCACCTGCTCTCGTTAGGTCACTAATTTGCGCCGAGCAAACATTGTTGCCCAAGCGCTCTCTTTCAAATGCAAGGTAAAAATCTCTGATATTTGGCAAGAAAATACTGTCCATGAGGGGGAGGATCATAAATGAATCAGTGAGAACGAAAACACACCAACTCGGAAAAATGAAAAGAATCAAGACACACGAAACCGAACATGTATATGAAGAAATTAGTCTGAGAAAGAGATTTTTGGTGCCGAAATACCAGCATTTTAAGGCATTTTAAAGGTCCAAGTTGGAACAGATGCGCTAACTTCAATGACTTTTATAAAAATTGACCGTCTCCTATGAAAATTGAGCAATTTCGAGTTACCGAGTTGGTGTGTTTTCGAACTAACTGATTCAAATATGGCCCATTTATTATCATAAATACCCTAAAATTATAATTGTATTTCAATTAAAAATAAATTTTTATCGTAATTAATCGAAAATTCAATTGATAGACATCAATTTAAAATTTAAGTTATTTTAATGTTGGTTTTTCTTTTCATTAAGTTAATTTTAATCGGAGAGATGTAACCAGTGGCGGCTCATAAAAGTATGAGTCAAGCAGCCAATCAAAGTGCCGCATTGCCTCGCATAAGTATTTCTACTAGCATCCCGAACAATATGCGATGCGCCCGCGCTGGCGTGATGGCAAGAAAAACTGGAGCGCCTTCCATTTTTCGCGTATGCAACACGGACACTCGTTGAGGTCGAATAGGTGCATGCAGGCGTTGTCTTCAACATCGCGTCTTGAGTGTCCTCGATTGCTATGACACTGTGGACGCGATGTTGGAGGGGTGGGAGTAAGCATAGTTATGATTTGAATTGTGCGATTCACAGCCTCCTTGAAAAAATTTACTAATGAGGCCGCAAAGTTGTCTGCAAAAGTAACAACGCATTAATAGACTTTTTGACTACACTTTTACCTCAAGTCTCAGTCATAACCGATTTTTTCTTTCTTTCTTTTTAAAGTTTTTTAGAGTATTAGTGAATGGAGCTCTTGCGTCTCTACATGTGTCCGGAATTTGCGATCTGAGCACTGATTCCTATGTAAAATTTTGCGAGGAATACGATGGTGCCACTGGTTTTCTCTGCAATCAACTTAAAAGCTCCCAAAGTTGAAGCCGTAATGGAGGGCCTATCCCACGCTACCCTGAGAGTCCACCTCTGTATCAAGACAAACTCTTTATGCAAAGATAGGGAGCACATTAATATATCAGCAGGATTGCCTTGTTTTCATTTTTGAAGTACCCCAACAAGATGGCAACCCTGTTAATATATTTGCTCCCTATCTTTGCATAGAGAGTTTCTCTTGATGCAGAGGTGGACTCTCAGGGTAGCGTGGGATATCCCCTTCATTACGGCTTCAACTTTGAGAGCTTTTTTTGAGCTTCGGAGTTCATTGCAGAGAAAACCAGTGGCACCATCGTGTTTCTCGCGATATTTTGAGTGTGAATCAGTACTTAAATCGCGAATTTCTGGCATATACGAGGGGCGTTCAATAAGTAAGTATCCCCCCTCTCTAAAATCCATAAGAATGGACCAATTTTAAAAAAACTTGGGCTCAAAATCTTCCTTAGGATATTTCGAGTTCAACAAAACAAACCGCAACAAAATCGGACTATGTGCGGCCGAACGCGAACCGTTTGAACGCGCCGAGGTGCTCGACGCTCCCGCCGAATCTGCGAGGATTTGAAGTCCGCTACAGGAGAAGAGCTTCTCTGCCAAAGCCTCAGTCGTTCATCACTGACGAAAAATCAAAGAAATTTTTGTAGAATAAGGGGCTTACCTCACTTCTCCACATAACCAGCTCGATCCAAGCAAGTCTGATACTGAGACTAAGACTAAGAGAACAGCTTTTGGATGCCTCGTGCGTGGAAGTCTTTCAGCTGACCGCGGATGAAAGAGTGGACGGCTTGTTTGACCTCTTTCACTGATTCAAAATTAACTCCTCCGAGTTCAGATTTCAGATTCGATGATAAATGGCAAACCAGACCACCATTTATTCCCGTTCCTGAAATCTGAACTTGGAGGAGTTAATTTTGAATCAGTGAAAGAGGTCAAACAAGCCGTCCACTCTTTCATCCGCGGTCAGCTGAAAGACTTCCACGCACGAGGCATCCAAAAGCTGTTCTCTTAGTCTTAGTCTCAGTATCAGACTTGCTTGGATCGAGCTGGTTATGTGGAGAAGTGAGGGAAGCCCCTTATTCTACAAAAATTTCTTTGATTTTTCGTCAGTGATGAACGACTGAGGCTGTGGCAGAGAAGCTCTTCTCCTGTAGCGGACTACAAATCCTCGCAGATTCGGCGGGAGCGTCGAGCACCTCGGCGCATTCAAACGGCTCGCGTTCGGCCGCATATGGTCCGATTTTGTTGCGGTTTGTTTTGTTGAACTCGAAATATCCTAAGGAAGATTTTGAGCCCAAGTTTTTTTAAAATTGGTCCATTCTTATGGATTTTAGAGAGGGGGGATACTTACTTATTGAACGCCCCTCGTACAAGAGCCCCACTTCGGCGTTTAAGGTCTTCTCTTATATTTTCATTTTAGACTCTGTAAATTTTCGATGAACATTGCAACTTGGCGTGGCCGGCGCGGCGTGGTAATTCGCACGTGTAACCCAGTCTGCGGAGAGGGAGAGGCTACGTTCTCAAATGCTTCAGCCGTAACCGGACGCAACCAGCTTACAAGTACCAACTTAACAGGGGTGGAGGTGTAGAGAGCTCCAACTTTCCGCGATCCTGCATTCTCTTATTTAAGCATGTATACGAGGTGTGATGCAACTTGGAAGCTACCCATTATGATTTTCACACGATCCCATCACATAAAATGAAGCTCGGAGATTTCTTTATTTCAAGGATGGTTTTTGCGGTATTTGAGGGCCTGGGGGTATGATTCCAACTTCAACTAGTTTATTTTGTTGTATATTGATGTGAGGGGCTTTAACAAAAATATACCTCGATGAAATCAAGAGGTTTGGCGATTTTTTATTCTTATAAACAATAATATAATTAATAATATAATATATAATAATATATTAATAATATATTATATATTATAATAATATAATTCTTAATATCACAATTCAATATTAAAGAAAATTTTACTTGGTTAAAATTAGGGTTAAAAAAAATCCCTGAGAGATTCCTAGTAAATGAGAATTCAGTGTCGAGCGTTTAGATCCGATATTCTCCTCGCATGTTTGATCGCTTCCCGTTGCACCCTGCCCAAACCTTATTAATTGCATCGGTGAGAGTCAACTGCTGGTCATCCAGCTTTACGAACGCTACAGTTCCGATTTTTCCGATAAATGCTTCGGTTTAACCGCATCTTTGTTAATTTTTCCATAATAGGTCGATATGGAATTTAGATTTAGAATTTTGTTTTTATTTGAATTTTATTTTTAAATTTAGATTTAATGAAAATTGAATCAATATTAATCCGACGCATGAAGCGCGCTAGTTCTACTTAATTTTTTTGAGAGAGGGTTCGCATGACTCGCTTTAAATGTGATTTTGTTAACAATCAAAAGATTTGAATTGAATTTACTCCAAGGAACGTGGAACCTCAAATCTAATTGAAATGTGTTCACCGAATGTTTTTAGCATCTGTGTATAATTGGGACCAAAAGTGAAAGTTTAAATTATTTCGTAGAGAGACTTGAAAAATGTGCTTTTACAAAATTTCCGTGTATAGATACTAAACTTCGACGTGTAAAGGACCAGACAAAATTTTGGCACCAGATCTTCTGAAAATATGTTTAAGCGAGACTGACATGTTGCCTTTGTCTCCAAGGAATGATAGAAATTGTTAATTTAATTTTCTCTTACAGAAGAAAATATCGAGGGAAATAGGAACTTCACGTAAATTGGGATTTATCGACGGTGAAACTACAAAGATGCCAATCTCGTTTACGGCGTGTTTCAAAATCTCCACTCCTATTTTATTCTATCAAAGGAGAACGGACAAGCATGTTACTAAGAAATTTCATAAACTACTTTTCACGGTAGAAGAGGAAAATCAGGAAAGTTTTAAAGAAATGACGTTTAATGTTTTCCTATTTAAAAATTAAATAAAGCCGTGCGGAATCTGCAGTGTCACAAACCGAGAACCGCATTTTTGCAGTTTCATCACCGATTCGCTCCCATCCAATTTCATGGTCCTTATGATTGGGCACAACTTCAATGACCCTTGAATCCTACTACTTAATCCTATTGTTTTTTCTTCATATTTTAACTATTTATGTGTTTAACAATTCTGTGGCCAAGACCCCCTACTGTATAATCTATGAACATTATGTTGCACCACTAATATTTCTGTAGTTCTATGTAGAAGTATTCATTCTGTATTTTCGCATGCTTCCTCATAGTTTTATGTTAAATATTTTATGTGAATCATTTATTTGAATGCTCACTAACACACATCACCTTGTCAATTTGCACATTAACCCGAATAACAAAACTAACACTAATTTTTCTCTTTCAGCAATAAAAACCCTGGTAAAATTTGGTAGTAGAATCTCTCTTCCAAAATACCATAGACCTACAGCCGGCTGTAAGATTTCCAATAGCTTCTATAGCCGGCAACACAATTTCTTATAGCCTTTTATAGCCGATGGCGACTAAGCAACAGCCTGGCGATAAAGTGTATGCTAAACGTTACTAATTACGGATGCTAGAACTTAGTGAGTTTTTGGACTACCGCTCTCTTTTTGGGCCGCAGTATCTTGATTTAATTTGCGAGGAAAGCTCCGTTCTTCTGAGGGATGCCTGACATTCCTAATATGCTGGAGCGCCTTCAATTTCGTATTATACTGTGCAATACCTCTGGTGTGAAATAGTTGCTTCAAGCGCCGCGGTACACTGCAGCGCGGCGCGGCGGGCGGGCAGCCAGCGCTGAACGCGCACTGGCGCCTACAAACCTAACAGGGATACTTCACGCGTTGCGCAATGCGTGAAGTATCCCTGTTAGGTTTGTAGGCGCCAGTGCGTCGCCGCTCCGTTTTGTGTTAGGCTCCAATATTTAATCTCGCGGAGTCAGCGTTTTTCAACTCATGACTTTGAAATGTTTGCACACTCTGTATGGATTATTCTAATTTTAACTGATGAAAAAAAATATGTAGTAAAGGAAATTATAAAGTGCGTTTTGTAAATATCACGGTGATTCCGTACAAACTTAAGGATTTACAAAGCACAAGAATTTCTACTCAATTTCTTATAGCCTTTCAAAGCCGATGGCGAAAAAGCAACAGCCAGGCGATAAAGTGTAAAGCTCGGCGATAGGAACTATAGCCCGGCTGTATAATTTTTTATCGCTTCGTGTAGCCCGGCCATATGATTTTTTCCACTTTCTACAGCCAGCTATATGATTTTCTATCGCCCTCTTCAGTCGGCTATAAGAACTCCTATGGTATTTTGAAACGCAGCTCCTATCGCCAATTTTTACCAGGGAATACCCACTCCTCAAAAACAATAATGCAGATCTGTCATACTATATTTTATTTTCCGGTTTCCAGAGACAATACACTGTCACATATGATTTTACGCAAGATCATTTCATTCAAATATTTTGAACGTATTTACCTCAAACAGGGATGATTGTGGGAACTGCATTTATATACGTCATCCTTTTTGTGATTAGTGAATATGACCATGATCTTGCGGGCACGTTTTGACAGAATACTGTAGTCTGAAACCTGAAATCTTCATATATTCTTGCACTTCTCCACCCATGGGATCCTATGGCTCCCCATGAAATCCCCTTGGGGACTCATCGGAAACTTGCAGATCTCCATAGGACTGTTCTTACAGGGATGTAGCGGTTGAATATTGGAATTGAAAAACTGAAAGCTCCCACCATTGCCGAGATAGGGGCTGGGGCCGTCCCTAAAGTACGTAGCGCTAAATTTGCGGTTATTTGACACCCGCACTCTCCTGTATCGCTCCGTAACGCTGTGCTAAACCTCCTTCCTAAAAAATTACGTAACGCTTGCCCGGACCTCCCTCTTCCCCATTTCGATGAAAAAAAAATCCATACATAACCTTACATTTATTGAACGAGTTGGCGTTTCTCCTTATTAAGGAAAATTAAAAATAATTCAGAGGATTTTTTCGAGATTCTTTTAAACTTCTGAAGACGACTGACAAAAGATTCTGCAAGAACTCGATAAAAAGTCAGTTTAACTCGCGCTACTTAACGCTTCGCTCTATTCCCCCACCTCCCTGTAACGCCGCACAACGCTAGCAGAGAGCGCCCCCCC
>NW_017547103.1:2128985-2149396 GCF_001854935.1 Bemisia tabaci | reverse complement strand
GAGCGTTACATACTTTAGGGAAGACCCCATGACGCTGCCGTGCTAAAGAAGAACGCCGTATGAACCTTCAGACGTAGCCAAATTTCCTTCAATAAAACAAGAATTTCTAGGTAAACTTATGAACATTTCTCCTCCCATTTTACAGATAATTTACTTAGCAATTTTCTCTAACGCTCCTTAAAATTTCAAGGAAAAAAGTTCGTACATACATAAAGCCGCTTCCACAGAGCAGCCTCGCGCTCTGCGACGCCCAATCGCCATTGCCCCCTATCCTCCCAGAGACTATCAGGCAATTGACACCTTCTGATCTCCTCCTCCACTCCTTGTTTCCAACCTTTCACAGGACGTCCACGCCATCGCCTTCCGGGAGGAACTTAATCGAAAACCCGCTTGGGCAACTGATCGTCTACCATCCTTCACACATGTCCATACCAGACCAACTGCTTGGACCTGATATCGTGCACGATGTCATTCAAATAAGCTCATTACTTTTAAACATAAACATTTTATCGAAGGAAATTTTTTGGGAACTCTCAAGTGTTCATACGGCGTTTTTCCTTAAGGCCTTGTCTCCACGAGCCGTTTCACGAGATTTGTCCCAGGGAAAAATCCCCCCTACGAAGTTGGGAAAAATATTGAGTTAATCAATATTTTTCTCAGTACCAAGTATGGCACTTGTACCCCTAGGACCCACTGAGAGAAGAAGAAGAAGTGAAAACGAACTGTGCGATATTTTATTCATTACTACATTGTTCATGTTTGTTTAGTTGAAATAATGTGTCTAATTGTCAATTGAGTGCAATTATTATTTTAATCCCGGTTAAATACTCGACTCTAACTAATTTATCTTCCCGCACAAACTAGTCGCAGGACTGTATGAGCCCCGTCCCGTGGAGACGGTAACTGGGAAAAATCCCAGAAGTTTCATTCCTGCATTTCGAATTTGGGACAAATCCCATGAAAACGCCCGTGGAGACAAGGCCTAAGAAGGGAAAACAGGAAAGGGTCTCTATCAGTCCCTGACAATTACCTAGATAACTGGGATTTACGGAGTTTGGTGGTGTGACGCGGGTTTTGTTGGGTTCCAGGTGGCGCAGTTCGTGATGATGCTGCGGCAGAAGCACGCGGTGAAGGCGCACGGGTACCACGGGGGGAAGCTGGCGCCGGTGGAGTCCTCCGGGGTGGGCTGGGGCGGCGGCTCCGGCTACGACCACGACAGCTCCAGCGACATCGTCGAGGACGGCGGCCTCGGGACCTACGCCGGCTACCGCTACGACCAAGGCAACGCCCCCGCCCCCGGCCCCGGCGCCGGCCCCGCTCAGGGCAACAACCCCGATTTGGGCCACTACACTTACGGACCCTCCTACAAGCACTGACCCATACCACCCCCATTCCGAAGACGGACCGGCTTAAGCCAGGAATTGCATATCCATGTTCCCAGCTCTAGGATCAAGCTCACCATAGAATGAGTCAAGACTCATCACGACATGAACTAGAGGAAGGTAGAGTACCTCTATGGGGGGAGTAACAAAGACAAGACCCTCTACTGCGGGCTGATTGTTGAAGTTGATAGACAAAGCTATAGAGGAAGAAGACATAGGGAGTATGGAGCGATTCTATCGGTTAAAGCGGACGGTTGTTAAGGTGATTCGTCAAGCTCAATTGACGTGGTCGAACTTGCATGCCATATATCGCATCGATTAGGTAAAACATCTCGGCAGGTTTTGAAATTTTAGCAAAAAAAAAAAGGACGATAGCCCCGGCGCATGAGCATAAAAAATCATTCTAAACCCAAAAATTTGCAAAATTCAGAGAAATGAAAGCAGAATAGTGTTTGGTATAACACCTCGCATTCGATTCAGCTATCGATTTCTGTATCGAATGGGAGGTTTTTCCCAAACACTATTCTGCTTTAATTTCTCTGAATTTTGCCGATTTTTGGGTTTAGAATGATCCTTTAGGCTCTTGCGCAGGGGCTATCGTCCTTTGTTTGGCTAAAAATTCAAAATCTGCCGAGATTTTTTACCTAATCATTGCGATACATCGCACGCCAGTTCGAGCACGTCACTTGAGCTTGACGAATCACCTCAATGACTAAGGGGGAAAATGATGGATAAACTGTAGGGGCCCTCGTGAGTTGCCGATAGTTAGTCTTTACCTCCTTTGTCCATTGTAGCCACGCGCTTCCACCAATAGGATCGCTTAATTTTCAGTTTGTCGTCGTTGTTTATCGCTTTGTCTGTCAATTTCAATAATCAGCCCGCTGGCCTCTTGGCGACAGGTGGAAGCTTTTACATTCGGGGATTCTAACACTTCCTTATGGACAATTACAAGGGAGCAACAGTCATCACTCTTTTTTCGGCTTTTGACCTACCCACATGGTGGGATGAGCTTCGGGTGACGTCATGATCCAAACAAGTTTCCCAAGCTTCGGCTTGTTTGCAAAACGAAACTTCTAACACGTTGTTGAACATCGACCATGTAGGTAAGTCAACACTTTAATGTTGAAGTCCCGAAAATAAAAGCTTCCATCATAGCTGAGATACGAATGGAGGGTACCTTGTCTCTGGGAGAGTACCAGGTTTACGGCAAAAGAAGTGAACCGTAGGTATGCTCTTCCCCACCCTTTTGGCCAGAACGCAGACCGACATATTTTTCAAACTCTACATGTAGGTATGGCTTCCTTGCTTAAATCTGTCCAAAGTGAATGATTCTCCCCGTGCTAACGCTTCACACTATTCACTGATACCTCTATAATTTATTTAGGTACCTACATCTTTTGTCTCATGTTTTCTTCTGCCGAGAGTACATTGAGCTCTTGTTGATCTACAAAAATGAATGAATTAATAAATAATTATAACGCTCTACGAGAAGGAGGCGTCAAACCCACCGCAAAGAAGCCTCACAAAAGGTAGGCGATGTGAAGCAAAACGTTGGTAACGACGATTTCAAGTCTTTATCTTCCACCATCATTAATATTTCAGCAAGATTCCGCTCATAAATAATCTTAACATTAAAAATTAATACTTGATTTGCTCTTGGGGCCGATCAAAGAGAAGAAGAGGGGTTTTTTAGGTCTTAGAAAACTGCGTCTCCTTGTAAAACCTCATAAATAAAGAAAAATTGTGTATTTATTTTTTGTTTCCATTAGAGGGTTCAAAAGCGTCGGAATATGCTAGCCTTAGGAACAGCGAATACTTGTTAATCCAAGGGCTCAAAAATTGGACTTCAGTTTTGCAATAAGGAATTGCAATCTCTGGCTCATTCGTGAAAACGCTTATGTACATAGGGGAACTAATGGTGCATACGCTGTTCCTTAACTGAACCAGAAATTGTAGTTTCTAATTGGAATATAAAGTCCAATGAAGAGAAGTGTTGATCGGAAAGTTCTACTCCCGAAGTGAGAATGGTGAGAGTTGTGATTTCGGAGAGAATTTCCGTTCAATCTTGAGCCAGCACGGAATACTGTCTAAAGAGACGTAAGGTTTTAGACTTTTAAAGACGCAAAGACTGGATCAATTTAACTTTGAGCAATGTGTTTATTGTGCTGTAGCACAAACATCTCCTGTAAATATTGTTGCATATGTAATTATTGTGCCAAGTGTGAAAGTAAGTCAAATTGACTAGGAGTCTTTAAAATTGATTTATCGCTCCAAAAGAGATAAACTCTTAGCTATAGTATACATCTTTACTTGATTGACCGTAAAATCGTTTGGTGAATAAAATACCTCTGAGTAGACACCTCCAATTTATAAGCTATGCTTAGAACGGCAACTACAATAGTTCTCATTGCTGATTCCAGTATTTTTGGATTTACTTATTTTTAAGTTTCGATGGTGCCTATACTAGTTCTGTAATTTCAAAATCAAAAGGTAGGTTATAGATAGACTATAGTAATCCTGTTGAGCGCTTGAAATGGAGTGTTTTTCGTACGTGGTGTTAAGCCGAACGACAATCCCACTGATCAATTTGGAAAATAGTAGATCATTTCATTTATCGTACAGTCAATTGTATCAAAAGTATTGATTTTTTGTGTCTCTTATTTATAATTATAGCAGTAGTGTGTAGTTTTTATAGTCATTATTTTATTTATTGTTGATTTTTTATTCACATCAAGTAATTTATTGAATAAACAGCTCAAGCAAGATGTATCTCTTGTCCTTACCCTCTCATTATTTTGACATCTTAAATTAAGAGACTCTTTATTTAAAAACATTTTGGGGACTTGGAGCAGTTGGAAGAAGTGTTTAGTGAGAAGCTAAACATGAGAGTCATGGGGGAAAATACGGCGAATTTAATCAAATTTAGCGGCTCAAAATACACGTAAAGCTACCAATCCAAGACCGCCAGAAATTTTAGTTCTTTGCACTCTTTTTTTTCACTCCGTAGCTCAAATTGTATAATCATCCATTTGAAGGAAAACTGAAATCCAGGCGCCCGTATTTTTACAAACTTAACTTTCCTCCATTCAATGTCAGAGGAAATAGAAAGTGAAAGAAAGCCACGGAAAGAAACAGCTGAAACGAATGAAAAGATGGTAGTCAAGACTTACGGAAGGAACCATATCCTTACTTAGACTTAAAAGCTTTCGTATGTGATATGTTCCATTTGACGTTAGACTTGATTGTGCGAGGAATTTCTATGACTGTTGACTTATATGGCACATAGTAACTCTCAATCTTGTTGTTTATTGATCCGGCCTTTTTTTGCAGTGCTTTCACTAATCCGCCGTGTGTTTCCTTCATGCCCTTCTATTTACTTACTTTTGATTCCGACTCATGATTTTAAAGAGAAATAAAACCGTTATAATGTGGGCAGAGGCGGGTCAAAGATGGTGCTACTTCTGCACTAAAGTCAAAGAATTTGAGTTGCGTGTGAGTTGAAATATCGACGGAGAAACAGCAAAAACGTGCATCTCAATTTGTCATTCCCTCACGAAAGCACGTAACTATATTTCAGTGTTGCCAAATTGCCCCTGGCAAATTGAATTTCTACAGGAAGAATCTTAAGACTTTTAAACTGAACATTTTTCCAATTTTTCCTCTTATCTCATGCAAAAATCATAAAAAATGTTTGGACGAAATTGTACATCCAGGTACATGTTTGTGAGAAACTTGAATCGTTTCAGTCGACTTTGCAACCTTGGAATAGAATTACGTTCCCGCGTCCAGGAAACTATGAATTGAGGTATTTCAAAATCTCCGCTCTCGTTTTATTTTATTAGAACTACAATGAACCTTTAGGTACTATTGCTTAACATTTCCATAGAGATGAAAAATCAGTCAAGATTGAAAGAAAACAAGATACGGCCGTGCGTCAGACAAGCGACAGTAAATTTCTTAATTTCCTTTCATGTTTTTATTCTTTCTACGGAACATTAATCAACATTCCGGCGTGATATTTTATGAGTAAATTTTTACGATCCTAAGAAAATGCGGAGAAAGTTTCAAAGCATTCTTTGGTTTGGTTTGTTGTTAACAAATCTGTTATCTTTTGGTTTGGTGGATTTAAAATAGGGCAACTTACTTTTTTGGTAACTCTCATGAAATGTCAGGTTGGGGCTGTTCTTAGCAAAATAAATAAAAATAAATAGATGGCCGAAATGCGAAACCACACACCTCCGTTCGCGACGCTGCAGACTCCCTGTCGCATATTATTTTTTCTTGGGAAAACTAGTCAACGTAGTCTCTTGGCAACTTCCACGATGTTTCTACTTTAAAGTTAACGTATTTCGCCTCGTAAAAAGCAAATAGGAACGGAAACTTGAATCACTGAGATATAGATACATGGTTTCGCACTTTTGCCGGTTATAAAGAATGTCGTTCTGCGTTAGTCTCATAATATTTTTGGTTAAACAATACACGATTGAAAAAGTGAGGTAAAATTTAAAAAAAAAAAAAATAAAACATAACCGGAGCTTTTGAATGACGCAGTCGGAGACATTTTTTCGGCTTATTTGGCCTTCGATATAAAACTGGACCATCCCCCCCTCCTTAAAATTTCCATCCGAAAATATCTTCGGTTTCCGCAGGTTTCCTATTCTTTTAGAGAAAATAGTTTCCTCTCCTTGTTTACTTTCTGCTCATAGTAATTGGTTTGACCCGCTCCTCACCTAACCCCCCTCCAAAGCACGTTAAGGAATATCTGAATGGCTCGCAGAGAAAACCAATCGCAATAACTCATGTCAAGTTAGGACATTAATACCGCGAAAAAATACATAAAAATTCGTTGCGGGGCACGGCTCGGGAGTTGCGCCGGCAATCTCCGGAAACGCAACACGCAGTCGCCGCGCCGCCTCACCTCTCGACCACGAGGAGCGCTAGCGCTGCCCGCCCGCGAATCAATATCCTTGTGCGTGCGAACAGCGGTCGGAATTGACTCGAAATCAAAACACAAGTTCGAACTGTAAATCTCAGATCGTTGGTTTTCCGTGCCCCAATGTCGTGTTGGATCTGAACGTAAGTAAGTAACCGACACAGCATTTACTCGTGTTCTGTGTTGCAATTGAGTGTCGTTCTTGTCCGTCCGATGCGGTCTATTTGAGGCCCAACTGCCCAAGTCGGCCAGCGGCTGCCAACTAGCCGACATGCCTGCAAAATTTTGGTGTCGTCGTGTGTTTTGTCGATTTTAATATGTTGCATTTTGTTCATAAGGTAAGCACTGTGTGTTACGTTCGTTTAAATTGATGGATTCTTTTGCCTGGGTTTTAGGTTTGCTCACTACCTTTCATTAGCTATCGGGAAATGGTGTATGTTTAGCGGCAACATCTGCTCATTGAGTGCAACCACCCATCACCCGTAAAAAAAAACGGGGAAAAATTCCGCGCAATTGTACTTCAGGGAAAAAATTGTGTTCAATCATTTTAAAGTAAGCTCGTGTGGCAAGTATATTTCACAGAGCCGTATCAAATTTTATACATATTTTGTTTTTTTTTTTGCTCCCCTCTTCTTATCAGAAAATGGGCTCATAAATAATATATCAACTTGAAAAAAATTACTAAAATGTTGAGGATGCATTTTTTTTTTATTTACTCAAGACTATTGTACTGTCTTTGGCTGAGAAAATACATATAAGAGGATGCGCCGCCTGATGATAATAAAAAATGAAGTTAGAAAATAAGTCCATACATTTTTTCTCTAATTAGACCTCAGACCGAATCCTAGAGCCTCACTGTATATATAGGATGTACCTAGTTTATATCCTATTTCCTGTACTATGTTTTCTCAATACTAATTTTGATTCTAAATTAAAAAAAAAAAAAATACATACAATTATCCTCTTATATAAAAATCAAAATGTTATACCGCCAAAATGCTAGCCTGAAATTCTTCCTTCAAAAAAAATTGTTTTAGTATTAATAGGTTTTTTCTAAGAAGAAATAATATATTTTATTCGCAGATGTGGAGATGTAACCAACACTAGTAAAAATTTCTCTCACATCTTTAAGTTAAATGAACACTTTTCTCTAGGCTAGACAGCACACAGCAGTGTCATCTTTTACTATTCCCTCGAGACACGAATAAATTGTATACGTCATCAAAAATTAAAAATCACATTGAAGTTTAGCTGGATCGTCAGTTAGATTATCTTGCTCTTGATGCAGTATCGGTTCGTTTAGCCCACTACCCTTCGCCTTCAGACTCTTTGAATTAAGTGCTCCGCGTAAAATATTCATTCAGCAGAAATGAAAACCATCCGCTTTTCTTTATTTGCCCACTTTGTAAATTGACGGACGAGGAGTTCAAATGTTAGAAAAGGAAACAGTTTTTTCGTAGGAAGGAGAAACACGGGTCTGAAATGCTCAACATGAATAAATCGCTTGCCGTTAACAAAAATTATCGGTGGGAATGTCAAGTCCTCGTTGGTTCCATTCCTATTAAAGCTGACGGGTTTTCCACACTTGATGCTTAAATTGCAAATTTTAAGAAAGAATTCGGCAAAATTGTATATTTTCATCTCTTTCATTTCATTACTTGAAAAGATTTTTAAAAACAAAGGAAATATGATACATTCCTTTCGTAACTCATCGACAATAAAACTAAACTTAAACTTTACTGTATAAATCAAACTAAAACTTTTTGAGAATGTATTGCACTTTCAGAGGTGCCGGTCGAAAAAAAAAATGGGTCGCCCCCCGCTTTCCCCTCCGAAGCGATCATAAGATGTGGAGCCCGACCTCTAAAAAGTTTTCTGTTGTCAACAAGCAAACAAATAGTTGAATGCTTTTACAACGAATGACAGAGGGGGAAATGCACGAGTCCTATTTGAGCCCCTGAGTCTTGATATCCCAAAGCTCGCGTAACGATTTCATTCTCCCGCGGAAAATATCAATTTCTAGTAACGTGAGGTGAAAAAATTGTTCTCCACTCTACGTTACTTATCAGGTGCCGCTCAGAGTCGGGTGAGAAGTTAATAAACGAAGCCCGATTACTAACGGAAACCAACACAATATGGAAAAATAGTTAGGGAAAGAATGCGCGTTGATGACGGCGCAGAGATACAACTATTCGTGCTCGATGGATGTCCGTGTTGCGTCCGCAAAATTGAAGACGCGCTGGCGCCAGACCTGTGCTCGCAATGCTTCTCTCTATGCTGCGGATGAGGTGTCGCTCAAATTTGCGTGGAAAGTAGAAAAACGAGGCCAGAGTACGTCTCTCTTATCTTTAGCCATGCTAGGACTCAATTTTTTTCTGTTTTTAAAGCTCAATTTTCAATATTTAAGTGGTCTCTGCTATGTATAAAGATGACGAATTCAACTGCATTTCTTGATGGGCGCGAAAACGGCTGTGAATACGATTAAATCTAGCATTCACTGGAAAAAAACACATTGGATCTAGAGTCCAGACTCCTGAAAACATTGACAAAAAAATGACTCTTGATTCAATCAGATTTAAGCTTAAATCAAAAGGAAATCCGCTCAAATTAAAAGGCTTGGTTCTTGATTTAAGCTTAAATCTGATTGAATCAAGAGTCCTTTTTTTCGTCAATGTTTTCAAGAGTCTGGACTCTAGATCCAATGTGTTTGATCCAGTGTTCCTTTTATATACAATGAAGCTTATTTTGCTTAAACTTTCGATCAAGATATACGTCTTGCGATGCTTCAATTCTCGTCCTACAATTAAACAGAAAGGCCGTTTCATTTGTAGCAAAAACTCCGAGGAGAGCAACAGGAGTTTTAATAATAAAGTTTTATCTCGCAGAGTCGCAGCGTAGGGTGGATGTTTACGACCCCTACGTTTCCCAGCCATGAGGGAACTTAAAATCCAGTTGAAACTGGTGAAAGGGGCTAGGGAGGGTCGCTGCCCGCTACGGCACAGTGTGGTGATACGGCGCACAGTGGATAGATTCAATTAGAGAGGTCGGACATGCATTGTTTGGCTAAAACTGCAAATTTTTGTGTCTAATTCGTTACATTTTAAACTTTATGGGGTGCTTCTGCAAGAAAATTTCACGAGAAAACCAGTGGAACCACTTTTAGAACCTCAAAGTTTTGTAAAAACGGAGTTATAAGTGTTTGAAGTTTCCAAATTTTGTCCGAATTCTCCTATTGACTCGATCCACTGTGCGGCGCGACATGGCAGTGGCAAAAGTTCAGCGCTCCACAGAGAATCAAGGCTGGACCGAAGCCAGGGAGGCGGCCGGCAAAGGCACGTGCCGGGTAGGATTAGCCCCTCCTGAACTTTTACCAGTGTGATTTTTAAGCCACTTTCCATGAAAGGGGTGAGTCTAGCCATTCTACTAGTCACCGATGTACCATTAGTCTGATTCTTCAACTATGATGTACAAAAACAACCCGGATAATTTTACAAAACGAAACACGAGAAAATCGGACACCAATTGGACGTATTTCTATGAAACGGAACTATGTGTATTAAGGAGTCCTGAGACCCATTGGAATATGTGCTTAACAGGGCTCACGTCATAATGCACATTAGTTCCGTTTCATAGAAGTACGTCCAATTAGGGTAAAAACAAACAGAACGCCTGGGACGTTTCAGGGTGGTTTCAACCCTCTCCTCGACCATGAAACAAAAATACAAAAATCAAAAAACCCCTTAGCAGCCTGATTGTTGAAATTTTGTGTTAGTCGGCCGGATGAGACAAAATTAATGAGAATTCAGTCATGTGCTTGATTAACTTTATCCTTCGTCCTTCCTTTCGTGCTGTTAAATGATGTAATTAATAAGAAACGAAAGGTACCTCTTGAGTTGCCGATGCCGATGCAATGTCGTGGAATCCTAGTCAAATCCATTTTTGGGGTTTCCTTGCCTAGAAGGGGGTTGAAACCACCCCGAAGCGTCGTAGGCATTCTGTTTGTTTTGAGCCTTGGGTTTTCAATTTTCTTGTGTTTTGTTTCTGATACTTTAATTGGAAGGACTTTTGAAATGAGTTAAGGTGAAGAGAGGAGATGGATGATTAGGTCAATCAAATTAAGCAAAGTTTCTTGTAATAAGTTGAATCTGGTTAAATTCATCCATTTAGTCAGAATTACTCTCAAAAAATTACGTGTCATTTTGTTCGAGGAATCGTAAATAATTCTTCTGCAACTGTAAAAGTCAATTCTGAGGGTGATCTGATCATTATTAGGGGTGAAATATGTCAAGTGCTGTTGCTCGATTCTCTGGTTCCGCGTACCAATCTCAGGCTTCGCGATACGTGGAAAACAGGTTTAACTGAAAAGATGGATATTATTTTTCGAAACTTCAAGAGGAAATAAAATGGCACGTATGAGGGGCTTGGAGGACAAGGCGCAAAATTGCAGTTTTTGAAAATATTGAGATATTAATGATTTCAAGTAAAACTAGTCTTAACTCTTATTATGCGATAAATTCGCTCTCAATCTCCACTTTTTAAGCATCAAAAAGTCAGTTTGAAAACTCTTTCCGCCATAAAGACCCATGGAATTTCGAAACTTCAAACACGTATTTTTCGAAATAGCAAAAACTGCCCTCATGCGCCTTGTGCTCCAAGCCCCTCGTATGTTGTTTCTTAATTGAGCCACACATAGTTGGTTCCTAATTGCAAAATGCAGTCCACTTCAGTTTCGGCTCTTTGACTCGCTTTTTAAATTTTATTTAAAAATGCAAATTCGGAATGGTACTCTTTAAAAACATACGAACTATGAAACCACGAAAACATATATCGGTTGCAGAGTTGCATGACTTTCGCTCATATATCGTGTTTTTCAAAAAAGTATTGCCAGACAACGGAGCTTTTGCATGCTTGAGGAATTGCAATTTTAGTACTTTCCACGATTGTGCAACTCTGGTTCTCTCTGAAATTGACTCCAAGGCTCAAAAAAACTCTCAAAGAAGATGCTGCAATGGAGGGATATCCCACGCTATCTTGTGAGTCCACTTCTATATAAAGAGAAACTCTCTATGCAAAGATAGAAAACATATACATTAACAGGGTAGGCTCGTTTTCAGTTTTGGAGTCCTCAAATAAAGTGGCAACCCTGTTAATGTCGTAGCTTCCTATCTTTGCATTTGTCTTGATATGGAGGTGGAGTGTCAGGGTAGCGTGATATATCCCCGCCATTACGGTCTCAACTTTGAGAGCTTTTTTTGAGCTTTGGTTTTGCTTTCAGAAAAAAAAACCAGTTGCGCCATCGTGTTTCTCGTGAAATTTTCCTAGAGAATCAGTACTCAAATCGCAAATTCCTGACACATGCAAGAGCTCCATTGAACTTCAGACCAAAATAATAGCCGTGCTTACTAAAATTGGCCTCACTTGACAACTGGGCACCGGTTGAAGTTCCGCTTCATCAGATGTTTAATTCATGACTTTCGATATGGGGAGTTTTGGGAAGCGAGAAAATGAATTTTCCCCCGAGGTCTCACCTTTATCCTCCGCTTAAATCTTTCCGTCCTTTTTCGTCGCTTCTATCAACGCAATGAAAGCTCTCCTGCTTCAACTTGATCCTGGCCGGATCAAGAAAACCTTATTTCGTCGTTTTCCGGACGAAGGGACGTAACTCCTTTGCAAGGTTGCAAAATTGATTCAAACAATTCAATTTTTCACAAGAATATTCCTGCATAATTTTTGTCCGCAATCTGTCTAATTTTGCATGTGATCAGAGAAAAAATTGGTGACATTTTCAATTAGAAATGCCCTACGATTCCTTACATAAAAACGGAATTTTTGAGGGGAAATTTGACAACATATTGAAATCGATTTACGTTCTTTCGCGAGGAAGGCGACGATTTCGTTCCGACGCCTCTAAGTTTCCCGCCAACCTATCGTTTTTCAGACGAGATCCCGGAGACAGTGCTGTTGATGCGAGGCACTGGGGTCACGCGCGGAGAATTTCTCTCGGAGCACTAACCTTTGACACCAATTTCGTGTATGAGATTTCGTCTCGCGAAAGGTTAAATAGGATTAAGACCGACGATGCGCACATGTTAGAAAACGGTTTTATGCGAATCTTTATTTTTGATTTCTATTCATGTGACCGTCCTCGAACCTAACACTAGGGAAAAGGACCCCGTATCGTCGCCCAGGCAATAAGGGATTTTTGGGACGCCAAATTATATTGAAATCCCAGGTTAATAAAGATTTTTAGGACAAATTTATCGCTGAATCTGAATTTTCGTGGCCTTTACAAATCTTCCTTGCGCTAACCCCGAAGCATTGAAAACCGTGACACCACAGAAACCCATTTTCCCGTTGATTTTTTGAAATATCTGCTCTCCAGAGCAAAATACTGAGAAATGATAGTGATTTTGTAATCTTTACTTAGGCAGCCTTTATGATTGCCGTAGTTGACAGGCTTAGACCCGTGGTGGCTAACGCTGACCATGAAATTGAAGTTCATTCTCCTAGTCGTAAATAGTATAACTGGACTGCATTTTTCAATTTGGAACTATAAATTTGGACTGATTAAATTGTTACGTGTATAATATAGCTGGGTTGAGTGCTTCCTCTTTGTTTCATTTAAAACAAATATTTGTAGCCTGTACCCCGTGCTTTTCTTATTTCATTTACATAATTTGGGCTGATTAAATTGTTACGTATATAAAGAAAGATATACATCCATTTCCAAAAATATATAGCAATCTTTTCCTTCGTATGCAAGACGGGACTCTAAAAGAAAGCTGAAATATCGATTTTTCGTCGAAACTTGACAAAAATGGTTCCTTTGGAAGATTTGCCACCGGGCAGAAGGGTTCCTATTCCGTGGAGCGTCTTATATCGATGGTGAACCTATAAAAACATTTGTTCAGTTTGCGACGTAGCGAATATGTACTCGGCTGCCATATTCCCTCTGAATGCAAAGAGAACAACCGTCTTTAATTCCTGAAATTGTGTATAGTTTTTTTACATATGAAAAATTATTCTTTTAAAATTTAATGTAAAATTTGTTATATTCTTCATTTTCTCCAAAATAGTATACTCAGAAATTTTTGTCTCAATTTCTTCGGTAAGCTAGTTGTTGGAATTCTAGTCCCTGATTGATTATAGTAGACAAACTTCCTTAATGGGCGAGGCTGGTCAAAAGCTGACAACACCCCTCATGTCGCGGACAATGCAAGGACATAACTATCTCATAATTATAAACAAGGAAATTGAAGGCGATCCGGCTTTCTTTTAGGGTATCGCCTGCGAATGCGACAATTCGTGCTCAAGGGATGCCCGTGTTGCATGCATGAAAAATTGAAGGCATTTTAACTTTTTCGGTAGCGTTACCTACAACGCATGAATGAAACTATTCGTACTCAAGGGATGCCCGTGTTGCATGCAAAAAATTGAAGGCTCTCTGGTTTTTTTTAATGGAAACGCCAAGCACGCACCGCAACAGGAGCTGTTGATTTATCAATCACGTTGCCCTGGCTACAATTGAATCGGTGTAGGTATGCGAAAACGTCCGATGTCCAATACGGTGTTCCAGAATTTAAGACGACGATTTAGTTGTAACGTAAAAATACAAGATGGTTTTAGACGTTAGGAATGTAGAACAATTTTACAAATAATCCCCTCAGTATAATAATTAAACGTTTACAAAAGAAATTGATCTTATTCTTAAAAGTCGCGGAGGAAATGAAACCATCGCAATTATGAAACCCCGTGTTGGACAACGGGCGTTTTGACATAAGTCGATTCAATTAAAAAAGTCTTTCAGATTCGGAAGAGCCGTTTAGACCTGCAACAGAATTGCCAATTTATGCGATATTCGAAAATTTTACCAGCCATGATTTATAGAATTGATATTTGCGATGATCGTGCAAAATCCTTTTCGATATAAAACTATGCGCCGTGCAAAACTTATGTAACTTAGTCGTTTTCCTTATTTTTTTTACCGAAACAAGAAAAAAATTACCAACACATTTAAAGAACCGGAAAATTCATTTTTTCACTCTGCATACTGCGTCAAAAAATTACTGCTGGGCACCAGTTTTTCCTGAATTTATCAAAAATGACTCTCTTGCAGCTTATGATGAAATTCTCAGACGTAAATCCTTTCTTAGACACGTCAATTGAAGCAATTAAGTACACTTACTTCGAAAACGAGTTATGCACTTTTCAACGTTATGAGATTTCGTAAAAGTCTCAGCTATGCCACGTGACTTGAGCGTCTCGAGAGACCCAACGTTAATAAGTATTCTCCAGAAACAAATTCAATGCATTTCCTGACGATTCAAATGAGGTACTTCCGGGAAGTGTTTTGAATGCAACGGCGAAGAAATTGCGCAATCCTAGCTGCAGTTTTACAAAGGGGACGACTTATTTGTTGAGCACCTGACTGCTTCGAATAATGCAATACGTGCATTTCCCCGCACCTAAATAATGGTAATAATGGGTCACTAGACCTTGTACTTTTCATTCAATATTCTAAAAGTACCAGGTGAGGAGATTACGTGGTGATTTATTACGTATTTTTGGCACCAAAATCCTGAACAAGCCCGCTTTTAAAAAGTACATCGACTCAAGGGAATTTCAAGCACAGCGGAATATGGCGGGAAAATGATAAAATTGTTGTACTACGCGGGAGTTAAATTGCTACCCCCTCTCATTATCCACAGATCCTCTGAAAAATGAAAAGTATTTCAATGGAGCTTTGTTGCTTATTTGCCACATATTACATGACAGCGATTCGATTCTTTAATGCTAAAAATATAGTTTCAAAAAGTATTTTCAAGACGATTCCGCTGACCTATGGTGGTGTTTACACACAGCTCATGTTTAGTCCGGAAAAACTGGGTTGCAAGAAGGTGGTAATTCCCCCTGCTTGTTCGTCTCCCCCACACGATGAAAAGGAAGGTTAATGGACCTCTCCCAGCTGAAATTCAGTGAAAAGTTCCAAGGGCGAAAAATTCGTGTTGCCGTCTCAAACATACCAGATCAAATCAGTCGCGTGGCGTGCTACGCGATTTATCGACGTATCTGTCATTTAAACCTATGGAAAAGGATCGATAAATAGGGTGTTCACAACGAACACCATAATGATCGATTCTTCATCACAGTTTCAAATGGGAAATTATCGATAATCGATCATCGATTATTCACGCCTCGCCACTGGATCAAACACGCTATCGTAAACAGTAAACACTCCCTCTCTGGAGAGAATTTTCCAAACTCACGGACGAAAACAAATCGACGGCGTAAGTCCGCAATCAAATATCTCGTTTGCAGTGTGTAAAAATCTCCGCCTCTATGATGTTTTTTAAAGGGGAACAAATTGACATTATTCCTTGAAGTTTTTGCAGAATTTTCTTCGCAAAGAGAAGAAAAATCACGGCAATTTTTTTAAGAAGTGCCGTTGAGTAGTTTTCCGTTCAAAAAAAAAAAAAGTATGACAGGAAGTCTACGACGTCGCAAACCGAGTTATGTGGTTGCCGACTCACACCGTCGAAATTTGACTCTGGAGCAATTGCTTTTTATCGACTGCCAAATTAAGAAACCACGTATCTCCGTTTGCGACATTGCCGACTTTCTGTCGTACTTTGCTTTTCTTTGAAAAAATAGTCAACGTAATTTTTGGAAAATTTCTTTGATTTGTTTCCTCTGTTAGTAGAATATTCTATATAAATTTCACGCTTTAAGTCTGGCTTTTTTCTTCTTTGAAATAGCATAATAGGGGCGGAAATTTTATTATAACGTTGCAGTGAATGCACGCGGTTCTGCATTTTGGCCATCGAGATGAATCCTCTATCTCTGTTAGGGTTTTTTCGGAGGGAGGGCTAGGTGTAGCCTGACTCTATCACAAATCAACTTTACAGAATACCCAGGTTTCGAAAAGTTGACGTGCTTATTTGACCCAATTCCCGTGTTTGCGACGCAGCAGAGCAAAATGTGTCTTAGCGTGGAAACTCAGATTGTTCAGCACGGCGGAAATCTACGGGGCTTAAAAATATTAATTTTCAATTTTCAATGCTAATTAATCTCTAGAAAATCGGGCCAAAGTTTCAAGCATTGCTAAAAGCGCTTCGCTAAAAGCATTTGAATTGAATCTTTGCTCAGACTTGCGATAGCCACCGGCAAACTTATTTGACGATAGTTTCCGCAAATTGCTCGCTACGTGCTTGAATCGCTGCAATTTGTGGGCGCTCTTAGCGCCAAATGATGCAGAGTTAACCCTTCTAAGCTGTAGTATCGTCATTACTATAAGCTCTCTAACTACCTGAATTTTCCTTATTCGTCATGATTGGTTCTATCGTTCTAGTGGGTCGATTTCTATTATTTTTGCAGGTATCGCCTGACGATAATCCCTAGATGAGCTTGTCGACCCGCACTATTCAGATTTCGGAAACTTAACTCATGGAGTAACTCACGGGAACTCGCCCTGCCACTCTACCGTACTAAGGAAGAACGCCGTATGAACGATCAGGCGCTGCCCAATTTCTTTCGGTAAATCACGAATTCTGGAGAAAATGTGTAAACATTTTATCTTCCGATTTTTGAGATAATTGTGTTCGCAATTTCACCTAAAGTTCCCGAAAATTTCAAAGAAAAATATACGTAGCTTTCCTCCAAAATAAACATTTTATCGAAGGAAATTTGGCAACTCTCGATTGTTCATACGGCGTTTTTCCTTAGCACGGCAGCAATGGTCTGCGTAGCGGCTAGAGGGCGTTGTTCTCTCTCAGTTACTCAATTTTTGTCTCCTACTTGAAGGTGTACATTTTACCCTACTGCATCACATAAAATGAACTTGGAATATTTTTAAACAGTGTGATTCATGGACGAGTCGTCTCCGATCGGCTGATCCGCATGGTGCCCACTTTCTTGAGCCCTTATGGAAAATAATACAAGGTTCATCTTTCATCGAAAATATCTCGAAAAAAAAAGAAAAATTTACCCTTCAGAGATTTTAAAAATCAAGTCTCCGCCTTTTTTAAAGAGATTGATGGGTAATGCATGACATATTTCTTCAAAAAACCAAAAAGTTCGACCTGGATTTTTTTTTCAATTTAAAATATGACACTTGGTGTCACGATAAAACAAAATTCCAGGTCGAATTGTTCGGTGTTTTTGAGGAAAAAGTATCACGTTTTACTTATGAATCTCTTCAGGAAAACCTGGAGAATTGATTCTTCAAATATTTTACGTATAAATATTTTTCGAGTCATTTTCGATGAAAAACAGGCCGCGTATTATTTTCCAGGAAGACCCCAGAAAAGGGCACCAGGCGGATGAGCCAATGAGAGACGAGTCATGAAAGTAGGGGGTACAACTCGGCTCGCAATTCAAATTGTAACGCGTTCAGCAGAAAGGAACCAAGCCACATCAGCTATTGCCAAATTTAACCGGGCAATTTCATTTTTTACAAACATTTGTATGGATTCTTTTGGAAATTTTAAGGAAATTGCCTTGTAATATGCAGAAAATTCACTGAAATTTGCAGAAAAATCCGCACAACCGTTTCCACGTATAAAATAAAATTGCCCAATTAAATTTGGGAATAGCCGATGCGGCTTTGGTTTCTGTCTGCTTAACGCGGTCCGATAATTGCTGCTCTTGGAAGTAAATGGATGTGTGATGATTGGATGGTGCTGCTTGAATGTTTCAGACGATGAACCAATCGGAGAAACAGTCTGACTCTATGCTCATGCTGGCTGAGCCACCCCTAGAGGAGGAGCACCACACGGACAGAGAGGACCATCGAATGGAGGAAACGGAATGCGCTTTGCCGCCCCGCTCCCCACCGCCATCTTACCAACACGCCCTTAAAACAGTAAGAGGCCTCTCAGCATTCATATTCTTTTTATTATTTTTACCGCTCGTAAATTATTTCTACTGCATAGGAAACGAGCTTTTAAAAAAATGAGAGACAGTTGTCTGTAAGGGGCCTATTTTCGCCCTTAAATTTATCATGAATATTAAAAACACAAAAAATGTTTGTAGGCGGCAAATTTTACTTTATAACATCATTTAATATCATGTTCCGGTAATACATTTCTTCTAAATGAAATGGTACTTTTTTCTTTTGATTCATCTTTTCAAATTGTCATTGGTGAATATTTGGTTTTATTTCTATCCTAAAGATTTTCAAAATGAAATATACCTTAAATATACCTCTTTTTTACATTGAAATATTACCTCGTTCAAAGTATATTTACATTTTTAAAACGTGGCAAATATTTGTAAAACCATTTTAGAACAATGACATCGATATTAATCCCAATGAGCTGTCGCCGTGTTGAAAGGAACTACACAAAAATGGGTAAAAGGGGAAAATAAACCAAGAAGCACGCAATCATTGGTTTTAACCCATTTGTACTCCGATCTTTCAGAGTCAAATTCGTCCAATTTTGAGCATTTGGTTCCGAGTACACTAAATTGCAGCACACTAACAGCACAAAAGATAAAAGAAAATATTAAGTGCTTTGGAAATCATTAAATTTGACTCGGTACCACCTTAATATTTAGAAAACCCTTTATGTTTCCTTAAGACATAATTATGTTTCATCAATTTAAATGAGAATAATCCATGCTGTGTGTGCAAACACTTCAAAATCATGAGTTGAAAAACGCTGACTCAGCGAGTTAAAATATTTGAGCCAAACACAGAGCGGAGCGGCGTGCTACCAGCGCGACATGCGCACTGGCGCCTACAAACCTAACTGGGATACCTCATGCATTGCGCAACGCTTGAAGTATCCCTTTAGGTTTGTAGGCGTTGGCCGCCCGCCTGCCATGCCACAGCGTACTACCGCGCGGCGTCTCAAGCAACTATTTCACATCAGGGGTGTTGCACAGTATCATACGAAATTGAAGGCGCTCCAACGTATTAAGAATGACAGGCATCCTTAAAGATTCTTGCAAAATAAATCAAGATACTGCACAAGAAGAGAGCGGTAGTCCAAAAACTCACCAAGAGAAAAAAGCGACTCTATTTAGGCAGAGACATTCTTGAGTGTGCCGTAAATAAAATTTTAGTTTGAATCAAGAATAAAATAGCTGAATGGAATCATGTTTCTGCTTGATGTAAGTTATATAAGTATTTATAAGTGGACCAATTAACTGTGGGTCCAAATTGGTAGTTGAACATTATTGTTTCCTTGGAAAACTAGTCAACGTAATTTCTTACAAACTTCCTTGATATTTCTTCGCCATTGGCAAGATATTCTGTCAAGATCTCAAGGAATAAAGTCGACTCGTTTCTCTTCGAAAAAATCAAATCAGAGCGGAAATTTTGAGACACCGCAATGAAGAAACGCAGTTTTGGCCGTCAGTTTAAACGCCATATGAACATTCGTGGGCCACCAATATCCTCTGGTAAAATATTAATTTTTGAGTAAAGTTTTGAATATTGTTCCTTTAAATATGCAGGAACCATAGACAAAATCGGGATAATGCCAAAAAAACTTCATTTTGCGCCAACATGGGCTTTCAGACTCATGTTAAGGCCACAATTAGACCTGAAAAGAGAACAAAAATGACCAAATCATGATTCATTCCGTAAAATATAGACCATCAAAAAGTAAAAAATCGTAAAGTTGATAAATTCAGCTAGAGTGAGCCCATATCGATAAATTTCCTTTAAAAGGTACCTAGACTGCCAGTCAAATTTTGAGCATAGGATCAGCCTGTAACATGAGGTATTAGAACATGACCTTGCGTAATGCTGGTAAACAAAATTCGGTTCGTATTCGACGACAGTCTCCAAAACTGCCGTGCTAAGGAAGAACCCCGTAAAAACATTCGAGAGTTGCCAAATTTCCGGAAAGTTATGAATATTTTTCCTTTATATTCTAAGAATTTGACGAACTGAATCATCTGAAAAATTGGAGGGAAAATTTGCATAGGTTTACCAGAAAATCCATGTTTTACGAAAGGAAATTTGACAAGGCCTGAAGGTTTATACGGCGTTATTCCTTAGGACGGCAGTGTACTTACCTGATCGTTTCCCACGACGGTGGAGACTGAGGGTCTGGAGCGTGGAGTGTCGAAATTAGCACGGACGTCTC